>QXEO01001032.1:0-518880 GCA_007115705.1 Dactylis glomerata | reverse complement strand
TGCAGGATGTGTATACCAGCTTGTTTATTTTACCACCAATTTTGTTGAGACGTAAAAATGCCGTCCGGCCGTTTTCTCGATCAACTGGCTGGTGATGCGAGGTGCATGGGTTCTTTCTTCTGCCACGGAAGCCTGGCATGGCAGGATATGCAGGCAGCGCGAGCCGATCGAGGGAGGCAACTGGGTTTACCAAGTTTGGGGGTCAAGCCTCTGCGGTAGGAAGGCTGCGCGTCCATGCCATTGGCCCATGCAGGGTCGAACGATGCACGTACTTCTGTACGTACGCCCCCGTATTTGCCACGCACTAGTGGGGACAAGGGCCTATAGTCCCGCGCCGCAAGGGCCTTTAGTCCGGTTTCTCCCAACTGGGACCAACGAGGTGGGACTAAGGGCCTAACTTTCGTCCCGGCCTTGTTCCAAGCCGGGACTAAATGAGCTCCATGTGGGCGTTCTGGGAGAGCCCTTCAGGGGGCAGGTCCTTTAGTCCCGGGTCGTAAACACAGAACCTGACTAAAGATTTTCTGCAGATTTTGTTTATTTTAGAATTTTTAGGGTTTTAGGGTTTAGGTGTTCGGGATTAACGCGATGCCTCGTTTGGTGCCTGTTTGGTGTTCGGAATTAGTTTTTGTATAATTCTAAATATACATGTTTATGCATATATATATAAGATTAACTTATCTTACAAGCAAGCATATATATACAATTATATGGAGATCTGAATTATCGGGACTAGAGCCCATCTATTCGATTACATGGACCAACATCAGTAATGACCCCTAGCTACACTAAATTGTCTTTATCGTCTATAGCTTCTGTCCTTAGAAAGGCCGCTAGCTCCTCTGCAACAGCAATCGCGCGTTGCTCTGGTAGGTACTTCTCCCGCATGGCTGTGTACTATATAAGAAGAGGAGATGAATATGAATGTCAATCATGATAACAAAGAATGACGGGTAAAAATAAAGGTGTGAATGTTTATTGCTTACGTCGTATCTGTAATCCTTGTGCTCAGAGGTAAACGTGTGAATGGACTCGCAAACGTAGTATCCACATAGATGCGTCCCCGTGGCTGCTGGTCACACTTTACGAGAATAGAATATAATCAAAATAATAATCTAGCATCATAAATGTATTGAAAATAGAAGTATATCATACTACTACTTACCTGAGCCGCTCTAAAGGTCAGCTTCTCATGCTCGATACCGTCAGTCACGCACTTGAACCGCTTCCAAACCCTGTCCGACAAGGAAAATGATTTGCTAAGTTTTTCATTACTTGATATATCAAAAAATCATCGAAAGAGACCGATAGAGCGCAAGAATGATTGAAATTACCCTTGGAGCATGTCCTGTAGGCTTTAGAACTGTTCCAAGGGTCTCGATAATGGGTCGAAGGCATCAACTCTTCCCTTATCAATTTGAATATCCAACAGAATCCAGTGGTAGCTGCACATGTATATATATATGTCAGTAACTTATCAATTACACTTCTAAGTGAATGGACACAACAGAGTAAGACCCTCACTTGAAGTTATATGGAAACAGTATGTGGTCACAGTAATTTTGATCTATTAGAAACCTTTGAAGGTTTTCCTCCGTCTCCTTGGGCTTATCAGTTAGCGTCTTTATATGTATTTTATCTGGGTCAATAAACCCAATATTTATGATGTTCCTAGTTTTACATTCCAGAATCTTCATTCTGCATAATAGAGTACAAGTCAGAACTGAACAAGTTATATGTAGACAATGAATTGAAATAACTGAACAAGTTATATGTAGACAGCGAATTGAAAAACTTACAGACAATAGCAACTCATAAGAGATTTGTCGAGGGCGTCGCAATTGTACATCTGGAAGAGTTCATCAAAGTCGATATGGATGTCTTCGGGACGGCCGTAGTACTCCCGTGGGACACGCGCCACTATCATCGTTCCCCCATTCTTTGCTTCACTTAAGTACCATGTATGCAAGTAACGCATATTTGTTGGGAGATTATCAAACTTATCTTTGCTGACCAAAGGCGCTCCCATGACAAACTGCGGCTTAGGGGCTACCACAACCTTGGGTAACCTATCGTCTTGGGACGCCAGAACGTCTTCAACACTTATACCCCATTCAGCCGCCCACTTCTTTGCTAATTCCAAATCTTGCCCCTGCATCAGAGAGGGAACATTCTCGGGTAACACCCTGAGGGGTGGGATCGATTGTTTGGCCTGTTGTCCAAGCTGAGGAACGTCTGATCTTTTTTTGCTTGTAGTTGAACTTGATTTGCTCCCACTTGCACTTGCACATGATCTGCTCTTTTTCCCTTCCTTCTGCAATGCGCGTGTATAGTCGTCAGGCTTATGGTGCAAGTCATACTGTGATGGAAGGGTCAGTAAGTATTTTGCATATGCTATTTGCTTCTCGGTGTATTCCGGGCGGGGCTCGGGTTCCTTCTTTTTCATCTGCGCATCATAATGTTCCTTTGCTATCCTGGCGTTTTCCTCGGGGGTACGATCATAAGGTCTGATGGGAAGATTAGCATGAGGTACCTTTGGGAGGGGCGACAGTTTGCGCTTTGGGGAGCTCCGTCGCTTAGAACTCATCGACGGAGCGTTCTTGCTGGCACGCTTCAGCTTAGTATCCTTAGCGGGCGGCGGCGGAGACGGCCAACCCAAGTCCGGCGGCGGTGATCGAGATGGACTCGTGTTATGGTGGCCGTCGTCATGTGTGAACGGATCGTAAGGGCACCTAGAGGGGGGGGGTGAATAGGTGCTACTCAAATTTTAATACTTTTTCAATTTAGGCTTGACACAAAAGGTAAATTCTCTAGATATGCAACTAAGGTGAATTTACCTATATGACAACTAGCAAGCTAAGAAAGATACAAGATATAAAGGCAATAAAGGATAGAGGTAACCGAGAGTGGAGCACACGGAGACACGGATGTAATTCCCGTAGTTCCTTCCTTTTTAGGGGAAGTACGTCTATGTTGGAGGGGTGTGGTTGCCACAAAGGCCTAACCAACGCCACAAAGGCTCACCCTATTCTCCAGTGCAAGCTTCCGCCACAAAGGCCTAGCTCACTTTCCACTAAGGGATTCCTCAAGGCGGAACCGGCCTTTACAATCTTGGGGCACGCATCCACAACCGAATTGGAGGCTCCCAAGCACAACACAATGCTGTCAAACAACAAGTAGCAAGATATCAAATACACAAACAAGGTCTTGGGACACAAGGGAACCCAAGACACAAGGGCCCTCAAGCAAATGAGAGGGGAAATCAAATCGCTTCGGTGAGGATGTAGATGATGGTTGACGAGGGGTTAACTCGACAAATGTCCTAGATGAAGGACTTAGGATCGGGGGAAGAGCAACGACTAGAGATTCCGGGATCGAGATTGGCACACGATGTACCCAGGTTCACGTCCCCTCGGTGGAGGATCGCTACATCCTGCTAGCAATCTAGTAGATAATCACAATGGTGTTTACATGGAGCCGCCGTAGGCGGAATATTGTATCTAGTCTATGTCTAATCTATCTTGTATCTCTAATATTGCTTGTCTATGATATTCGATGTCTATGAGATTGTCTAAGATATCTGAGTTATGCCTCTAGGGCACCCTTGCCTGGCTTTATATATGCAACCGGGCTAAGGTATTACAAGAGTTCTAGTCGAATACGGATTAGAGCCTTCCTTCTTCGTCTCCAAGTCATCTCCGAGTCCTTGTTCCAGTCCACCTCCATAATGGGCCGGACCCGGTATACTAATCCGCGGGTACCCAACGGGCATACCCTCGTCAGTAGCCCCCGAGACTCAATTCGAGTTGCAGACTCGGGTTGAGTCTCCAAACTTCAAATCTTTGACTTCTTCAATCTTCGACTTTGTCTTTCTTTGACTTCTTCAAACTTCAACTTCTTCAAACTTTGACTTCTTGAAATCTTCAATTTCTTCAATTCTCTGACTTCTTCAATCTTCGACTTCTTCAATTTTCGACTTCAATTCTTCGACTTCCTGAAATCTTCGGGTTCTTGAATCTGCTCTCCCGATGGGAGTAGCCCCCGAGGCTATGGTCGGGTACTTGTAGTCGATCATAGGCTCCAAGTTTCTTCTTCATCTCTTTTTGTAGAGTTTCTCGAAATTGATTTCTATCGGGTGCGCGACCAGCGCTCCCGATGGGAGTAGCCCCCGAGTCTATGTTCGGATACTTGTAGCCGGACATAGACTCAAGTTGTACTACTCGAAGAAGTTTGGCTCCTATTGAAGGACTTGATGATTTTGTCGACTCCTGCAGAAAATATGAATAATTATGAAATAATTTGTCTCTCGAAGAAATATTGCGTTTGCATATTGCAACAATAATGATGTAGTAGTATGTAAAACAAAAACTCGATGTTTTTTGTGCAATTTTGTTGCTCGTACGTAAGACCCTTTCGTTAGTCTGATGCACTTCTTGGCTCGATCAGCTACTCAGGTCATAGGTAAATCGATGCGTGCGCCGCATTTGAATTTCAAGATACTTGCTAAGCCTTTTCGTTAGCCTGACGCCCAAGATTTTGGCCTTGCCAACCGTTAGTCGAGCTTCATGCGACTGTAAACTAAATTGACAAGTATTCGACAAGGAACGCCAGCTAGCTACTAGGGCTTTCACAATTTTTTCGAAGTCAATGATATGCAAGATGATTTTTCATGGCGGAGCCCCCGAGTGTTGGGTGCGACGAAATTAAATAATAATCGACTTCTTGGAAGCGGAGAACTTAGCTTTTATCGGTGCGGCGTAGTCGGCGTGGCGTAGTCGATGATGACGTAGTCGAGTTGTTGTCGTAGAATCACAACCACGATCGGAGGCGAAGCTGTTGTCGAGCCCCCGAGCGTTGTTGGGATCGTCGCGTTGCTGATGTCGATGAAGTCGCAGGTCTTGAGGATGATTTTCCGCACTCCGGGGCGAGTTGATGTCGAGCCCCCGAGCGTTGCCGATAGTTTGCGCGAGTGCGTGACAGCGAGCCCCCGAGCGTTGCAAGGCACAGCTGACGCACGTAGCGGCGCAATGTAGTTGACGTGGTAGTCGAAATATTTTCCTTCGGGTTGTCCGAGCAGGCTGGTCAATCGCCGGTAGAATCTTTACTGACTCGTAATCTTCATGTCCAAAATAGGTACGTAGACGCTGGTTTCTTGATGATCACCTCCTTTTCCTCTTTTTTCTTGCGGCAAGGCGTGATTTGCTGATGGATTTGCTAGTATAATGCTCTTCCAATTGATTCAATCTTATTTTGAAGATGTACACCACGTGCACCGCTTGTCGATTCTGATGGATCACCAGGAGGCGCTTCGTGGTCATGCTGATTTCACGTGTGTCAGCCTGCCGATCAATCTGTATCATAGACGCCTGCCTGCGTATCCTCTTGTCCTCGGAACTTGGAGTCATGATAACCGATCTGGAACTTGGAGTACTTTTTTGGGATTGCTTCAGGTACGCTCGATGAAGATTCCGGCTCCGGTACAACTTCTATTTCTTCGGCTCGTGTACAGCCGTGCAGGGCTGTGATGAGTTAGACTTTGTTGTTGCCGATGCCGAGCTGGTCCGATTTCGCCGCTATTTGCTGATGAAGACTCTCAATAATAAAGCGGATGATTTAGCCGGATGCAATCCGGCCGCTGACGAAGAAGATGATTCTGTCGAGATGCGATCTCACTGCTGTCGGCAGCCGCAAAAATTGTTGATCTTATCGATGAAAAGTTTCCTGATCTTGTCGATGAAAAATTTGCTGATCTTGTCGATGAAAGCTTGAAGTATCCCGCCCGGATAACAAAATCCAGTCGCCGCGCTCCCCACGGTCGGCGCCAATTGACGAGGGGTTAACTCGACAAATGTCCTAGATGAAGGACTTAGGATCGGGGGAAGAGCAACGACTAGAGATTCCGGGATCGAGATTGGCACACGATGTACCCAGGTTCACGTCCCCTCGGTGGAGGATCGCTACATCCTGCTAGCAATCTAGTAGATAATCACAATGGTGTTTACATGGAGCCGCCGTAGGCGGAATATTGTATCTAGTCTATGTCTAATCTATCTTGTATCTCTAATATTGCTTGTCTATGATATTCGATGTCTATGAGATTGTCTAAGATATCTGAGTTATGCCTCTAGGGCACCCTTGCCTGGCTTTATATATGCAACCGGGCTAAGGTTTTACAAGAGTTCTAGTCGAATACGGATTAGAGCCTTCCTTCTTCGCCTCCAAGTCATCTCCGAGTCCTTGTTCCAGTCCACCTCCATAATGGGCCGGACCCGGTATACTAATCCGCGGGTACCCAACGGGCATACCCTCGTCAATGGTCTTCTCCTTCGATTCTCCAAAGATCAAGAGCTTTGGTGGGTTGAGGGAGGAGATCTAGTTGATTTGGTGGCTCAAAATAATGGTGTTCTTCTTTCTTGGACGAGCTGCTCATTGGGGAAGAAGGTGGGGGTATTTATACCCCCCCAAAAATCAGACCGTTGCCTGCCAGAAAAGTCCGGCAAAAGCCGGAGTTAAGTTCGGCTAAAGCCGGTCACACCGGCTAAAGCCGGCCTCCACACCGGCTATAGCCGGTCTGAAAAATCCGGCCCTGCCGGAAATAGCCAGACAAATAGCCGGGTTAGTCCAGAGGCGCAGAGCTTCTTCCGAAACCAGCCAGTCCGGTTATAGCCGGTCTGGGGACCGGCTAAAGCCGGCCTTCCTGGCCAACCTTCATATGAAACTTCTCCCAGAGCATATTAGCACCATTTCCTTAATAATTTCCTTTGGGTAATGATAATTATCAAGTGTAACATAGGAAACCCAATATCTTGTGCAAGAATATAATAAAATCCTGCAAAGCATAATCACCACATTAATAGATAATGTATTGTTAACAAACGCCAAAATCAATTAGGCGGGAAATGCTCTTTCAATCTCCCCCTTTTTGGTGTTTGATGACAATACATAATTTTGCATGTTTCAAACGATATAAAATATAGACGGAGCTCCCCCTTGCTATGTGCCTTATTTTAAGTTTTGTATTTGAATACAAAGACACATCAACAATAAGAACTCCCCCTAGATTTTATAAAGTGATCCATATGTGCACAAGATATATGATAATTCAATAGCACATAATCAACAAACATATAATATGACAAGATATAGCAAGTAGGATCAATAACGATAATCATAAGTTCGACTACACATAATAAGCATATAGTTTAACACATAGTAGTAGATGATAAGTTCAATCATGGGACACAAGCGAGCAAGCACACGATATAAGAGCTTGTGACCCAACCAAATCCAAATGGAAAACCACAAATCCAAATGGAAACACATGCAAATAGGACTTTCTCCCCCTTTGGCATCAAGACGCCAAAAAGGGAGACAACAACACGAGATCACTCCTCAATGTCATCAAAGTCCTCATCATCCTCATCATCTTCTTGGTCATCATCTTCTTCCTCTTCATCATCATCTCCATCTCCTTCTTCATCTTCTTCATCAATGGCTTCCTTGCCCTTGGACGTGACTTCGGCTAGCTCTTTCCAATCAAAAGATGAGCCCTCATTCCACTTGCCAAAAGAAAAAGTGTCCTCGGATAGATCTTGCTCTTGGGACTCTTCTTCATGGCTAGCACTTTTTCCCTTCTCCACAGCCCTCAAACGAGCATCCAAATCCCTTTGCTTCTTGTGAATGTGCTTGCGGTCCACATAGTCCTTGTATTGAGTTTGACGCACATCATTGTTCATGCAAAACAAAGCCCTTTGCCACCACTTGAGCTTCTTCATCTCTTGACCCATTCCACCACTTGGTGGATCCGCATTCTTCCTCCTAGAACCACTAGCATAGCGGTTGCCACCCAACACATCACTCGAAGAGGGATAAGCACTTGAGGTGCTAGACACCAAATGAGCGGTCTTCTTGTAGAGCTTGTTGGGCTTGTGCACTTCCAACTCTTCATCAAGCAAATCTTGCTCAATCTCAAAGTCTCCTTCAATGCCTCTGTCAATGACGAGCCTCATGATAAATGGAGCATAAGGAGGGATCTTCCTATCAAGCATAGCAATCTTCATCTCCATGAACATGAAGTACATCACATCGAGCTCCATCCCTTCACACTCACTTTCGGCCTCGAAGACAAGACGAGCATGGTGGAGTAGATGCACAAGTCCACCTCTGATAGAATCATTGTTGCCCCCACTTGGAGCAATGTTGGCACGAAACATCCGAAGCAGAATATCATAGAGGGGAAGGAGATTTGCAGTCTCTCCCGCTCTGCCCCCGGGACCATAGAGACACTGGATCTTCCTCTTGTTGTACTCTGTGGTGTCAAGATGCAAACGGGCACCTCTAGGTCGATGGATGCCATCAAACCTATAGCCCAAAAGCTGCCCAAAGCGAGAGATGGTAGAGCTCTTCCTCACTTCACCTGACATCCAAGTGAACCCAACCTCATCCCTAGTGTCAAACTCCAAAGTGGCAAAGAACTGCTGGATCAAACGAGGATTATAGTCTTGTCGGAATACCATCAACTTGTGCAATCCCAACTTCTGAGTGACCCAGAGAGCATCAGCAAAGTACTCATCCCTGGACAACGCTGCAATGTTGGTGAACTTCATGGGGCAAACCTTTGTGCTCATGGTCTCATACACCTGCTCATAGATCCTCTGATGCTCTGACCGGTAGAAGGAACCACTGTCAATGTCCCTTGGCAAGGCATAGAACTTCTGTTCACGGAACTCACGGTACTCTTGCTTGGACAACTTTTTGAGATCACCAATGTTAGCAAACAGCGATCTCTTCTTGCGTTCTTCCAATCTCTTCTTCTTCATAGCAGCGGTCAAACGAGCATCGTGATGTTCTTGACGGCGGGCAAGAGAGGGATCAACATAGCGAGACCGCTTGGGTCGAGAACCACCTGCAAACATCACATAGGTAGATAGCATATAGGATGAGCATGCATGCCAGAGGATCAAAGAGCAATAGCACAAAAGGAAAAAGCATGACAGTACTTGGTGATCTACACCGGCTATTTCCGGTCTCAGGCCGGCTTTAGCCGGTCAGGCCGGCAATAGCCGGTCTGACACCGGCTTTAGCCGGACCAGATGAGCAAAAACGAAATCTCAGGAGTAGGCCACCAAAACTAGTCAGGTGTTTTCAATCTATGCAATGCAGGAGGAATCATGAATCCAAACATTCCCAGATGAACAACAAAGTACCACAAAATCAACTAACCCTAACCCTAGGGAGACCTAGGGAGAGAGAGAGAGAGGAGAGAGTAGGGGGTACCCTGGTCCATGGGGAGGGCGCCGGAGAGGATGACCGGCCGAGAAGGGGGCTCCGGCGGCCGGAGGAGAGGCGGGTGACGGCGGCGGCGGCGGGTCCAAGGGAGGAGGAGCTCGAGCAGAGATAGGCGTGGGGGATAACTGAGGAAACCCTCACCCCCACGGCCTTATGATTTGGGCTCGAAAACCCCAGGCCGGCTATAGCCGGGGAGCCCGGCTAAAGCCAGACACCGGCTATTTCCGGTGACAGACCGGCTAAAGCCGGTCTAGATGGGGTAAAATGGATAGATTCAGTTTGAAGAGAATTCTGGCATGCAAGATAGGATGCTTTGGCTTTAGATAAGTGGGCTTAGGATAGAAAACATGCATGGAGTGGTTCTCGGCACTTGGCATTGCAAACACAAGAAATCTTTGGAAAATCCAATGCAAGTGCCTTCCCATTTCAAGGATAGAGACAATGACGAAAAAGTTCAATAAACTCAAATAGAATTTGCAAGGAATCAACTCTTCAAAAAGAAGAGGTCGGTGGCCGAGGCCACCATGTATGAGTGTTATGGCATTGGACCGCGAAGATATATCTTGGGTCCATAACCAATACTCGTCATTGAAACTCATATATCACAAAAATGATAGAAAGAGAACAATTTTGTTACTATCGGCATTATGGGGGGGGGGGATAGCCCAATTGATTAGGACTGCACTCCCCCTATCTCCATGCCCACACCTAAACCAAACAAGTATTGAAGAATAGGTGTATTTGCAAGATGCTCAAGCCACACTCCTTGAATCAATGATATTTAGCTCATTCCACAAATATCCAAATCTTGCTTCATCAAGGGGCTTCGTGAATATATCGGCAAGTTGATCCTTGGTGCTTACATATGCAAGCTCAATATCACCACGGGCAACATGATCTCTAATAAAATGATTCCTGATCTCAATATGCTTGGTTCTTGAATGTTGCACCGGATTATAGGCTATCTTGATAGCACTCTCATTGTCACATAAAAGAGGCACTTTGTCACAATTGACACCATATTCCTTTAAAGTTTGCCTCATCCACAGCAATTGAGTGCATCCACTTGCGGCGGCAATATATTCTGCTTCGGCGGTGGAGAGAGATATACAATTTTGCTTCTTAGAAGACCAACACACCAAAGACCTACCAAGAAATTGGCAAGCTCCGGAGGTTGATTTCCTATCATCCTTGTCACCGGCCCAATCCGAATCCGTGAAGCCACAAAGAGAGAAATCCGAGCCTTTGGGATACCAAAGCCCATAAGTTGGGGTATGAACCAAATATCGAAAGATTCTCTTAACCGCCATAAGGTGGCTTTCTTTAGGAGCGGCTTGATACCTTGCACACACACCTACACTCAACACAATATCGGGCCTAGATGCGCAAAGGTAAAGCAAAGAACCGATCATAGAACGGTATACCTTTTGATCCACATCTTTACCATTGGGATCAAGTTCAAGATGACATTTTGTGGCCATTGGTGTGGCGGTCCCATTTAGTTCCTTCATCTTGAACCTCTTGAGCATGTCTTGGACATATTTGGCTTGATAAATGAAAGTCCCTTCTTTCAATTGCTTGATTTTAAAACCAAGAAAGAACTTCATTTCGCCCATCATAGACATCTCGAACCTATCGGTCATAAGCTTTGAAAATTCATCATTAAAAGCTTTGTTAGTAGAGCCAAAGATAATATCATCAACATATAGTTGGCATACAAAAAGCTCCCCATTGACCCTCTTAGTAAAAAGAGTGGGATCGATTTGCCCAACTTCAAACCCACGGTCTAACAACAACTCCCTAAGGTGCTCATACCACGCACGTGGGGCTTCTTTAAGGCCATAGAGTGCCTTATGGAGTTTGTAGACATGGTTAGGAAAGTTGAGATCCTCAAACCCCGGGGGTTGCTTAACATACACTTCCTCTTTCAATGGACCATTAAGAAATGCACTCTTAACATCCATTTGTTGCAACTTAAAATTATGATGAGTGGCATATGCAAGAAGGATACGGATGGACTCAAGTCGAGCCACGGGAGCATAAGTTTCTCCAAAGTCAATTCCTTCCAATTGAGAGAAACCTTGAGCAACCAATCTAGCCTTGTTCCTCACAACAATTCCATGCTCATCTTGCTTGTTCTTGAATATCCACTTTGTGCCAATCACATTGCGGCACTCCTTTGGCTTCTCCACTAACACCCATACCTTATTGCGCTTGAAGTTGTTGAGTTCTTCATGCATAGCATCCAACCAATCCGGATCTTCAAGAGCTTCAAACACTTTCTTGGGTTCAACCATGGAGATATAAGCATGATGAGAGCTAAATTGTGCCAATTGCCTCCGGGTTGACACTTTGCTCCTTAAATCTCCAATAACCCTCTCAAGGGTATGACCTTTAAGTTCCAAATCCCTTTCAACTCTTTTCTTGCGACGGGCTTCGATCTCCTCATTTGACCTTGGAGGAGTCACTTGATCATCTTGATCATTTTGGTCCCCGTCTTGACCATCAAATTGACCTTGATCATCATTATCTTCATGAGTAGGTTGATCTTGGTCTTGTGAAGAATTGGGGGCGGTTGAGATAACCGGAGAGGATGGTGGTGCCCCTTCTTCTTCATGAAGGTCCTTGTCTTGTTCTTCAGTTGGTGCATTAGTTGCTTCCTTGGGAGAGGCTTGTTGAGCTTGTGAAGATGAAGGCTCCACTTGAGTAGAGCATAGTCCTTCTCGGTCCGCCACAAGGTGTCCCTCAATGGGGCGGAAAAATCCCACGCCCATTCTTCCTATGGCTTCTCGAGGTATTTCATCATCTACACCACAAGAAACAACATCTCGCCCCCCTTGGGAGCCGTCATTCTCTTCGAATACCACACTACAAGATTCTTCAACACGTCCGGTGGACTTGTTGAAGACTCTATAAGTGTGGGATTCGGCACCATAACCAACAAAAATATCTTCTATTGCTTTCGGATCAAATTTACCTAAACGAACTCCTTTTCTTTGAAAGAAACACTTACACCCGAAAACCCGGTAGTAGGAGATGTTGGGCTTGCTTCCGGTGAGTATTTCATATGGAGTCTTGTTTAGGCCTTTGCGGAGAAAGAGCCAGTTTGAAGAATGACAAGCCGTAGAGATAGCTTTGGCCCAAAAGTTGTATGGAGACTTAAACTCCGCCAACATGGACCTAGCCATATCCATAAGAGTCCGGTTCTTCCTTTCGGCTACACCATTTTGTTGAGGGGTGTATGCAGCGGAATATTGATGACGAATCCCCTCATCACTAAGAAATCCATTTAAGGTGTAGTTCTTGAACTCCGAGCCATTGTCACTTCTAATTGCCAAAATAGTTTGCCCATGTTGACGTTCAACTTCCTTGGCAAAGTCGATGACGGTTTGTTGAGTCTCACTCTTAAGCTTGAAGAAGTAGACCCAAGTATATCTTGAATAGTCATCAACAATCACCAAACAATATTTCTTCCCACCAAGACTTGCATGAGAGGGAGGACCAAAAAGATCCACATGAAGAAGCTCCAAGATCCTCTTGGAAGAAATGATAGTCTTGCTTGGGTGGGGAGAATCATGCATTTTTCCTAGAATGCAAGCCCTGCAAACACAATCTTTGGCAAAAGAAACATTCTCTTTTAGTCCGAGTATGTGGCCACCCTTGTGAAGGCTTTGCAAAGTTCTCATATTGACATGGGCTAGTCGGCGATGCCAAAGCCAACCCACATCGGCCTTTCCAAATAAACACATTGCACTTGTAGTGGTTTTCCCCGAGAAGTCCACCACATACAAGTTATTTTCAATGTGCCCAACAAAAGCGACCTTTAGAGACTTGCTCCACAAGAGTACCACAATTTCATTATCAATGAAGACGGCAAAGCCCATCTTACCAAGTGCACGAACTGAAAGTAAATTGTAACCTAGGGTCTCAACAAGCATGACGTCCACAAGGGAAATATCCGGTGCGACCACCACCTTGCCAAGACCCAATACCTCGGATTGTGACATGTCTCCATAAGTGACGGTTATGTGGTTGTCATTAGGTCTCATCTCCGTCATAATCTCCTTGCTTCCGGTCATATGACTTGTGCATCCACTATCAAGCACCCATTTTGATCCACCGGAAGCATAGTCCTACAAGAGATCATTGCTTGGTTTTAGGTCCCCCTTTTTCAATGGGTCCTCTTTTGTTAGCAACAAGGGTCTTTGGAACCCAAATAGACCAAGCAACATAACCATCATTTGGACCAACATATTTTGCATAAACATCACCATAATAATCACGAAATAAAACATAGTGAGGGTTAGCAATTCCCGCATGATCATCATGAGTGGCTTTGCCACCCACAATAGGATCCTTCTTTGCTTGTGCGGGCTTGGCCTTCTTTTCCTTGTTGTTCTTCTTCTTCTTCTTTGAGACAAAGCCAATCCCCGTTTTATCACCAAATGCCTTTTGCTTACTCAAAAGGTCATTCAAGTTTTTCTCACCTATGGGAATGGAGGATTTGGCAAGCTCATCTTTCAACCTAGCATTTTCTTCAATAACATTTGCATGATCACAAGTAGAAGTAGAAGAACTAGGCACATTATTCTTAGTCAATTGAATTTGAAGTTGTTCATGTGACTTGGTAAGAATAGAGTGTTCACTTTTCAAGGCCTTGTGAGCCTTGTCAAGATCTTCTAAATCCTTAACAAGTATATCATGACCAACAACAAATTCAATCTTTTCCTTTTTAAGCATTTTTACTTTAGCACGAGCATGATCTCGCTCTTTAATGAGTTTGGAAACAACTTCATTATTAGCTTCCTCAATGGAATCAAGCTTCTCTTCAAGAGTTGCTCGTTCCTCTTGCTCTTCTTCAAGAGACTCGGTTAGTGAGGCAATATCTTGAGCATATTCTTTTTCAAGCCTCATTTGTTCATCTAGTTTTTCAAGAGTTTTACCATATTGGCTCAATAGACGTTCAAAGTGAAGCTTGTGAACACCATCTACACTAGACACATAATCATCAAAAGCAACAATTTCTTCCTTTACTCTAAGACTAGCAAGATCATTCAAGGAAGCATCATTTTTCTTAGAGGAAGAGAAAGATGTGGGTGATACCTCGAAAGACTTGGCCATAAGGCACTTGACGTTCTTGAGAAGAGAGTCCTCATTGGGGGATTCAAAGAGTGATGTGGAGGAAGTGGAGGTGGTTGCCATTGCGGCCATCTCACTAGTTGTGGTTTCTTCTTCATCACTCTCACTTGCGGAGTACTCTTCTTGAGTCAAGAACACAAACTTTGGTTGTTTCTTCTTTGGTCCACCCTTCTTCACAAATGGCTTCTTGGATGGTGACTTGGTCTTGCTTTTGAAGATGAGCTTTCCACCATGGTCTTCTCTCTTCTCATAAGGGCACTCGGCAACAAAGTGAAATCTATCATTGCAATTGTAGCAAGTCCTCACCCTTTGACCATTGTTGTCATTTCTTTGATAGCCACTTGACTTGCTTCTTCTTTGATTGTCTTCTTTAGCCTTGTGTGGATCAACCCAAAAGGTTTTTCCATAGAAGGCCATGTGCTCATTGTACTCATGTCTTATGTCCTCGGGACACATTTCAAGCCTTACTTCCATGCTTGCTTGAAGTGGAAGCTCTTTCTCAACCACACAAGCTTTTAATGCAAGATTGGAGCTTCTTTGCATTCCTATGGCACGAGCACGAGCATCTTCCGCATTTTGTGTGGACACCTTGTAGGCTTGAATCTCTTGCATCACTTGATTGGAGGTCATCTCATTGAAGTTGTGTTTTCCTTGAACACTCTTCACATCCGCGGGCTCATATGGAGTGAGAGCAAGAATGTACTTCATCTTGATCCACTCATCATCAATATGGTGAGCACCGAGGTTCTTGAAGGTGGTAGCAATAGCCTTGAGTCTTCTATACATCTCTTGATGATCCTCACCATCCATCATGAAGAAACCCTCCGCTTGATTTGAGAAGGCAATATATCTTGTTTTCTTCATGCTCTCATTGCCAACAAAGACGTCGGAGAGTCCTTGCCAAGCTTCTTTGGCGGTGGAGAAATGTTGGATGTGAGGCAAGTCTTTGGGCCCAACGGCGACTTGAATCATGTGGAGAGCGGTGGCATTGAGTTGACTATTGACCGTCTCTCTTCTTGTCATGTTGGTGGGATCCATGGCCTTGAATCCTTCTTCAACAATCCTCCAAAGCTCAATGCAAGAACTGCGCATATGAGAGATCATTTGATATTTCCATTGACCAAAGTTTAATGCATCAAGCTTAGGCGGATCACCTCTATGGTTAATATGAGGATGAGGAACCGGCGGGTCGGGTGAATACCAATGTGGGTATTCACCTTTCCCGTCGTCCTTGGTGGAAGACTTAGCATCGCTATTTTTGTCGGCACCCTCCTCATCTATCCCCACATTCTCCACTTGTGGAGTAGCGGGTTTTTCCGGAGGTGGAGAAGCATTAGTTGTTTTAGCTTGCATGAGTTGCGCTATCATTTCACGCAACTCACTTATTTGAGATGTCATGGAAGTCATGGATGATTCCAAAGATTTGAACTCATCCATAGAGACTTGACCCGAGCCCTCTTTAGGTGGAGGATCCATACTCTTAGGCGGTTAAGCCCGAATTAAGAGCCGAGGCTCTGATACCAATTGAACGGATCGTAAGGGCACCTAGAGGGGGGGGGGGTGAATAGGTGCTACTCAAATTTTAATACCTTTTCAATTTAGGCTTGACACAAAAGGTAAATTCTCCAGATATGCAACTAAGGTGAATTTACCTATATGACAACTAGCAAGCTAAGCAAGATACAAGATATAAAGGCAATAAAGGATAGAGGTAACCGAGAGTGGAGCACACGGAGACACGGATGTAATTCCCGTAGTTCCTTCCTTTTTAGGGGAAGTACGTCTACGTTGGAGGGGTGTGGTTGCCACAAAGGCCTAACCAACGCCACAAAGGCTCACCCTATTCTCCGGTGCAAGCTTCCGCCACAAAGGCCTAGCTCACTTTCCACTAAGGGATTCCTCAAGGCGGAACCGGCCTTTACAATCTTGGGGCACGCATCCACAACCGAATTGGAGGCTCCCAAGCACAACACAATGCTGTCAAACAACAAGTAGCAAGATATCAAATACACAAACAAGGTCTTGGGACACAAGGGAACCCAAGACACAAGGGCCCTCAAGCAAATGAGAGGGGAAATCAAATCGCTTCGGTGAGGATGCAGATGATGGTCTTCTCCTTCGATTCTCCAAAGATCAAGAGCTTTGGTGGGTTGAGGGAGGAAATCTAGTTGATTTGGTGGCTCAAAATAATGGTGTTCTTCTTTCTTGGATGAGCTGCTCATTGGGGAAGAAGGTGGGGGTATTTATACCCCCCCAAAAATCAGACCGTTGCCTGCCAGAAAAGTCCAGCTAAAGCCGGTCACACCGGCTAAAGCCGGCCTCCACACCGGCTATAGCCGGTCTGAAAAATCCGGCCCTGCCGGAAATAGCCGGACAAATAGCCGGGTTAGTCCAGAGGCGCAGAGCTTCTTCCGAAACCAGCCAGTCCGGCTATAGCCGGTCTGGGGACCGGCTAAAGCCGGCCTTCCTGGCCAACCTTCATATGAAACTTCTTCCAGAGCATATTAGCACCATTTCCTCAATAATTTCCTTTGGGTAATGATAATTATCAAGTGTAACATAGGAAACCCAATATCTTGTGCAAGAATATAATAAAATCCTGCAAAGCATAATCACGACATTAATAGATAATGTATTGTTAACAAATGCCAAAATCAATTAGGCGGGAAATGCTCTTTCAATGTGGAGGGCTTGGAGGTTATGGAGGTGTACGTGACCTGCGACGACTCGGAGGCGGTGTTGTCCTTGGGGCCGAGCCTGGAAGCTTGATGTAGTTCTTGTCCCATAGGATGACTCCACCCAGTACTTCTCCGAGTGTCCTCTCATCTTTGGGTCCAGCTATGTCGAGCTCCATATCATGAAACCCCGACACGATTTCATCCACCCCGACTTTAGCATAGCCAGCTGGCATCTCACGGCCATGCCAGCATACATCAGGGCCAGAAGGTAAAGCTTGTCCGACGGCCACCTTCATGGATATGTTCTTGATTCTCTGATGGAGTTCACATGATGTTGACTCCTTGATTCCATCCACGGGGTAGCCGGGACCGCCCTCTATCATTCTTCGTGCATCGTCGGTCGGGGCCTCAGATTCAGCCACGCTGCTTTTCTGCTTAGATGGGGCGGCGGTAATATCGAGTGCAGGATCTTCCTGGCGCACTACTCCTCTAAGTTCGTCAATCTGCTGCTGTTGCTTGTTAAGTCTGGCACGCAACTGGTTGAACTTGTCATTTTCCTCATCCCGCTGTCGCTTCTTTGCTCTCGCTCGGCTTCTGTAAGTGTCTTGGTCTCTGGCAAACCCAAGCCACCACGGGTAAGAAGGACCAAAGCCTCGCGTTCGTCCTCCATGTTCGTCATTGTCGAGGACCAGTGTGAGCAAATCTTTCTCTCTATCTGGAGTGAACTGTCTTTTTCCCTCTTTAATTTCTTTCACTATTTTTTTCCAATTCTCACTGGGTATCCTAAGACCGTCACTGCAGATAAGGTCCCTTGTTTCTTCGTTGTACGAACCACCATGCGCAAGGAACCAATTTCTTGCTCTCAATTCCCACTCATCACGGATGGGTTCAGGTATGATCCCTTTAGCTAGCATATCTTGCTCTTTCTTATTCCACTTTGGGATGGCAGTCTCATAGCCCCCTGGCCCCAGCGTGTGGTGATATTTCTTCTTGTCGGCATTTTTCTTGTTCTTTTGTGATAATGCCTTCGCATCTTCTGATTCCTTGTACTCCTGAAATGCCAGCCAGTGATTCGCCTGCTTGGCTAGATACCCCTCGAATACAGGCATTTTCTTTGTCTTCAGATAGTTTTTCCATAGTTTGTTCTTCCACGTCCGGAACAGTTCGGCCATCTTCTTTAGAGTCCACTGCTTAACTTTGGCCCTCAGTTTTTTTGCGGCGTCTTCATTCTCACATTCTGGCAGGTTGAAATGTGCCATGAGATCATTCCAAAGACTATCTTTGTATCTTTCGGCGACATAGTCAGTATCGGCTGCCCCTTTGCGCTTGTTCCACTCCTCTCGAAGGGGAACATATCGTGTAGAAACACAGGACCGAGAATTCTAATCTCTTCGACTAGGTGAACTAGGAGGTGTGTCATTATATTGAAAAAGGATGGCGGGAACAACAACTCGAAGGTGACCAGACATTGGACCACATCAATCTGTAACCCTGATAGACTTTCTCGATCGATTACCTTCTGAGAAATTGCATTGAGGAATGCACATACCTTCACAATTGCCAGGCGAACATTTTCCGGTAGAATTCTCCTCAATGCAACCGGAAGCAATTGCGTCATAAGCACATGGCAGTCATGAGACTTTAGGTTTTGGAATTTTTTGTCTTTCATATTTACGATTCCCTTTATATTCGACGAGAAGCCAGTCGGGACCTTGATACTGAAAAGGACTTCAAAGAAGATTTCCTTCTCTTCCTTGGTAAGAGCGTAGCTGGCACGCCCTTGAAACTGCCCTGGCTGCATGCCATCTCTTCCTTTATGACGTTCCTGGTCCTCTCGTGCTTCCGGTGTATCTTTTGACTTCCCATACAAGCCCAGGAAGCCTAGAATATTCACGCAGAGATTCTTCGTCAGGTGCATCACGTCGATTGCGGAGCGGACCTCATGGACTTCCCAATAGGGTAGCTCCCAAAATATAGATTTCTTCTTCCACATGGGTGCACGCTTATCAGGGCCGTTAGGAACAGGTTGGCTGCCAGGACCCTTTTCAAAGATTACTTTTAAATCTTTGACCATATCAAATACTTCAGCACCAGTACGGGTGACAGGCTTCCCCCGGGGTTCTGCCTTGCCATTGAAATGCTTGCCTTTTTTCTTTAAGGGATGCTTGGGCGGAAGAAAACGATGATTTTATGGGTACATATTCTTCCTACATTTGTCCAGATATATACTTTCTGTCTGATCCAAACAGTGTGTGCATGCATTGTATCCCTTGTTTGACTGTCCTGAAATGTCCTAAAATGCTTGCCTTTTTTCTTTAAGGGATGCTTGGGCGGAAGAAAACGATGATTGTACGGGTACATATTCTTCCTATATTTGTCCAGATATATACTTTCTGTCTGATCCAAACAGTGCGTGCATGCATTGTATCCCTTGTTTGACTGTCCTGAAATGTTACTAAGAGCAGGCCAATCATTGATGGTTACGAAAAGCAACGCTCGAAGGTCAAATTCCTCTTCTTTGTGCTCGTCCCACACACGTACACCTGGTTCGGCCCACAGCTGTAAAAGTTTATCAACTAATGGCCTTAGGTACACATCAATGTCGTTGCCGGGTTGCTTTGGACCTTGGATAAGCACTGGCATCATAATGAACTTCCGCTTCATGCACAACCAAGGAGGAAGGTTGTAGATACACAGAGTAACGGGCCAGGTGCTGTGACTGCAACTCTGCTCCCCAAAAGGATTCATGCCATCTGTACTTAGACCAAACCATAAGTTCTTTGCGTCACCTGCAAATCTCGGGAACTCTCTCTCGATTTTTCTCCACTGCCGACCATCAGCGGGGTGCCTCAACTTGTCGTCTTTCATACGATCTTCCATGTGCCATCGCAACAACTTCGCATGATCTTTATTTCTGAACAGACGTTTCAACCATGGTATTATAGGAGCATACCACATCACCTTGGCAGGAACCCTCTTCCTGGGTGGCTCGCCCTCAATATCACCAGGGTCATCTTTTCTGATCTTATACCGCAATGCAGTGCATACCGGGCATTTATCTATATTCTCGTACTTCTCACCGCGGTAGAGGATGCAGTCATTAGGGCATTCATGTATCTTCTGCACGTATAATCCTAGAGGGAAGACAAGCTTCTTTGCTTCGTACGTGCTAGCGGGCAATTCGTTCTTTCTTGGAAGCATCTTCTTCATCAGTACCAGCAACTTTTCGAATGACGAGTCAGTCACACCGATCTCTGCCTTCCACTTCAGCAATTCCAGTGTGCTACCCAGCTTCTTCTGGCCATCTTCACAAGTTGGGTACAACAATTTGTTGTGGTCCTGTAACATCTGCTCGAACTGCAACCTCTCCGTTTCTGTGTCGCAGCCTCGCCGTGCATCAGAAATGACCCGGCCAAGATCATCAGCGGGCTCATCTGGTTCCCGTTCTTCACCCTGATCTTCTTCTTCATTGTCTTCCATTGCGGTATCAGCATACTCAGGGAACATAGATCGGTAGTTGTCATCATCGTTCTCTTCTTCTTCATCGTCGTCTTCCATCATAACCCCTCTTTCTCCATGCTTTGTCCAAACATTATAGCCCGACATAAAACCGGATCGAAGCAGGCGGCTCTGAATGACCCTTGAGGAAGTGTAATCCTTCTCATTCCGACATTCAACACATGGACAAAACATATAGCCACCACCATGCTTGTTCGCATCGGCCGCATCTCGAAAAGAATGCACGCCTTCTCTGTAAGCGGCTGTGCGTCGATCACCGTACATCCATGGATGGCTCATCTGCGTCATACGACAGTATATCAAACACAATCATGATCCTAAAAATTAGTACCGCACGGTCTAAACGAGGAAATATAGTTGCTAACCTTTTAGAATAAGTGGAAATAAAGAGGAAGAGGCTTAAGCGTGGCTCGGGCAGCTCATATCGTAGTTGTGTTCGGTGAACTGAAGCGGCATCGCTCTAACACACATTTCAACAAACACCTCTAGTGCATAGCAATGAAATGGAGAACTAGCACACACCCACACTCCTTCATCCTACAAAAATACAAGGAAGATGGGAGAGGGGCTATTGTCATATATATAGGCAGAGGCCTTTAGTCCCGGTTTGAGACACAAACCGGGACTAAAGGGGGCGCACATGCGGGCCGCTCAGCGCATAGCCCTTTAGTCCCGGTTTGTGTCTCAAGCCGGGACTAAAGGCTCATTACGGGCCGGGACTAAAGCCTCTTGGGCGGCTAGACGATTTTGGGGCGACGTGGCCGGACCTTTAGTCCCAGCCCAGATTGCAGCCATGCATGGGTGAGTGAAATGAGCCCAGATTGCTCTTACTAGTGGTAGAAGACTCAAAATTATATATTGGTCCAACTATTTCTTAACAAGACATGTTGGACTAAAGTTCCACGTCTTGCCATGCATGGATGAGTGAAATGAGCCTCTAAGATTTATATCCAGAATCATTGTAAAAGAATAAAAGATTTTGGCCCAATAATTCAGACAAGCTGAGCATGTTTTTGGCCCCACGTGTAAGCAATCTACAAATATTCACAAAGCTCTGGTTTAGCATTGGCTGGGTGCACACCCGACAGAGCAGGCATTCCCTTTTTCTAAAAACAATATCTGAGTTTACACAAAGGAAGATCTTAAGCCTGAAAATTCTGGCAAATAATCTACAAACCATGGTGTGTACTTGTATTTACCGATGCTAGCTAGGTTTAAAAAAATCCTGTGCATGTTTGTTTTCTAGGTTGCGGAGGATTAGATTTAACTGGTGATGTAATCATGTGTTTATATTCCACAGAACTATTTTGCAAGATGGGGAGAAGAAGGGGTTGCTGATCTGAAATATGAGTTTGACGAGCTACTCATGTTGATCTCTGGTCGATGTCTTGTTGGAAAAGAGGTCCGAGAGAAGATGTTCGGCCAGTTCTGCACATTATTTCATCAAATCGAGGAGGGTTTGAACTTTGCCAGTTTCATGTTCCCGTACATCCCTATTCCAGTAAACCACCGGCGTGACAGAGCACGGATCAAGCTTAGAGGGATTCTCTCTGAGGTTGTGAGGTCACGTAAGAGCTTCAACCGCGTTGAGGAGGATGTGCTGCAGAGGTTTATAGATGCAAAGTATAAAGACGGCCGTGGCACAACCGTAGAAGAGGTCAGCGCATTGATCCTTACCTTGATTTTTGCTGGAAAACACTCAAGTACAATGACTACCACCTGGACTGCAGCTTGCCTTTTGAGTGATGCAAAGTCCTTGGCTGCTGCTTTAGAGGAGCAAAGGCAAATCATTAGCGAATACAAAGACAAGATAGATTACAATGCCTTGTCTGAGATGAGCACCCTTCATAGTTGCATCAAGGAGGCCGCACGGATGCACCCTGCTCCACCAATGTTGGTCCGCCAGGTAAGGAAGGCCATCACGGTGCGTACAAAAGAGGGCAACGAATATGGTCTTTCCAAAGGTCACACCTTAGTGCACCTTGTAATGCTTAATGGTATGTTGCCACACGTTTACAAGGATCCCGAGGTGTATGATCCAGATCGGTTTCGCCCCGGAAGGGAGGAGGACAAAGCTGCTGGTAAATTATCTTACACGTCTTTCGGTGCTGGAAGGCACGCCTGCGGTGGCGAGGCCTACGCTTACATGCAAATCAAAATTATATTCAGCCATTTGCTGAGGAATTTTGAACTCAAGCTTATTTCGCCTTTCCCCAAGCCAGACTGGACCAAGGTTCTTCCAGAGCCTAAAGGGAAAGTCATGGTAAGCTACAAGAGACGTCGTGTGCCTAGCGACTGATTACCATACTAGACGGGCCGGCGCGCTTCGCCGCGCCCGCCTGCCACTCGTTATGCAACATGTTTTTCATGCATCCTGCTAATTTGTCTTTATCTTGTCTTATCGATGTGATCGGTGTATTAAGATGTATTAACATGGGCTTGCACTGTAAAATTAAGCATATCGGTAGTAGAGTATTGGTCGGTGGATAGTGCACTGTGTAGATATGTATGCACTGCGCGTATCAAGCTCAGTACATGTGTGGCGCTTGCCGTGCGCGCATGTCTTTGTTTCTTATTGTTGTCTCAGCTAATGGATCCCTCCTTGCGTACAAATTCAACGCGAGGTTGTGGCCCTTTTCAGTCTTTGGTTGTGTGTTCTTTCTCATTGCTTTATCTGCCTAGTATGCTCGTTTTAGGCCTAGAGAAGATGATGCCAGTTTAGAACGGTTTTCCGCGCCGTGCGATGTCGGCCGTAGGCGCTTCTACGCATGGAGGCCATGGCGATGATTTGGGGAAAGGCGGAGTGCTCTCTCTGGGTCAGCCTGGAGCCGCGGGCAGAGGTGACGGCGCTAGTGGTGGCGTTGGCACACACGTGGCACCATTCGACGGTGATGTCAAAGTCGTTGGCATTGAGCACAACGTCCTTATACATGGCTTGCATGTGCAAGGAGCTATTAGACGCGCTGCCACTGCACGCAATGGAGACGCTTACCTGCAGGAGTTTGTTTCGTTCGAGATATGTTGTTTTATTTCTCGCGTGTGCTGAAATCCTCTTTTTTTCCTTAGATGTGATGATTGTGGTGCCGATTTGTTTGAGCAATGCCCTGTTAAATTATATATTATCGCTAGTGATATCCCTATCAAAAATATTATTGTGGATGCCATTTCTCAAGAGAAGTACTCCCTCCGTTCCACAATATAAGCCTTTTTAGCAAGTTAGAACAGTTTGCTAAAAAAGCTTATATTGTGGAACAGAGAAGTAGTTATCACGGCAACAATGCTTTGCTTTAAATACTAAAAAAATTACATGCAAAAGAAGAGGTAAGCCAATAAATTTTTCCGAATCAATAAGCATGTACTCCGTACATTATTATTTGTCTGCACAGAGATTGATGATTCCTTATACATGCCATCCAAATAGGTAAACATTCGTAGACAACAAATTTTAATCTACTCTGCTGCTCTATTTTCTTCTGAAAGCATTAGCACCACTTGCAAACTCACCATCTATCCTACAATAGCAGAAGGTTAAAGGCCTAAATCTAAGAAACAATACCCAGAATTCAAAGAGCAACACAAAATGAGAAAAAATAAACAGAAACTTTTGTAGTATGATAGCTTTGCGTCACATCCCCATGAAGACCGCCTGCGCTGTCGTATGGCCAGATGAACAACCAAGACCAACAAAGAGCCACTTGTGTCTTGTTAAGGATCCCCTACTTATTAAATTGTTAAAAACAGATCCTTCTATCTCAATGAATTATTCAGATTATATGGTGGTTTCACTATGAATAATGTTAAAAACAGAGCAAGAACCCCTACTTATTAAATTGTTTACCGATTATACAGTTTTAACCCTTCACCCCAGAAATAGGGCAACTCTCAATGTATTCACAACTAATGCGAGGAAATAGCTTAAATACCATCATTTTACCAACATCATAACATCCACCATTAATAACGAATCGGCAGAAAATAAGGCAACAATAACGTGTTGGTTCATCTTTACCTCTCAGATGGCCTATGTAAAAGAGCGAAGACATGCGCCTTCTCACCTAAATATAAAGATTACTTAAATTACTTTGAATCTTCACAATTTGCTTAATACCAATATGAAGGATACATATATTAAACAATATGGTGATTTCCTCAATGACGGTGACTTCACTTGCATGTTACATGTCTAATATGGTATCAGATCAATCCCAAAATGAACTTTCGCTCTAATGAATATTTGTTGAATAAACAATAAAAATTTAGAAATAATATCCTGAAATAAATCATCTTACGTTGAAATGTACGAAATCTAGGACACTTCGGTGCAAACTCAAAGATGTTTGGTCCCTCCATGACGACCACACTCTGAGGTACACCGGCAATGACTGGGCGTTAGTACTTATAGGTCACTGACTTCACTGTGATGAGCCCATGAGAGCTATGTTACCATTTCTATGGTGGAGGTCTTGACATCCATATCATCTTTGATGATGCAAAATATGGGACTGACAAATATGCAATCTCCTTTTAATATAATCTATATGTGATGAAGGACAACAGAGAAATTAAAGCACTATCTGACCCTAAAGGAAAACAAGCTATGATAACACATAGGGATAACTCTAGCGGGACTCGGATAAAATGCTCAGAAGTTCAGAACCCTGGATAAAAACAACAAGAAGCTGTGATAAACTTAATTTTGATGCAGGGTTCAATGATGACATGCTGGCTGGCTCTTGAGGTGATGTACTGCGAAATAAGAATGTCAACATCATTTTACCCAATTATCTCACACATTGTCGAAGACATAAAAAAATCGGTCCGACAATGCATGCTATCACTTTTCAAAAAAAGGTCAATCGATTTGGGAACAAATTGGCCCATGAACTTGCTTGTTTTAGTCGTGTTGTCTAGAGTAAATAATCGCTGCTAGGCTCTGTTCCATCCTGAGTGTTGGCAATGGCTATGATGATTGTAGACATGTATTCTTAAGTAATATAATCCAGGTTACAAAAAAAGGTACAGTTTTGTGATCACGGCATCTTAGTCAGCTAAAGATTTAAGATTATGCATTTACCTCCGCCATAAATCATTTAGGCATGTGAAGTTTATTGAGCAAACATTGAATGACTGAAAAATGGGCATAAAAGGAAGTGGTCTGCAATATTCTCTTTGATAATATTTTTCAAGAGATTTAGATAAGGCCTTCAACCAAGCAACAACTCGATCAGATTTATTTATCAGGTGAAGCTAGCTCTTACTAAAATTCGTTTCCATTCACTCATACAGTACTGACCCAAGGCAATTCTGAAAACATAACATATGTAGGTCTTCTTCCTTTGAGAGACAAACAGTCTTCCTTCGAAGCATATCAACAGGCCATTTATATATTTCACATAGATTTCACTTACGGAAAAAAGAATCAAAACCAAAAACCTTTCATGTGGATCAAGACTTGATTCTTCTTGCTATACTACATGAAGATTTCTCTTGTCGTAATATAAATGGCATGTCTTTTTTGTCACAATTCAAGAGATTTGATCTAAATATTAGGCAAGGTCATGTTTACATATAAACTAAAACCTATGTGGCTTTGTGATATTTTGCTCAAATGAGGAGATCGCTAAAGGTGAGAATTACACTTCTCTCGCAGACCCCTAATTTGAATAGACCAAAGGGATGCATTGGTGTGAGACAAACAATGAATACTAAGAGACGGTACACTTTTCAACACAATACTCTTTAAAACTTCTAATTTTCTTCCAAAGAAGCATTCTATTGGCCAATATGAGTAGCCATGCCCTTGAAAATAAAGATCAAAATTTTAAAACATTTGTAAAGTAAAAACACAAACATTTATATGGGTTCAATTTCTAGTTCAACCTACTGGTGGATCTTTTTGACGCTACAGATTCATAAGGGTTTATCAGATTGCAAGGATGCAAATGATTGTATCCTTCAGACTTTGATGCTACAGGCTAGCAAGAAGTCTTGCAGATTTCCAAGGAAGTGCTGCTAAGAAGAAGTGATGCTTCAGAAAATGCTTGTATGTTTTACCATTAGATGGATTGTATCAGCAAAGGAGCTATCATATCGATTACATCATCTTATGAGTTGGCAAAAAGAAATTACGCACGAAAGGAAATCTTCTAAATTAGGATCATTTCCATGGTTAATATATGATCCATGAAACAGTCTGATGCATAGCCATTCGTGGAACTCATAGAATTAAGTAAGAGGAAAAGCAACATTTAACTAACTGGCATTGTGTTGAGGTGTTGACCAGCACTAACACATGATTAACAGTGTCACCAGTATGCCACTACATCTCAGATGCTGGGCAAGTCACAGTAGGCATGTTACCTGTAATATAGTGTGGATACAAATGGCATGACACTAATATAGTTCACTGATTTTTTATATAATTCATAAAAGTTGTAGGATTGTGTGTAACTGTAAACCCTTGTACTCAGCCTATTTCTTAGAAACCAAAGTCTAGGCCCAAACATTGTGTTGCACAGATAAAGTCAAAGACTTACAATTTCCGGAGCAATGCTGCAATTTGCCTCCCCTCTTCTGAATACCAAAGAAGACTTCATCACCTGGGCATAAATTGCAGGTTCCATAACAGAGGCAGCTAGCTGTTACCGATCACCTTCAACTCCACCCAAAGTCTGCCCAGCTTGGAGAGAGATTATAAAACTGAATCAGGTAACAGTGATGAACTGAACTGAGCAGAGCTCATGCAGAAAGGATACATCATGGATTGAATAAATATATGTTTAAATCTTGAGTGACAAAAAGAATCTGTGAAAGTGAAACGAACTATTGTCAGCCTATAATGCTGCCACACTGATGAGTAATAGTTAGATTTTTGGCATCACAAAGCAACCCAAATAAGAAATGCACAAAATATCAATCACATGGCATGAAAAGACATTAAGCTATATCTGTAACCGTAACATATGAAGGCCTCTAGTCCATGTCCTAGTTGCCACTCTGTTCGTCGGATTCTGTGAATACATCGCTGTTTGCAGACAGTGGAGAAAGGGCAACCCAAGGAGAGAGACTGTGAGAGAGGAAGGGAGGCAGCTGCGGTCGAAGTTCCTGCTGCCACCTGCTCGCTGTTTGGCGGCGGCAGGGTTCATCATTCCCCACTATCACTAACAGAGGAAGGGGAAAAGGGCATCGAAGGAAAGAGGGGAGAGACCCAGAGGGATGGAGAGAACACCATGCCCTTCCCCCGTTGTTCCTCATTACCTGCGCGTCCCTGCCGCCTTTGTCGGATGCTCCGGCGCTGCCGCCGCCACGGAGGTGAGAGATGGGAGGTGGAAAGGATACGGTTCGGAGGAAATACAGAGAGGTGGCAGAAAATTTGCAGTATCGGCCGACCCGCAAACCAATCTCCACAGACGTGCCTGCACGGCTGTCCCATATGGCTACAGTGCTGTGAAGCCTCGGTAGGAGGGTGCTGGTGGAGCACTGAAATGGAGGCCGACGGGCAGAGCAGCTTAAATCATGTTGGGAGCTGTTGTTCGAGACAGCCAAGGACTTGCCAACGCTCAGCCTGGAGTGTCATTCATCAATGTTCGAATGCAAAAGAAGCAGAGTCCCGCGCGTGCCAAGAAGGAGCACGCTAAGAATCCACCCTGCAGGCCAAAGTGACTGTAGTACAGTTGTAAAAGCAATCACAAGCCACTACCCTAGTAGAGCAGCCCTCGGGCTTATGATTCAAGAAATTCAAAACATACTTCGACACGTTGCAAGCTACAGAATGCAGATAGTGGCAATTGCTGCGGCAAATGACTGGTGTACTGAGCGAGTCCTAAGCGACTGTAATCCAAAAAATTCTTGTCTGATTAATCCACACTACACTTTTCAATAAATATCTCCTTTAGGTATCTACTTCTGAATTTGTGTTACTCTTACCTGGTCATGGATGGAAACACCCTATCACCAAATTGCAGACTATAACGGATTTCCATCACATGAACTACTACAAGCAGAACTACAGAAGCAGAGTAGCATCACTTACGCCTGGTCGACACCACAGCCTTCTCCAGGTTCGAGTTAGGCTCCATACACAACTCATATGAATTAAGAAGAGTCTATGAACAATCATATACTACTACAACGGTGTTGGAAAATCCGTCTATAAAAAATAAACATTTACCCCTGCAATAAACGAGCCGGGCCATTAACTTTCAAATCATAAAGGGTGTGGCTAACACAACCTTATTATCTCTGATGGGGTCAAAACATCGGATGTTTCAATAGCGAGTTAATGTTCATACTATCTTTAACAGAGCCAATGTTAATACCGAGAGACCAATATATTCCTAAGCCTCATCATGAAAACAAATTAAACCAGAAGCACGTAACAATATCATAAACATAAGAAGGATAACAGGCGAAACATGAGTTCTGACCAAGGAAAACAGAGCAGGCGATGCAATACTCATCTGGTTAGTGGCTAGCCCTTGCATCCAAAGATATGTGATATATGAAATTATAACTACCAAAGGTTCACCAGGGAAGAAAGAAACTCCAGGGGCAAGGATTGTCAGAGGACACAATAAAGGAGATCATTTTGCACTCTTAGGTGTGCAGCAGAAATGGCAGCAAGACTGCTATTTACAAAGAAGCTGCTCACCTTTTAGGAAAGAAAAGATAAAATAAATTGACCGAGATTCACAGTCGTTTTTTACTTAAAATGTATATAGCATCCAGATGACCAGTAGTTCAGATTCAAATCTTTATTTACTTACAATGTAAAGACAATGCATTATGATTTCAGATTCAAATTCTTGTTTTACCTACAATGTAAAAATTATGAGCTCATATTTAGATTCGATGTTTACTTACAATGTATATATCATCAAAAGCATCAATATTTCAGATTCAACAGCTTTGTTTACTTACAATGTATAGCATCCAAAGCATTAGGAGTTCAGATTTGAATTCTTCATTTACTTACAATCTAAAAAGTAAGTGTTCCTATTCACAGTCTTTTTACATAAAATTTATATATCAACTTCTCCTTTCCTCTTGTCTGTTTGTACAAAAAAATAGGACAGACCTCGATTTAGTCCAACCAAACACATATTGGGAAGAGCATTGCATAAACATAGCAAGAGTGGAAGATGTTACCAAAGTGACGATACTATGGCGCAGAGTAAGAACTTCTACGGGGGGTTCAGAACATGGTTCTTGGCTATCAACCAGTCAGCCTGAAGCACCCAGTTCATAGGTGCCATCTTCACCACGCCTCCCCATCAGGACAGCGGACGTGAGGCCGGTCTGAATCACCGTCCTCCAAGTGGGTTCAGATTCAGGGTGCCATCTTCAGATCATGGTTCTCGTATCTCAGCCGGTCAATCTCAAGCACCCAGTGCATCGGTACCAACTTCACTGTGCTTACTCATCAAGACATGCCAATCTGAATCACCGTGCTAGCTCCCAGTAGGTTCAGATTTAGGGAGGCATGAATTAGATAGCTGGGGAGAGGTGACAAATGTTAGATCATTTACTGATTCAAACAAAGAAAACCTTTTTTGCAGCAGGAAGGAGAAAGGACTACTTGTTTCCGCACCGCTCCCTTCCGTCGGCCTCCACCAGACCACCATGGTGCTGCTCCCGCCGCCGCCCTCCACCAGACCACCGCCGCCCTCCACCAGGCCAACACCATGCCGCCCCCCTTCGGCAGCCTCTACCACATCCAGGATGAATAAAACCAAGGAATAGGACAACCGATCTGCACCTAGGAACATCTCTTCAAGCCACATTAGGGCTAGCCCATCACCAATCGGTCTCTCCTCCACCTGCCGTACATTGTCGACCTTCTATCGAACACCTCACGTGCACACTCCAGGAGCGACCCAGCACCAACGGTTTGCTGGAAGGTCCGTCTCCAGAGGAAGATCCCCGTAACGACCAACCAAATCAAGATTCCAGAACTCGCCATCGTCTTTAGCAGAGCACCCCATGGCCCCAAAGCCTCGCGAAGCGTCAACAAGGAGAAGAACAAACCTTGAGCAGCAAAATCGACCAGCCTCCCTCGAAGTCAACGGCAGCCCCCAGCGGCCACACCATTCTGGGAGCAAGCGGCGGCGGCGGAGGAGGTCTGTTCAGCGCTGATCGAGGGGCAGCCGGTCCGGGAGCAGGCCGAGGCGGCGGGTGTGGGGGCGGGACGGTGAGGACGGGGGCCAAACCCTAGAGGCTGAGAGAACAGAGGAGGAGAGAATGGGGTGGTTCAGGGGATTCGGGGTCGGGTCTGGGGGTAGCGCGAGGGAAACCAGGTTCACTTTTACAATCTTACCGACCAGACCAACGATCAAGATCATCTTAGGTAGGGATCCAACGGCCGAGAACGCACGCGCCGTGGAATGCCTCAACACACGCGGCCACGACTACGCTTACAGCTTGTAGTAATGTATATCATCTGCGCGCCAAGATGGATGTATCTCTGCTAGCGTGTAATATAGATGGCTATGGGCTTCGTCATATTTGGTTCAGTGTTCAGTGGCTTTTTTAGTTTAGTGTTTACCCCCACTTCAGTATCTTTTATACAAGCATTTGGCTGGTTGGCCCTGCTTTGTTAAATTTCATCAATAATGAATGGGTTATGTTTCTATTTACCTATAACTAGCATAGTGGCCCTCGCAAATGCGATGGCGTCCCTTTTTTATGTGTTGGAAGCATTTGGAAATTATCCTAATTTAGAGTCGTTATCAATATTTTGTGAATCAAAATATTATGATTACAGAACCACCACAACTATTATGCTTCAAAGATGTGCTATGTAATCAATCTAGTTTGTGGATAACGGTTTTATACCATTTCCAGAGCACTTCATTAATAAATATTGATACCCAAGTAGTTGCTGTAATCATTGCCCTTACCTCGCTGTCCCCGACCTAACACTAGCCACCACCACCCTTACCTCGCCGCTAGGCACCTCCCTCCCTACTGCCTCCTATCTCCCATGACCCCCGTGCGACGGCTCCGCGCCGCACCAGGGTGCCTCACCTCGCGCCATCTTGAGCCCCCCCCTCAGGCGCCTCCTTTGCTGCCGCCGCTGCCAGAACATCGTCGAGCAAAGCCCGCGCCGCGTGGCGGTGGTGGCGGCTCTCCTCAGCCAACATCCGGCTAGAGGTGGCAACGGACCGCTTTGGTCTGCGCGGGAGGCAGTGTTGCGGGCTACGGCGGTAGGGCAAGGGGAGGCGTCAGCGGCGGTGTGGGCGGGATCCGACCTGGGCCCCAACAGGCCGGGGGAGGGCTTCAGCCTGCACGCGTCTTCATCTCTGTCCTCGACCTATAGCCTGATTCTCCTAGGCTAGATCCGCAACATGAGGTCGTCTAGGGAGGCAGTCCACGGATTTCTGGTGGTGGCCTCCTTCACCATCAAAGTTGGTCGGCCGATGGTGGTGTTCCAGACGACGACAGGTTAGGGCGACATGGCATCCTGTGAAAATCGAGCCTCGCCGTTGGTCGTGGCAGACGATGACGGCGTCTTCGGGTGACCTTACCTTTTGAGAAGCCATGTCGTTTGACTTGGGATGCTCTGGGGTAAACCCCTATATCCGGAGCTCCCAATTCGAATGATGTCGCTGCCCGACATCATTACCCTTCTTGAGGGCATCATTTTTGTAGCGGATGTCGGCGGGAGATGGTGTTGCTCCAAGGGAAACCCTAGGTCTGGGCCTCCGAGGTCGAACTATGGTGGCGGGCAGCACCGTTCTTCAGGTGTGGGCCATCGCGTTTGGAACAGTCGCTGGCTAGAGGAGGTTCTGAGGTGGGGCGGCGTGTACCCTCCTGCATTGATGATGGTGGGTCTTGGCGGCATGGTGCCGCAAAAGCTCGGCAGAGGGTGTGTGTTGTGTTTTATGTGCAGGGAGAGGGGGAACTGTCTGGCGCTGTGGTAGAGTCAATGGCAAGTCTACTGGGAGGTTTCTCTTCGGTCTAACACCCTGGAGATGGGTTCGCGGAGAGATATGTGGTGTTAACCTCTAAAGCTGGCGCACAAAGCATTTTCTTTGGATCTTTCCGGGACTCAACGATGGTGGTGTTGAGACACAAGGCCTTGTTTATTCCTCTAGTGTTGCACTAGTTTGGTGGTGCTTTGACACCTGTGTTTGGTGGCTTCATTTTGGATGATTGTTGTAACAATTTTCGCCAATCTTTGTTAAATAAATAAAATAAAAAGGCCGTATGCATCTCTTCGATGCAGAGGCTGGGTTGCCCCATTTCGAAAAAATAGTTACTATAATGCATTATATTAGTAAGTGAAGTTTCAATACAACTTTTTTCCATATGCTATTTGACGTACCCTATGAAAATGTACGTATTATAGGATGTGTTAACTAAACGATTCCAGTCCAACAAAACATTGGCCTGATGACCTTCAAGTATGGTTAGGTTGATCTATTATTATTCATGATATTAAAAGTATCCTTTGATGATGCATATGTACAGTTACTAAGATACACTGGTGTGATCCCTTATCGTTAATGTCCAACAGATGTAATGTGAGATATTATTGATATACATTTACTAAAATCTCTAGATTCCAGTATATACTAACATATTAATCTCAATTTATACTCTACCTTTTTTCTAGATGATCATATGATATATATAATATTACTCTTTGATCGGAAATAAGTGTTGGTGCCTTAGTATAAATTTTGTACTAAGTAAGTATAAAATCACCGACACTTATTTCCAATCGGAGCAAGTACATAACTTTGAACGGAAATACCTTGGTTGTAAATATAAAAGATTGACCAATATTTATTTGAGTGCAAACAGAACCTTGATAAATTCAGATGATATTTTTAATAAAACAGATTGATCGATGCAATGAATACCACAATATAATTACTTTCATTAACACGAAATCATGCAAATAAAAATCTATTTAATATTTTGAATGTGGGTACCAATGATTTCCATATGGATACAATCCCCGACATCGAAGACCATTGTATTACATCTAAATATGTTTATAATTTTTATTATATGTCCTAATCACAAGATATATGACATTTATTTTGTCACAATATTTTATATTGATAAAAAACTTAGGGAACTATCGCCATATATTTGTTAAGACGTTATCTATTTTTCATAATAGAACACTAGTACAAAAAAGCTTATTAGTGGCATTGTGAAAATGAGGCTGGTGGGGTTCAGGAGGCACCCACCAATCTGGCGCCACTTGTAGCTATTACTGGTGCCATGTCACTACTGGGAAGAAAATTATAGCCACGTCAAAGATAGAAAAACAGTCACTCGTAACCGGTATAGATGACGGGCCCAAAAAATGCGTCGTCAGTAGGTCCTGAGTTGGTCTCTGCCATGCCTAATGATGATGCGCGAAATAAGAACACATTGTTGGCAAAAAATTTGGTGGTTGTTATGGGCACACGAAAAAGGCGGTGACAACGTTAATGTGCATCCATCACGAGTTCAGGATATAGCAGTGATAACGGGAAATTTATAGTGTGTTGCAACTTTGAAGCGATAACTACTAAACAACTCGTTTTCTCATTTATCGCTGCTTATAGTTATAACGTTGGTGACGTTATACAAGCATATGCAATTTAATTCTCATGAGTAGATCCATCATTTGTATTATCAGATACAACTTACTTGCAGAATATATCGTTCACAACAGAAGACTGAGCATACGTCGCTGGGTTTTTTGTAAGGCACACAACGTGATTCCTAAGACCATCCACGCTGGAGAGATCCCAACAGCTAGCTTATTCTCATTCCCTTTGCCCTCTTCGTCCGTAGTCGCGCGATAGTAACTTAGTTGCAATTTCGTGGTTGCAACCACCGATTCTGGCTGGGGACTGTCGATACCCGGGGGAATGAGCCTCGCTGTCGTTGGATATCCATCTCCCGTGCGCTATTTAGATGGTGGAGTCACTGTCCCATCCACCGAGACTACCTACGAGCTCTGCTTCACCCAATGTGGCCGCTAAACTAGTCATCGAGATTGGGCTGCCGCATCACCTAAAGCCCCTAAACTACACCATCTAATACTTGTAGAGGTTGACAATGTCGAGGCAGCAGCCACCATTTTCAGCTTAACAAGTACTCCCTCCGTTTAGAAATATAAGATGTTTTAGTTTTGTGAAGTGGGTGTATCTAGACATCTTTTAGTGTATAGATTCGAGCGAACCTATACACTAAAAGATGTCTAAATACACTCACTTCACAAAGCTAAAACATCTTATATTTCTAAACGGAGGGAGTATGACAGTCCTAGCAGCAGTCTCCAACTTTTTTTTGCACAAGTCTCCCCATGCACAGGAGATCCAAGTTTACAGAGCTGGTAATGCAGTATGTTCCTCGGTGGGCTCGTTGACTAACCTGTTCCTGTGGAGTGCAACACCGTTACGCCAACATGGAAGCCACCTTCTAATCTCTTGAGGGATGCACTAAGAGATGGTATATGCAAACGAATATATAGGTCAAAATACAGTCGACATGCATGAAGCATAAGGCAAGGGGAATATAAAACTTAAAACTTTTAAATGATTAGAGGCTGAAAGGAGAATAAACTAACCAAGGTTTGCAAATCTATTTCCTCGTTGGTCACTGTGTCTGTGTGGACATAGAAACTAACACATGGTTGAATGTTGTGAGGGATCACTTTCAACAATTCAAAAGATATCGCTTTGATAGCTTTCTCTGAAAGGCCGGAAATGTTTGAAAACACAATGTCATGTAAAGCAAATTGATCATTAGTTGGTAGTTCCAATAGGCCTGTTGAAATGATGCACAAAGAAATATGAAAAGCGTGGTTCCACACTAATAACCAATAAACAGTAAAAAAAATACACACAAAAGGCTCTTAAGTATAGAACGAGCAAATAAAAACATCATTTAGTGTTATGAATATACCTGGCCTTTCGTGCAATGATTTTCTATACCCACCGCCGACACAATTACATAAAACGAACATCCTGAGAAAACACTACTAAACTTGACAACATCGTTGATCTGGATGTTATATGCCTCAGTAAAAGACCTCCAGTACGCTCCACAAATATATGTCCTTTCTTTGTCTTTTAGCAGGTACATGTCAAACTTCAAAAAAACTGGACCCTCTATAGTTAAGAACTTTCTGATGCAAATGTTAAGTCGTGCCCTGAAATGACAAAGAACAACCCGCAATAACAAATGAGGTGAAACAACTATAAATATGTTGAATTACAAAAAAATGTACATATGGAGCGATATTACAAAAAAAATTACCCCATAAGATTTGAAGTTGCCCACCATCTTAAAATCAAAGAGGAAATCATATCGATCGGTCCTATCACAAAGGCTCGCATGTTAAGGTCCCTCCGTTGCGAACAACAGTAATAATGTTTAATTATCTTTAATTAAGATGTAACATGTACGTCAAACTAAAACGAATCAGCGGGAATGCTTATTGCACCCAATTTATTATTGGGTCATATTATATTGTACTTATACCAGTTCTGAGTATATGTAAATGAAAGATAGTTTGCATTGCACCGGTGTAACAAGAAATAGATTTATATGTTTGTTGGTCACCAACTGTAGAAAATTAATTCATAAAGATATAGAATCCACAAGTGTGTATTTTGTCTAGCTTAAATTTTTTACAGACTATATTACCATAATATTTTAGCTATACAATACCAATATATCCGTAAAAGTACAAACTTATTAATACATAGGATGATGTCCCATGTTGCCCATTGTTGTAGTTTTAAGAAAATAAAAACATAGTTTGTTCTCATGCCATATTTCATAGAGTAAATTCCAGTTTTTACCCCTATTTCAATTTTTTGACGCTAATTACCCCATTTAGCAAGATTTCATCCAAATTAATCCATTTAGCAAAAGTTTTGCCAATTTTTACCCCCCTAGAATTTTCTGAGCTTTTTGATGGCTGGGTCCCAGTTATCAGGTACATGTGTCATGCCACGTATGTGGCTTTGTTTGACGAATTTTTCCTTGGATTTTCTTTACCGGTTCAAACTAAGCTGGCTAAGCCAAGCCAAACAACACCGCACCAATCCGTCCGTCCTGGGTAGCAAACCAACTCCCGCCGCACCATGCCTAGGGTTAGTGTGACGACCTCAAATTTGATAACAAATTCGAAGTGCCCGTTATGTAATCCATCACAATCCCAGAATCAATGTTGTGATTTACATAACGTAGTTGATATCACAGTCATAGACATTAATAGTAAATAAAAGGGATTACATAGGTGGTCGTACAGACCAAACCTTACAATTCATCAATATGCAGCGGAATAACACTTTGGGTCCATATTGTCAAGCTTCAACCGCACAGGCAAAGCAGACAGTAGGAAACGAGCCTAATTCGCAAAGTTGTCAATGAGTCCTTCCTTCTTGATCTTGCTCCTTCAAGTCTGGCCAAGTTGATAGCCAGGGACACAGCCGTGAGTACATTGGATGCACTCGCAAACCATCTTATAAACAAAGTGATGAGAGAGATATGCAAGGTTGGTATGGTGGACTAAGCACTAAGTTTATTTGCAGAAATGCTAGTTTTATTTCCCAAGAATGTTCATTGGTAGAAAAGAAGTTTAGTTCTCTAAGTTCAATCTAAAGAGGAACTTCAAGTGTGTCAATATCATGGTCAAGTCAAGTCAAGTCAATTCAGTTCATGTCATTCACCAAGTTCACCATAAGTTATTTTCATTATTGACAAAAGCCAGGTAGAGTTTGCCAACCGTCCATGACCGAGGACTCGGCTATTCGAATAGTTTGAAAACCTCTGCAGAGGGGTACACTTTACCCACAAGATTCGATACATCTGCCGGGAGAATTCCACGGTTCGCCATACACAAAGGTATGCGGGTTTCAGATAATCAAACAAAACCTTTCACTTGCTCATCCTAGTATAGGATCCTTCCCTAGAGCCCGGGATACGGAATTCCCGCTCCGGCGCCTCTAGTTCTGCCCATCCCGGGTACCGGGTTAGTGGAAACCAGTTGGTCAAGAAGTATCCGCCCGTGGAGTCCTTCCATGAAGATTTGATGCAAGACCTCCCATACTAAGATAAACAAGCTACGGATTAAGCCCCTTCCCATATAGGGGTAACGTGGTTGTACGTTATAATTGGCACCCATGTACATCACTCGTTGTCAATTGAGAAATACATTTCATAGTTCTTAGTCAAGATTATTTTCTTTCATAAAGCCATCAAGTAGGAGAAACCTCCAATTCAAATTTCAAGTTCAAGTCACCAAATTTCAACTAGGGTTCCCCGAATAGATGACCTCAATTTTATTAGCGACTAAGCAACTACATGGAGTGATGATACCACTAGATATGGTTGGATAAACTCAGCGTGATGCTCTTGATAAGCAAGATATCACTACACATCTATCATTCTACTCTAGCAATTCAATCATGCAATTTACTTAAAATAGGTAGAATGCAATAGTAAAACTAGGCATTTGGAGTATGATTCAAAAGATGGCTTGCCTGGCTTGGCAAAGTTAAAATAGTCTTCATCTTCATCTTGGATTGATTGATCTCCATCTCTATTTCTTGGTGGACTTCGGGATCCATTCTCCTTACTCTCGTTATCGTCTAATCGTCGCAAATCAAATAAGCATACAATCACCACACAATTCACAAACAATACATATCCACTCAAATACACATGCTGGGGTAAGGGAAGTGATCTAGGAAGTCTATGGAGAGGGGTTTCGAAGATCATTGAGTTCCGATGGATGAGATGATTGAGTTGTTGTATCTAAGTAGGGTTTATTTATTTTAGATTATGAAAATATCTCCTGCAAGTCCTTATTGACCAAGGTCATGGTCAAATGTAGATACTCAAGATCATGGTTAAACCAAAGAGGATTCATAGAATTTATAGTATTTCTCTTTTATTGAAGCCATTTCTAGTTTGCAACTATTTAGTAATCAAATTTGAATCTGCAAGTAGGGTCTATAGATCCTAGTTAAATGGGATCAAAGGTTATAGATCAATATTTAGAAATGTGGTTGATTCGAATTGGTTTCATATCATTTCCATTTATTTTGAAATAGGTGTGCAAGTTTGAGTTTCTACTTACTATCATGTAGGATTAAATTTCCAAATACTTCCTACAAGCTCACGTAGACTAAGATCAATACCTACAGATGGTATTTGGAAATATGATTTAACAATAAGAGTTCCCTAAAAATTTTGATCATAGATTTGAGTTTAATAAGATCCTATAAGGCAAATGATTATTTAACCATATAGGTAAATAGAATTTATTTTAAAAGGTTCAAAAATGAGATCTAATGCTATAGACAGATGGGTATCACTAATTGTGAATTTCCAAAGTTGGATTTATATTTTTAGGAATTTTATTCGAATTGATATGAATTTTCTAAGGTGAAAAAGCTCCTGTTTTGTTATTTTTACTGCAACCACTCTGTAAATCTAATTGTGTTGAAACCACTTTTATTGGATAGCTTATGTTCTAAGGTCTCCAGAACATTTTCATTTGCTAAATTTGGATCGGTAGATCTCCGGGAAAATTAAATATACTAAAGCATCTGAATGAATTTCGGAAATTCGCAAAATCGGAATAACCCTTTTTTTTATATCCGGGCCGAACACACAGACCACGCTGGGCCGGCCCGTTCGGCTGCAAGTGGCGGGTGGCAGGGAAAAAAAAGAGGACCGGTCCGGCCTGCCAAGGGGCCCCACCGGTCAGAACTTAAACCGAACAGGTATCGGGCTTCTTCTTCCTCGTGCTACAGGAACGTAAACGAGAAGGAGTACTGGGAGGAGGGCTGCGCACGGGGAGCTCACCGGCGGCGATGGGGAGCGGCGGCGAGGATGTCTAGGCGGCGGAGGAGCTTCTCCTCCTCCACCTCGTCCAGGCGGCAGCTCGCGGGAGGCTCTAGAACGCCGGGAACGGGAGGTGCTCTGCGGAGCGGCGTCGACGGGGGAGCTCGAACGAGAGAGAGAGGAAGCTGGAGATGTTGTCTAGGAGGTTCCTGGGGATGGCGGGGTTCTTTTCAGGGAAGAGAGAAGGTCCTTTTATAGTCGGGGGAGGGAGCACGGGGCGAGTGGATCTGGGGAGAGAGCACGGCCGGTGTCGGCTAACGAAGGGACACGGCGGTCGGGGCTTTCGGCGGAGGGCTGCGGTGTGCTGCAGGAGCATCCTGGCGCGATGGGAGAGGTCGGGACGGTCTGGTTCAGAGGGGGACATGGGAGGGGTCCGGGCGGTGGTTCTCCTCTGTGCTTCCTTGTCTCACGGCCGTGGTCGGGGCAGGGGATGCTGGGGCTCGACCAAGAGATGTCCACACGCATGGCTACAGGGCCTGGGACGAACGGAAACAGTGTTGGTCACAGTAGAACCGATTTTCTAGATTTTTGCCCACCACGTGTTCGATGAAATGCCCGCAAGAAATCAAATTTCAAATTTTTGAAAACGGCCACCGTGGGTCTTCATCATATTGGACAAGGGTTCCAGGGATATTTTTGTTTCGAAGAAATAACAAGTTTTGCAAAAATTTATATTTCAAACTTGGGCATTGTCACTGTTTCAGATTCAAAGTTTGGCTGATGATTGCGTGGGTTTCTAGTTTGAGTTTTTGCTGGAAACTTCCTGGTTGAGTTAGTATGTGATGTGGTCAAGCTCAACTAACTGACCACACCTTTGCTTGAGTTACAGATTTCTTATTCTAAGTGTCCAAAGTAGGGTAGTGGTTAACTTTTTCTAGATCATCCTTTCTTCTCTTTTTCTTTATTTCTTTTGCTTCTGGTTCTTTTGATCTTTGTGGTTCTTCTCTAATGCTTCTATTGATTAGGTTTGAATTAACTAAACATTGCACCACCAATTAAAACCCACATGAAATCATAGAACAACATGTATTTAAAATACTATGTATGCATGCAATATGAGTGAAAAAGATTTGATTGGTCCAAAAGTGTTGGTTTTCTTGGAGATAACATGGAGTTGGGAAATGACCTCTTATTTAAATTCAAACTTTGGTAGAATATTAAATAGAGTTCCAAGTTGATTTTTGTTTCAAACGTTATTGTATTTGCTTCTTTGTAACTTGTTCTTATTTGTGGTGGAGAGATGCACGAGGGTCTAGTTCAGATTTTTCTTAATATATAAGGGCAAAGTAGTGTAAGCATTAATTTCTTTAAGATCACGACTTCCTCTTTTCTTACTTAGGTTTTTGTGTTGCGGTTTATTTTCTTGATTCCTTTCTATTTGTTTGTGATTGCTTGACTTAATTTTGGGTTTGGCAAATGACCCAAATGGGTTTAGCATGTAAGCATGCACAAAATTTTATAGTTAGAAAACTATTTCAATTTAACAAAAACGTTTTACACGTATAATTATTTGTTTTCCGAAAACATGGCTAAAGAAAACATTTGGGAGTTTTTTTTTTCAAAGTTTTGAAAATAAGTTTTCGAAAGGTTGATTCCAACATTTTTTTGGAAATGTCAACTTGAGAAATGAGAAATAGTAATTTTTGAAATGGGATATTTTTATTCTCCTCTTTTTAAAACAAAGATAGGTTTCTTGAAAATAAAGGTTTTACCTCTATTCCAAATATTTCCTTTCTAAACGATTAAAAATTTGGGCTCAAAGGGTTGGTTTTAAAACCTTTCTCATACTCTTTTTATTTGAAGCATGGGAGCAAATGCTCAAACTCAGAAGTTTCGAAAAGGCAAGAAATTAATCTTGTATTCAAAATAAAAGTTTTTGTTGGCTCCAAAAATTTGGTATTTTAATAAATCCATTTATTTCTATTTCCCAAAAATTTGGGTTGTTACAATCTTCCCCCCTTAAAAAGAATCTCGTCCCGAGATTCATAAGTTAAGATTGAGATGGATTGAGGAATTTGTTCACCAGATGAGAGATAGATTGAGTGGATAGTTATTCCTATGGAAATAAGGATTGTGCACACCCAAAATGTGATAAGGCCATACGGGCCAAAAACACATCGTTATCAATCACATAGCAATTTCAACAAACAATCACACTTTTCAAACACAAAATATTTAGGCTTTAATCATAGGATTTCATTAAAAAGAAAGGGTCTTGGGAATTACATGTCTCCTTCTGGTTTTACAAAGAAGTAAACGAGACTACTAGTACCAAACTTGGGCGACTAAGGCTTCTTCTTGACATGTGCTTCAAAATCTTGATTCAACTTGTTCATACTGACTGTCTAGCTAAGCACACTTCAGGATACTTGGTGTCTGATTCCTGATGATTGATCTCTTTTTCTTCTCTTCATGCCTTTGGGTTGGCGAGGTCACTTCCTGGTGTTCGGCAAGGCTGCTTCCTTCCTCTGCGAAAGTCTAGGCTATAGAGGCCTTTGACACTATCTTCAATAATGACACGGTTTCGAACTCTGCCCAGGTTGGTGTTGATAGGATTGCCTCCTGAAGATGAAAGAACATTTGTAGGATCTTTAGAGCCACTGGGTTTGACCCTATTTCTAGTTTTGACATGTTTGCTAGCATGGGCAATAGGTTTGGATGCGGTGTTCCTCTTATCTGGGCAATCATTGGAGTAGTGTCCCTTAATTCCACACTCCCAGCAAATAAGGTTAGTCTTCCGTTGTTTAACATGATCATCGTGCTCTTTGCTGGCCTGGGCCACCTGTGCTGCTAGCTGAAAATGCTTTTTCTTGATCTTGGATATAGCTGTCACCAGGCGATTCATGGGGCAGTTTGCTGGAACATGGGTACTACTCTCACATAAGAAGCATGTGATGTTTCTTGAAGGGCATTCTCCAGATGGATGGTTGTCTTCGCAGTTGGGACAGTTGCCAGTACCTTGGCTAGATTGATGACCTTCTTCTCCACAACGGCTACAGGCCTTCATACTGAGGTGATCTAGGTTGGGAATATTATTGGGACAGGGACGTTGTGCGTGGAGTGCTTCTCCACAATCATAACATAAGGGTTGGGTGTAAAAATCTCCTGGCTTCTTCGTTGGAATGAGGTACAAGTGGGACCTCCCTTGGTATTCTCGGGCAATTCTATTGAGGTGAAACTCGAACTCCGAGTTGGCCTGACCTCCTTTCGTACATAACTGAAATGGTGGGTTTGAGAGCTTGGGGTGCATCCGAGGGGTCAAGTCCTGCAGTAGATGAGAGGGAACAACTTTCAAAAGGTTGCTAACATGGTATTGGTATGGTTTAGTTTGGGGCGAGAAAGACAAGAACATTTTTGAGCAAACAAGCTTTCAAAGCGGTGGCTACATGTTGCCGGATGGCATATGAGCAACACATCTCAAAACAAATCAATCATTCGAACACACAAGGCACTAAGCACACTTAATAATCGTGAGGTAAGGGTAGCCTAATGAAATCAACTGAGCATTTCCTATAGATCCTATGGGTCAAAAAGTTGTTGGGTCTTCATCATTTCTGATCACTCTCAATTTGCTCTTGAAGTCTTTGTCTCACTGGGTTGACTCTGGTTGGAAGATTTCTGGATCAGGTGAAGAGACTCTCTTTCAATGGTAGCAGTCGTAGTTGACATCCAAGGTTGAAGTCTTGAAAAATATTGAGTCCTAATCTTTTGATCCAAAAGTCCTTCGGTCTTAGGTTGGTATATCGTCCATATTATATATTTGAGGTAGATGCGGAATAGAGTAAAACAAATCTTTGAAAAGACTTTGTAATTAAAGAGGTAAATAAATTCTTTGTCAAAATCTCTTGAGAGTATAAGTTGAGAGTGTAAGATATTTGAAGTGAATAAGATGGGAGTATAAGATTGGCTTTGGATACCAAAGCAAATAAGTTTCTTTTGTAGAAATAAGTGTTTGACAAAATATTACTTTCTTAGCTAACGACCATTCTAACTAAGGTCTCTTAAGGTCATGATAGTCCTGATACCAAACTTGTGATATCAAAGGTATCATTTTCTAACGACCATGCTAACTAGGGTTTCCTAGAGTCAGCCTAGGCTCTGATACCAACTTGTGACGACCTCAAATTTGATAACAAATTCGAAGTGCCCGTTATGTAATCCATCACAATCCCAGAATCAATGTTGTGATTTACATAACGTAGTTGATATCACAGTCATAGACATTAATAGTAAATAAAAGGGATTACATAGGTGGTCGTACAGACCAAACCTTACAATTCATCAATATGCAGCGGAATAACACTTTGGGTCCATATTGTCAAGCTTCAACCGCACAGGCAAAGCAGACAGTAGGAAACGAGCCTAATTCGCAAAGTTGTCAATGAGTCCTTCCTTCTTGATCTTGCTCCTTCAAGTCTGGCCAAGTTGATAGCCAGGGACACAGCCGTGAGTACATTGGATGCACTCGCAAACCATCTTATAAACAAAGTGATGAGAGAGATATGCAAGGTTGGTATGGTGGACTAAGCACTAAGTTTATTTGCAGAAATGCTAGTTTTATTTCCCAAGAATGTTCATTGGTAGAAAAGAAGTTTAGTTCTCTAAGTTCAATCTAAAGAGGAACTTCAAGTGTGTCAATATCATGGTCAAGTCAAGTCAAGTCAATTCAGTTCATGTCATTCACCAAGTTCACCATAAGTTATTTTCATTATTGACAAAAGCCAGGTAGAGTTTGCCAACCGTCCATGACCGAGGACTCGGCTATTCGAATAGTTTGAAAACCTCTGCAGAGGGGTACACTTTACCCACAAGATTCGATACATCTGCCGGGAGAATTCCACGGTTCGCCATACACAAAGGTATGCGGGTTTCAGATAATCAAACAAAACCTTTCACTTGCTCATCCTAGTATAGGATCCTTCCCTAGAGCCCGGGATACGGAATTCCCGCTCCGGCGCCTCTAGTTCTGCCCATCCCGGGTACCGGGTTAGTGGAAACCAGTTGGTCAAGAAGTATCCGCCCGTGGAGTCCTTCCATGAAGATTTGATGCAAGACCTCCCATACTAAGATAAACAAGCTACGGATTAAGCCCCTTCCCATATAGGGGTAACGTGGTTGTACGTTATAATTGGCACCCATGTACATCACTCGTTGTCAATTGAGAAATACATTTCATAGTTCTTAGTCAAGATTATTTTCTTTCATAAAGCCATCAAGTAGGAGAAACCTCCAATTCAAATTTCAAGTTCAAGTCACCAAATTTCAACTAGGGTTCCCCGAATAGATGACCTCAATTTTATTAGCGACTAAGCAACTACATGGAGTGATGATACCACTAGATATGGTTGGATAAACTCAGCGTGATGCTCTTGATAAGCAAGATATCACTACACATCTATCATTCTACTCTAGCAATTCAATCATGCAATTTACTTAAAATAGGTAGAATGCAATAGTAAAACTAGGCATTTGGAGTATGATTCAAAAGATGGCTTGCCTGGCTTGGCAAAGTTAAAATAGTCTTCATCTTCATCTTGGATTGATTGATCTCCATCTCTATTTCTTGGTGGACTTCGGGATCCATTCTCCTTACTCTCGTTATCGTCTAATCGTCGCAAATCAAATAAGCATACAATCACCACACAATTCACAAACAATACATATCCACTCAAATACACATGCTGGGGTAAGGGAAGTGATCTAGGAAGTCTATGGAGAGGGGTTTCGAAGATCATTGAGTTCCGATGGATGAGATGATTGAGTTGTTGTATCTAAGTAGGGTTTATTTATTTTAGATTATGAAAATATCTCCTGCAAGTCCTTATTGACCAAGGTCATGGTCAAATGTAGATACTCAAGATCATGGTTAAACCAAAGAGGATTCATAGAATTTATAGTATTTCTCTTTTATTGAAGCCATTTCTAGTTTGCAACTATTTAGTAATCAAATTTGAATCTGCAAGTAGGGTCTATAGATCCTAGTTAAATGGGATCAAAGGTTATAGATCAATATTTAGAAATGTGGTTGATTCGAATTGGTTTCATATCATTTCCATTTATTTTGAAATAGGTGTGCAAGTTTGAGTTTCTACTTACTATCATGTAGGATTAAATTTCCAAATACTTCCTACAAGCTCACGTAGACTAAGATCAATACCTACAGATGGTATTTGGAAATATGATTTAACAATAAGAGTTCCCTAAAAATTTTGATCATAGATTTGAGTTTAATAAGATCCTATAAGGCAAATGATTATTTAACCATATAGGTAAATAGAATTTATTTTAAAAGGTTCAAAAATGAGATCTAATGCTATAGACAGATGGGTATCACTAATTGTGAATTTCCAAAGTTGGATTTATATTTTTAGGAATTTTATTCGAATTGATATGAATTTTCTAAGGTGAAAAAGCTCCTGTTTTGTTATTTTTACTGCAACCACTCTGTAAATCTAATTGTGTTGAAACCACTTTTATTGGATAGCTTATGTTCTAAGGTCTCCAGAACATTTTCATTTGCTAAATTTGGATCGGTAGATCTCCGGGAAAATTAAATATACTAAAGCATCTGAATGAATTTCGGAAATTCGCAAAATCGGAATAACCCTTTTTTTTATATCCGGGCCGAACACACAGACCACGCTGGGCCGGCCCGTTCGGCTGCAAGTGGCGGGTGGCAGGGAAAAAAAAGAGGACCGGTCCGGCCTGCCAAGGGGCCCCACCGGTCAGAACTTAAACCGAACAGGTATCGGGCTTCTTCTTCCTCGTGCTACAGGAACGTAAACGAGAAGGAGTACTGGGAGGAGGGCTGCGCACGGGGAGCTCACCGGCGGCGATGGGGAGCGGCGGCGAGGATGTCTAGGCGGCGGAGGAGCTTCTCCTCCTCCACCTCGTCCAGGCGGCAGCTCGCGGGAGGCTCTAGAACGCCGGGAACGGGAGGTGCTCTGCGGAGCGGCGTCGACGGGGGAGCTCGAACGAGAGAGAGAGGAAGCTGGAGATGTTGTCTAGGAGGTTCCTGGGGATGGCGGGGTTCTTTTCAGGGAAGAGAGAAGGTCCTTTTATAGTCGGGGGAGGGAGCACGGGGCGAGTGGATCTGGGGAGAGAGCACGGCCGGTGTCGGCTAACGAAGGGACACGGCGGTCGGGGCTTTCGGCGGAGGGCTGCGGTGTGCTGCAGGAGCATCCTGGCGCGATGGGAGAGGTCGGGACGGTCTGGTTCAGAGGGGGACATGGGAGGGGTCCGGGCGGTGGTTCTCCTCTGTGCTTCCTTGTCTCACGGCCGTGGTCGGGGCAGGGGATGCTGGGGCTCGACCAAGAGATGTCCACACGCATGGCTACAGGGCCTGGGACGAACGGAAACAGTGTTGGTCACAGTAGAACCGATTTTCTAGATTTTTGCCCACCACGTGTTCGATGAAATGCCCGCAAGAAATCAAATTTCAAATTTTTGAAAACGGCCACCGTGGGTCTTCATCATATTGGACAAGGGTTCCAGGGATATTTTTGTTTCGAAGAAATAACAAGTTTTGCAAAAATTTATATTTCAAACTTGGGCATTGTCACTGTTTCAGATTCAAAGTTTGGCTGATGATTGCGTGGGTTTCTAGTTTGAGTTTTTGCTGGAAACTTCCTGGTTGAGTTAGTATGTGATGTGGTCAAGCTCAACTAACTGACCACACCTTTGCTTGAGTTACAGATTTCTTATTCTAAGTGTCCAAAGTAGGGTAGTGGTTAACTTTTTCTAGATCATCCTTTCTTCTCTTTTTCTTTATTTCTTTTGCTTCTGGTTCTTTTGATCTTTGTGGTTCTTCTCTAATGCTTCTATTGATTAGGTTTGAATTAACTAAACATTGCACCACCAATTAAAACCCACATGAAATCATAGAACAACATGTATTTAAAATACTATGTATGCATGCAATATGAGTGAAAAAGATTTGATTGGTCCAAAAGTGTTGGTTTTCTTGGAGATAACATGGAGTTGGGAAATGACCTCTTATTTAAATTCAAACTTTGGTAGAATATTAAATAGAGTTCCAAGTTGATTTTTGTTTCAAACGTTATTGTATTTGCTTCTTTGTAACTTGTTCTTATTTGTGGTGGAGAGATGCACGAGGGTCTAGTTCAGATTTTTCTTAATATATAAGGGCAAAGTAGTGTAAGCATTAATTTCTTTAAGATCACGACTTCCTCTTTTCTTACTTAGGTTTTTGTGTTGCGGTTTATTTTCTTGATTCCTTTCTATTTGTTTGTGATTGCTTGACTTAATTTTGGGTTTGGCAAATGACCCAAATGGGTTTAGCATGTAAGCATGCACAAAATTTTATAGTTAGAAAACTATTTCAATTTAACAAAAACGTTTTACACGTATAATTATTTGTTTTCCGAAAACATGGCTAAAGAAAACATTTGGGAGTTTTTTTTTTCAAAGTTTTGAAAATAAGTTTTCGAAAGGTTGATTCCAACATTTTTTTGGAAATGTCAACTTGAGAAATGAGAAATAGTAATTTTTGAAATGGGATATTTTTATTCTCCTCTTTTTAAAACAAAGATAGGTTTCTTGAAAATAAAGGTTTTACCTCTATTCCAAATATTTCCTTTCTAAACGATTAAAAATTTGGGCTCAAAGGGTTGGTTTTAAAACCTTTCTCATACTCTTTTTATTTGAAGCATGGGAGCAAATGCTCAAACTCAGAAGTTTCGAAAAGGCAAGAAATTAATCTTGTATTCAAAATAAAAGTTTTTGTTGGCTCCAAAAATTTGGTATTTTAATAAATCCATTTATTTCTATTTCCCAAAAATTTGGGTTGTTACAATCTTCCCCCCTTAAAAAGAATCTCGTCCCGAGATTCATAAGTTAAGATTGAGATGGATTGAGGAATTTGTTCACCAGATGAGAGATAGATTGAGTGGATAGTTATTCCTATGGAAATAAGGATTGTGCACACCCAAAATGTGATAAGGCCATACGGGCCAAAAACACATCGTTATCAATCACATAGCAATTTCAACAAACAATCACACTTTTCAAACACAAAATATTTAGGCTTTAATCATAGGATTTCATTAAAAAGAAAGGGTCTTGGGAATTACATGTCTCCTTCTGGTTTTACAAAGAAGTAAACGAGACTACTAGTACCAAACTTGGGCGACTAAGGCTTCTTCTTGACATGTGCTTCAAAATCTTGATTCAACTTGTTCATACTGACTGTCTAGCTAAGCACACTTCAGGATACTTGGTGTCTGATTCCTGATGATTGATCTCTTTTTCTTCTCTTCATGCCTTTGGGTTGGCGAGGTCACTTCCTGGTGTTCGGCAAGGCTGCTTCCTTCCTCTGCGAAAGTCTAGGCTATAGAGGCCTTTGACACTATCTTCAATAATGACACGGTTTCGAACTCTGCCCAGGTTGGTGTTGATAGGATTGCCTCCTGAAGATGAAAGAACATTTGTAGGATCTTTAGAGCCACTGGGTTTGACCCTATTTCTAGTTTTGACATGTTTGCTAGCATGGGCAATAGGTTTGGATGCGGTGTTCCTCTTATCTGGGCAATCATTGGAGTAGTGTCCCTTAATTCCACACTCCCAGCAAATAAGGTTAGTCTTCCGTTGTTTAACATGATCATCGTGCTCTTTGCTGGCCTGGGCCACCTGTGCTGCTAGCTGAAAATGCTTTTTCTTGATCTTGGATATAGCTGTCACCAGGCGATTCATGGGGCAGTTTGCTGGAACATGGGTACTACTCTCACATAAGAAGCATGTGATGTTTCTTGAAGGGCATTCTCCAGATGGATGGTTGTCTTCGCAGTTGGGACAGTTGCCAGTACCTTGGCTAGATTGATGACCTTCTTCTCCACAACGGCTACAGGCCTTCATACTGAGGTGATCTAGGTTGGGAATATTATTGGGACAGGGACGTTGTGCGTGGAGTGCTTCTCCACAATCATAACATAAGGGTTGGGTGTAAAAATCTCCTGGCTTCTTCGTTGGAATGAGGTACAAGTGGGACCTCCCTTGGTATTCTCGGGCAATTCTATTGAGGTGAAACTCGAACTCCGAGTTGGCCTGACCTCCTTTCGTACATAACTGAAATGGTGGGTTTGAGAGCTTGGGGTGCATCCGAGGGGTCAAGTCCTGCAGTAGATGAGAGGGAACAACTTTCAAAAGGTTGCTAACATGGTATTGGTATGGTTTAGTTTGGGGCGAGAAAGACAAGAACATTTTTGAGCAAACAAGCTTTCAAAGCGGTGGCTACATGTTGCCGGATGGCATATGAGCAACACATCTCAAAACAAATCAATCATTCGAACACACAAGGCACTAAGCACACTTAATAATCGTGAGGTAAGGGTAGCCTAATGAAATCAACTGAGCATTTCCTATAGATCCTATGGGTCAAAAAGTTGTTGGGTCTTCATCATTTCTGATCACTCTCAATTTGCTCTTGAAGTCTTTGTCTCACTGGGTTGACTCTGGTTGGAAGATTTCTGGATCAGGTGAAGAGACTCTCTTTCAATGGTAGCAGTCGTAGTTGACATCCAAGGTTGAAGTCTTGAAAAATATTGAGTCCTAATCTTTTGATCCAAAAGTCCTTCGGTCTTAGGTTGGTATATCGTCCATATTATATATTTGAGGTAGATGCGGAATAGAGTAAAACAAATCTTTGAAAAGACTTTGTAATTAAAGAGGTAAATAAATTCTTTGTCAAAATCTCTTGAGAGTATAAGTTGAGAGTGTAAGATATTTGAAGTGAATAAGATGGGAGTATAAGATTGGCTTTGGATACCAAAGCAAATAAGTTTCTTTTGTAGAAATAAGTGTTTGACAAAATATTACTTTCTTAGCTAACGACCATTCTAACTAAGGTCTCTTAAGGTCATGATAGTCCTGATACCAAACTTGTGATATCAAAGGTATCATTTTCTAACGACCATGCTAACTAGGGTTTCCTAGAGTCAGCCTAGGCTCTGATACCAACTTGTGACGACCTCAAATTTGATAACAAATTCGAAGTGCCCGTTATGTAATCCATCACAATCCCAGAATCAATGTTGTGATTTACATAACGTAGTTGATATCACAGTCATAGACATTAATAGTAAATAAAAGGGATTACATAGGTGGTCGTACAGACCAAACCTTACAATTCATCAATATGCAGCGGAATAACACTTTGGGTCCATATTGTCAAGCTTCAACCGCACAGGCAAAGCAGACAGTAGGAAACGAGCCTAATTCGCAAAGTTGTCAATGAGTCCTTCCTTCTTGATCTTGCTCCTTCAAGTCTGGCCAAGTTGATAGCCAGGGACACAGCCGTGAGTACATTGGATGCACTCGCAAACCATCTTATAAACAAAGTGATGAGAGAGATATGCAAGGTTGGTATGGTGGACTAAGCACTAAGTTTATTTGCAGAAATGCTAGTTTTATTTCCCAAGAATGTTCATTGGTAGAAAAGAAGTTTAGTTCTCTAAGTTCAATCTAAAGAGGAACTTCAAGTGTGTCAATATCATGGTCAAGTCAAGTCAAGTCAATTCAGTTCATGTCATTCACCAAGTTCACCATAAGTTATTTTCATTATTGACAAAAGCCAGGTAGAGTTTGCCAACCGTCCATGACCGAGGACTCGGCTATTCGAATAGTTTGAAAACCTCTGCAGAGGGGTACACTTTACCCACAAGATTCGATACATCTGCCGGGAGAATTCCACGGTTCGCCATACACAAAGGTATGCGGGTTTCAGATAATCAAACAAAACCTTTCACTTGCTCATCCTAGTATAGGATCCTTCCCTAGAGCCCGGGATACGGAATTCCCGCTCCGGCGCCTCTAGTTCTGCCCATCCCGGGTACCGGGTTAGTGGAAACCAGTTGGTCAAGAAGTATCCGCCCGTGGAGTCCTTCCATGAAGATTTGATGCAAGACCTCCCATACTAAGATAAACAAGCTACGGATTAAGCCCCTTCCCATATAGGGGTAACGTGGTTGTACGTTATAATTGGCACCCATGTACATCACTCGTTGTCAATTGAGAAATACATTTCATAGTTCTTAGTCAAGATTATTTTCTTTCATAAAGCCATCAAGTAGGAGAAACCTCCAATTCAAATTTCAAGTTCAAGTCACCAAATTTCAACTAGGGTTCCCCGAATAGATGACCTCAATTTTATTAGCGACTAAGCAACTACATGGAGTGATGATACCACTAGATATGGTTGGATAAACTCAGCGTGATGCTCTTGATAAGCAAGATATCACTACACATCTATCATTCTACTCTAGCAATTCAATCATGCAATTTACTTAAAATAGGTAGAATGCAATAGTAAAACTAGGCATTTGGAGTATGATTCAAAAGATGGCTTGCCTGGCTTGGCAAAGTTAAAATAGTCTTCATCTTCATCTTGGATTGATTGATCTCCATCTCTATTTCTTGGTGGACTTCGGGATCCATTCTCCTTACTCTCGTTATCGTCTAATCGTCGCAAATCAAATAAGCATACAATCACCACACAATTCACAAACAATACATATCCACTCAAATACACATGCTGGGGTAAGGGAAGTGATCTAGGAAGTCTATGGAGAGGGGTTTCGAAGATCATTGAGTTCCGATGGATGAGATGATTGAGTTGTTGTATCTAAGTAGGGTTTATTTATTTTAGATTATGAAAATATCTCCTGCAAGTCCTTATTGACCAAGGTCATGGTCAAATGTAGATACTCAAGATCATGGTTAAACCAAAGAGGATTCATAGAATTTATAGTATTTCTCTTTTATTGAAGCCATTTCTAGTTTGCAACTATTTAGTAATCAAATTTGAATCTGCAAGTAGGGTCTATAGATCCTAGTTAAATGGGATCAAAGGTTATAGATCAATATTTAGAAATGTGGTTGATTCGAATTGGTTTCATATCATTTCCATTTATTTTGAAATAGGTGTGCAAGTTTGAGTTTCTACTTACTATCATGTAGGATTAAATTTCCAAATACTTCCTACAAGCTCACGTAGACTAAGATCAATACCTACAGATGGTATTTGGAAATATGATTTAACAATAAGAGTTCCCTAAAAATTTTGATCATAGATTTGAGTTTAATAAGATCCTATAAGGCAAATGATTATTTAACCATATAGGTAAATAGAATTTATTTTAAAAGGTTCAAAAATGAGATCTAATGCTATAGACAGATGGGTATCACTAATTGTGAATTTCCAAAGTTGGATTTATATTTTTAGGAATTTTATTCGAATTGATATGAATTTTCTAAGGTGAAAAAGCTCCTGTTTTGTTATTTTTACTGCAACCACTCTGTAAATCTAATTGTGTTGAAACCACTTTTATTGGATAGCTTATGTTCTAAGGTCTCCAGAACATTTTCATTTGCTAAATTTGGATCGGTAGATCTCCGGGAAAATTAAATATACTAAAGCATCTGAATGAATTTCGGAAATTCGCAAAATCGGAATAACCCTTTTTTTTATATCCGGGCCGAACACACAGACCACGCTGGGCCGGCCCGTTCGGCTGCAAGTGGCGGGTGGCAGGGAAAAAAAAGAGGACCGGTCCGGCCTGCCAAGGGGCCCCACCGGTCAGAACTTAAACCGAACAGGTATCGGGCTTCTTCTTCCTCGTGCTACAGGAACGTAAACGAGAAGGAGTACTGGGAGGAGGGCTGCGCACGGGGAGCTCACCGGCGGCGATGGGGAGCGGCGGCGAGGATGTCTAGGCGGCGGAGGAGCTTCTCCTCCTCCACCTCGTCCAGGCGGCAGCTCGCGGGAGGCTCTAGAACGCCGGGAACGGGAGGTGCTCTGCGGAGCGGCGTCGACGGGGGAGCTCGAACGAGAGAGAGAGGAAGCTGGAGATGTTGTCTAGGAGGTTCCTGGGGATGGCGGGGTTCTTTTCAGGGAAGAGAGGAGGTCCTTTTATAGTCGGGGGAGGGAGCACGGGGCGAGTGGATCTGGGGAGAGAGCACGGCCGGTGTCGGCTAACGAAGGGACACGGCGGTCGGGGCTTTCGGCGGAGGGCTGCGGTGTGCTGCAGGAGCATCCTGGCGCGATGGGAGAGGTCGGGACGGTCTGGTTCAGAGGGGGACATGGGAGGGGTCCGGGCGGTGGTTCTCCTCTGTGCTTCCTTGTCTCACGGCCGTGGTAGGGGCAGGGGATGCTGGGGCTCGACCAAGAGATGTTCACACGCATGGCTACAGGGCCTGGGACGAACGGAAACAGTGTTGGTCACAGTAGAACCGATTTTCTAGATTTTTGCCCACCACGTGTTCGATGAAATGCCCGCAAGAAATCAAATTTCAAATTTTTGAAAACGGCCACCGTGGGTCTTCATCATATTGGACAAGGGTTCCAGGGATATTTTTGTTTCGAAGAAATAACAAGTTTTGCAAAAATTTATATTTCAAACTTGGGCATTGTCACTGTTTCAGATTCAAAGTTTGGCTGATGATTGCGTGGGTTTCTAGTTTGAGTTTTTGCTGGAAACTTCCTGGTTGAGTTAGTATGTGATGTGGTCAAGCTCAACTAACTGACCACACCTTTGCTTGAGTTACAGATTTCTTATTCTAAGTGTCCAAAGTAGGGTAGTGGTTAACTTTTTCTAGATCATCCTTTCTTCTCTTTTTCTTTATTTCTTTTGCTTCTGGTTCTTTTGATCTTTGTGGTTCTTCTCTAATGCTTCTATTGATTAGGTTTGAATTAACTAAACATTGCACCACCAATTAAAACCCACATGAAATCATAGAACAACATGTATTTAAAATACTATGTATGCATGCAATATGAGTGAAAAAGATTTGATTGGTCCAAAAGTGTTGGTTTTCTTGGAGATAACATGGAGTTGGGAAATGACCTCTTATTTAAATTCAAACTTTGGTAGAATATTAAATAGAGTTCCAAGTTGATTTTTGTTTCAAACGTTATTGTATTTGCTTCTTTGTAACTTGTTCTTATTTGTGGTGGAGAGATGCACGAGGGTCTAGTTCAGATTTTTCTTAATATATAAGGGCAAAGTAGTGTAAGCATTAATTTCTTTAAGATCACGACTTCCTCTTTTCTTACTTAGGTTTTTGTGTTGCGGTTTATTTTCTTGATTCCTTTCTATTTGTTTGTGATTGCTTGACTTAATTTTGGGTTTGGCAAATGACCCAAATGGGTTTAGCATGTAAGCATGCACAAAATTTTATAGTTAGAAAACTATTTCAATTTAACAAAAACGTTTTACAGGTATAATTATTTGTTTTCCGAAAACATGGCTAAAGAAAACATTTGGGAGTTTTTTTTTTCAAAGTTTTGAAAATAAGTTTTCGAAAGGTTGATTCCAACATTTTTTTGGAAATGTCAACTTGAGAAATGAGAAATAGTAATTTTTGAAATGGGATATTTTTATTCTCCTCTTTTTAAAACAAAGATAGGTTTCTTGAAAATAAAGGTTTTACCTCTATTCCAAATATTTCCTTTCTAAACGATTAAAAATTTGGGCTCAAAGGGTTGGTTTTAAAACCTTTCTCATACTCTTTTTATTTGAAGCATGGGAGCAAATGCTCAAACTCAGAAGTTTCGAAAAGGCAAGAAATTAATCTTGTATTCAAAATAAAAGTTTTTGTTGGCTCCAAAAATTTGGTATTTTAATAAATCCATTTATTTCTATTTCCCAAAAATTTGGGTTGTTACAGTTAGTGAATCGGCGGCGGCGGAGGCGGTGAGGACTTCGCGACCGCGGCGGAAGCGAATAAGACGAATCGAGGGTCTAGCACTAGGAGCCGCGGCCGGTAGTAGCGACAGCGACTCGTGGACCTAGCGACCGCGACCTAGCAGCCCGGCGACAACCTAGCGAGTATGGTGATGTCGGCGACAGCAGCGGCAGCCCGGTGAGAGTGGCTACGGCAAAGACAGGTGCTTTGCATGTTTGTTTCTTGCTTCTGATTTCTCTATGATCTTTCAGAGTTTGCCCTCGTAATTTTGCATTGAGCTAGGATATTGGCATGAGAATTGAGCACTGCACTTTCACTTTCTATGTCAGATGTGAAAATGAAATACATGATCTCAAGAATTCTCTAGCTGCATTACAAGGTAGAGTGCAAAAAACCGCTCTGAGAAAACCACAAAGAAAAAACATCGAACAAAGCCAAATACGTGGCATGACACCTGTACCCGACGATCGAGCCCACCTCTCAAAACGCTCACAAAATTCTAGAGGGGGTAAAAATTCGCAATTTTTTCGCTAATTGGGGTAATTTGAATGAAAAATTGCTAAAGGGGTTAATAAGTGTCAAAAAATTGAAACTAGGGGGTAAAAACTGGAATTTACTCAATCTCATATGATACCTAATTTGTATAGGTGCTACTCATCCGGTCAAAGAGTTGTTTTGCTGTCACATCTACTATATACTAAAAACACAATACAAGGTTAATCCATGTCATTAGAATTATTTTAACTGTTAGATCTTTAATATAAGGCTAAGATCTAAAGGCCGGATTGAATTTACATAACAATTGTCACGTCCAACCAACGCGTATGTGTAACCATAAAAAGTAAAGATATTTACCAACCAGACGTGCCCACGCACATCAGTTTTTTCTTCATATTAGAGAAAACATACCACATTTTAAAAGTTGTATTCTTCCATCCAAATGTGCCTACATAAACTGGTTTTTTTCTTTGGATTAGAGAAAAAGTGGGACATTTAGAAATTTGTATTCTTTTTCTTCTTCTTCAAAAGAAATAGTGTACAACAGTAGAAACATTTTTTTCTCCATGTTCAAATTAGATATATACCAGTATAGATGTGTAGGAAATAATTGGAAAACGTACCTACTACCCCCATGCTAGGTGGGAAAACAATAACTAGGAATTAATCTCAAGGCTCAAGAAAATACACAAGACATTTCTTTCTTCTCTAGAATTAAGAAGGTTAATTTTGCTGCTGACGGAGGTATGCCATCTGCTAATTGCTTTTCTTTATGCACAAATCAATTTGGATGTTTAACACAAATGTCCCGCAATAATAGAGATCAACACCAGGAATCGGCAGTAAAGATCCTATATGTGTTATATCCGATCGGCCGTATAGAGTCCAGATGTGTTAAATAAAAAACGTGCGAGATGGATTAGTTCACACTTGAAATCTTCTCCTTCCTAGAAAGTCAGCAATCATGTTCTAGAAAATGTCGGCAATCCGTCCGTGCCACAAGAATTTCTAGGAACCCAAGAGAATTAAGCATCGATAATCAATGATGTGATCAAGATAATTTGTTTTCCTTTTGAATGTATATTGACATTCAGAATACATGCTGTTAAGCATGGTCATCATTGACAACTGAAAGCAATATACTTGGTCAAAAACGAGAATAAGTCATATATATTATTATGTGCTTCTAGCTAGAATATTGTGTGGGTTGTTGATATGCTATGAAATATTATTTAAAAAGTTTGATGAATGATTAAGAAATGAGATTGTTGTCAGAACTTCACGCCGGTCTTACCACTTTAAACAAAATATACATTTGTCCCAAAATGTAAGATTTACAAATTTACGAGTGGGTTTAGAGTAAAAAACAAGTATAATCAATCATAAATTATGTTCAAACATGCATTAAATCAACCTTTTCTACTTTTAAATATAGATATATAATATTTTACTAGGACCAGTCGAGTGAAAAATAATATCATTTTATTTTCTAAAAATATTCAAATGTTTGCAACATGTTCATGTATTTTTTTGCACATATACATTAGAAAAAGACCTACTGTGTCATTTTTTCTTTTTATATATAAAGGAGAGGGTATATTTACAACATGTTCATGTATAATAAAAATGTAACTAATATTTTGGAGAATGTATACATGCTACAATGTCATGTATTTGTCAACCAAATTAGGAAATGATAGGAAGAAATTCTGGATTAAAATGGAATTAAACTTTAATGTCACAAAATAATTTTTATGTATAAACTTTAATAAAGAGATTATCTAAAAAATCAAATGGTAAATATGCCACTTTGCTATATGAGTGTATAACTAAGCCACTTTGCTATGTGAGTGGATATATAAGACACTCTGTTATGTGAGTCCAGGACACAAGAGGTGTACTCTATACTTCTTCTGCTCATAATTATCATACATTCTTGGAGAGTCAAACTTTTAAAACTTTGAATAATCATGGATGAAAAATATTAACATCTACAATATGGAGAAATATTGTTAGAACCGTCATGAAATGTATTTCCTCTTAAAAGATATAATATTTTTATCAATATGCCTGGTCAAATTACATTTAAAATTTTACTTTTTGTCAACACAGAATGCAAGGTAATTCCGGACAGAGGGAGTATTAAAACAAGGAAGAGAACATGAAGCTAGAAAATTATAATAAATAAAACCACATACATTAATCTTGTAAACCGAGCAACCCTTATTTTTATTTGACCGTGGTTGATTGATCACTCCTCATCATTGTACATGAACAAATCTAGCAATTGCTCTTGTGAACATTTTAGTTCAGTAAACCATGTATTCTTTCAGACACTCATTCCAACTTTATCTATGTGTATAAATGTAATACCACTTATAGACTAGCTAACTCGAGATATCTAAGTGCTAATGACCCAATAAATAATATATATATTTGTTTATTTTATACATTATACAATGACCATTAGTCTATAAATTTATGCTCGCTTCATTTTGATATTATATTCAACATAGCAAAGATAACAACATTGACAACGGCTATATAAACAAAGTGTTAATGTTCAATCAGTAGCATGAATATATATGAAACCATATTATAAAAATTTCCAAAGCAATAAAGATGATGCCATCATATTTGTGAGGGCCACTGTGCTAGTTTAGAACTAATAATGGTCATCATCCTTGAAAATTAATGCCCGATGTGCATGTGCGTAATAGGAATAGTGGTACCCTAACCTATAAAAGTACGCATGAACAGTCGAATGGCAAGTCCAAATGGCAACGGGTGGGAAACTTGTGTACGGTGACAACCGGGCGGGAAGGGGCTTCTTGCGAGGGACCAGCTGCTCCGTGAGAAAAACTTAATGTGGATAAAGTAAAATAGTCAAGACACCAAGCCTTGTCAAATGTGTAACTCACAATATTTTTAAAAGACGACAATGAAGCACAATTAGACAATTTCTCCGCCACTGCCGCTAGGTGCACACATTACACAAATTTGGATAAATATTACTTTCCCCTATGCTGCTTTCTTTCCTTTCCAATCCATTTTTTGTTCATCCTCGCTAATTTGGCAACAAGCAGCTGTTGTGGGGTTATGTAGTACTCCCTCTGATCTATAATACCACTAGCGTAGTGAGCATGGAGTCACGCCCCGGGCCAACTACACTGCTACAGTCCCCAACAGTATCAAACAGTGCAAATATTGCTACAGTTATAACAAAGAATTTCACCAGCATACCCTGGGCCAAGGCCCTTGTTACCTGGGCCCTGGCTACGCCCCTGTATAATACTATTCGTTAATATAGATATATCGAGATACATTTTAGTGATAGATATATTCGTATTAGCGAAGAGTAATATAGATCGGAGTAAGTAGTAATAGTACGTTAGTAAATTTACATAAATTTACATACTGTACATACATATATATGGCGGGTCGATGTGCCGTCATTGCGTGGGTAAAAAACAGCACATAACACGACACCGCACTCAGTACTGGTTGTTTGATATGTTCAGGCTGACACAAGCCCGCCGTAGTCCGTCCAAAAAACACGACACCACACCTTCTTGGGGGTGATTGAAACCGATCGAGGAGCATGATAACACGACACGGCGGCCATGATAAGGGGATGGCATCGTCGATCAGTTGCCCGATGCGGATAGCGAGAGGGAGGCGCACATGGGTTTGTTGGCCAGGCCTTGTCAACAGTCGCCTTGTCCTCTAAATAGTCAACACTGGCGCTGCCTCTAATCACACGCCAATTGTACTTGCTTATAAGCCTACATATAGCATAGCAGACCCTTCTAAATAGATAAAGCAGCTAGTGGCAGCTACTGTACTTCATACTTCAGAAACCTGTTGTGGAGTCCAAGCCAATGGTGACAGCTACCGTACTTCAGAAAGCTCATGCTAAAGCTTGGTCTAAACTATCTACTGGTTGAGTTTTTTTTTTCAAAATGTAGGATGATCTGGGCCTCTGCATTAAAAAGATGTATACGGTTCTTTTATTAATTTATTTAATAAAGGTTAGATAAAAATTATATATCAAAATTTTTGAACCCACCACATAACACCTGCACATTCGACAACGAGTGAAGATCATATCAATACCTGCTGGTTGAGTAATATGATCCATTAAATCAATGGATTATACGGCTAGGTGTGGCATGATTTTTAAGGATGCAAATGGTCTTATAATTTTCTCGACATATTGTTTCTGCCCAACTAAAGCTCTTGAAGCCGACTTAAGAGCAACTCTAGCAGTGACCTTTAAACTCGCGAACTGTACAACATAAGTAAAATTTTAGCCAACATAGAACAGATGTCGCAAATTGAATCCGTTAATTCAAATATTTGGTTTTACGGATTCAGTTTGCTGGCTATGCCGCGCCGGCATAAACATAACTGTAAACACAAATAGTAAAATATTTGAGTCTATTTAGGGAGATAAGAAACAGAGGCCCTCTCCCCCCCCCCAGGGCGACGGGGCATCCCCTTCTCCGACCGCCGCCCCCTCCCTCCACCCCCTTTTTCCATCGGCCGTTGTCGGTAGAGGACACCGGCCGAAGCTCGGGCGACGCTGGTGGCGGCGGCCTTCCAATCCCCGCGCCAAGGAGAGTGGGTCGGGGCCCTCCTTGTCCCTAGCGGCGGTGCTCCTCGGGCGGCGTCGGACTGGTGAGGCCGGGTGGAGGTGGTGTGGTGGCGTCGCGCGAAGGCGTCGCGTGGTGGAGCGCCGTGGTGGAGGTGGCCGCCGGCGGTTGCCTGGCCAAGATCTGGGATACCCGGGCCCCAGATGGGCTCGGGCGGGCCTCAGATCGGCTTGGGCGGGTCGGGGGTGCTGCGTTCATGGTGCTTCCTAGAGGTGGCGACGACGAATCCGGCGGGTTGGGGATGGCGGCGAGGCGTTCGTGTTGCAATAGGGCCGCCGGAGCTTTACGGGCCCGGTCGGGCCAGTGTGAGCCTGGTGTTCTCCTTATGTTCTATCGGGTCGATGACCGCCGCTCGGCGGTGGAGGTGGGTTCCTCCCGTCCGGCTGTGGAGCTGTTGTCCCCTGTCCCAGCAATGTCGTGTATCTTCACCTTGCAGGCCGTGTGCAATTGTTCTCGAAGAGACGGTGATGGTGACTGCAAAACTGTGGTGGCGCATGCCTATGGACGATGAAGCCTGGTTGTGGCACTCCCATGTGCCTGGGCTTTGTTGTGGGTGGGGGTCGGGAGAAATCCCTGTCAGCATGTCTGACCCTGACGCGATGCCGCTTTTGAGTGGCACCATTCCTTCTTGGAGGGCGTCATGGGAAGCTTCCGCCTACTTTACTCCAAGTTGGGGGAAACCCTAGGACCATCCGGTCCGGGCAGTAACGATGTGTCGACGGTGCTCCCTTTCTTGAGGGTGCTGCTTGGCTCTGGGCGCGCCGGAGTGCTTGGGGCGTGGTGGTAAAAGTTGGAGGGCGCAGCGGTTTGGAGTCTTCATCGCTTCATCGATTCGCCGTTGTCTTCATTTATTTTCTTTTGGGCATCTTTTTGATGGTGCCCCAGCATTGTTTTTATTTCAAACTCTTGTATCATCGGTGTGTTGCTATATAATATATAGCGAGGCGAAAGCCCATTTCATGAATATTTAAATATTTTATCCATAGCACCAATCGGACATAGTTTTTCTAATTCCCTGTTATATCTACTATATACTAAAAGCACAATATAGTTAGATCTAAAATCTATGGCTGAGATTTTATGAAAAATTAATAGTCATGTAACATGTTTGATATAATTTATGTTGACACGATCACGTAACGTATATGGACTCCTAACGTGGTCATTGTGACTTTCCGAATTAAACGGTCATGGTTAGGTACCTAAGACTCTTTAAATAGCTGCATCCGTTTTTATCTATCTAATCTTATCTAAATTTAAACTAATAATACGGCTTGAGGACGCGATGGTCAGAAAACCGTGGTAGGTCAAAAAAAACCACCGGTGTATTTTCGTATGTTAAATAAATCGGCCCGTCCCGTTCGTCCGTGTGTTCCTGGCTTTGTCCATAGAGTTCGTACTCCCTCCAGCGCGTCGTTGTTTTTCTGAAAACCCCCTCGCTATTTTTCACCTGAAGAAAACCGCCCCCACCCGTCCCCCCTCCCACCCCGACTCGTCCCCGACCTCCGCCCTTTCCGCCACCTCCGTCGACGGCGGTTCGCAGCCAACTCCGGCCAGTCCTTGCCCCTCGGACCTGTGCCGGAACTCCCTCCACCCCCTACATTAATTCCATGGCGTGGAATCGTCGATTCGCAGCCTCCGCCAGGAACCCTAGCCTAGGCAAGGTTCGATTTTGGGGATCCATGGCTCCGACAAGCTTCGACCTTTGGCATCCATGGTTGCCCTGAGGGCCTCACCGAATCCGGCGTCCTTGGATCTGAAGCTCTTCACTGCCTCCAGCGTCCTGTGCCTCGCTCACCTCCCACCTTCTACGTCTCTCATGAGGAGCTTGAGGTGGGACCGGTCTCCGATGGAAGCAGCGTCGCTGTGGAGGCGACGTTACTGGATGCGCCGGTGTCCTCGTCGGAGGAGAGCGCCTGCGTGGACGACATACTGAGCAAGGTAATTCCGCGCTGATTACTTGTTTGCTGTTATGCTTTTGAGAGCAAGCGCCTTCTTGTTTACTGGTTAGCTAGGCTCTGGGGACATAGATTGATCCGGTTCGGGTGTACAGGATACACAATTTTACCACAATATCAACGATTGCTATCAGATGCCCACTTGAACGAAAACACCAAATAGCCATTAGCCGCCATAGATCAAACTGAATTAGTGTTAGTGCGACATAGATTGATCTGGACAATTAATGAGGCTGTTATGAGGCTGCACTGTATTAACTGAATTAGATTTCACACCACACAACTTAAGCAGGGGAGGAATGGTGCTTTAGCCTATATTCAGGCTTTACAGCTAGCTTGTTATTGTAGGCAGTCTTGTTTTTTCAACTATTACTCAAAGAAAGAAAAAGAAAAGTAGTGTTTTAAGCCTTTACCTCTCATCAACTGTAACAACACATCAAATTTTACTTGTAGTGTGCTTGCTAAAGTCTGCTGATTATGCTCACTTGACACACTGTTTATAATCCTGACTATAAGCGCAAATCTGAAGATGGAGAGCAGCAAATCAACGGCATGTCTAAAATTTTAATCAACCCTCAGAACTAGATACTCTTTATTGCCATAATACTGATTGTACTGAAACATATATCATCAGACAGTAATATTGGAGTGAATTCCACTTTTTATTTGTTAAGCTGAAATTTCAAAAAAACTTGCATTATGCTGAACAGTATCCTGTGAATTCCTAGACTAGTATTGCAGTTAATTTTCTGCAAAGAAGTGCTCTCTGTGATAAATGCAAGAAAATAAACATAATATATCTTACTGTGATAAGTTGTTTACTCAAAAAGTAATTTTCTTGCAAGAGTTAAAGTTTCATATTTACCTGAAGGTATTAGTTCTAGGGAGTTCTTTGCACAAGTAACCGTGTGTTTTCTGAAGTTAGAGAGATTTTGCATATTTATGGTGTCTGCGGGAAGCTCCCACGGAATACGTGCTAGAGAAATAGTACGTACCACATTTGCAGCCATACCATCTTATTGTGCCTAGATTGGAGTTTGAGACCAGAGAAATGTAACACTCCGTTGTACCTTCTTATTTTCATAGAGGAACTCCAGCGGTGAGCGCCGGCGACACCTGGGTGGCGGCGCCGCTGGTTTTTGCTGTTTGTTCACCGACTGAGCGATGTGTGAGGGAAGCTCTGCGAGGAGGCGCTGGTGACAATCTCTTGCCACCATTTTTGCATATGGTCAGACTAGCAGTGGCAAGACATATACCATGAGAGGTGTGACAGGTGTGCTGTTAGTGATATTTACAGGCACATGTAAAATGTGAGTTTTTGTCCCAGAGAAATCAGTAGTGTCAAATTACTTACCCGATTTCAATAGGTCTTCTAACTGTATTGTATTATGCATCTGGTGTGAATTCTACTGTTAACACTTGTTTACTTGCTTCTTTCCCCTAATAGTTTGTGGGTACTAATGATGTGGTTTTTAAATTCTTGCCAATCTGTGCATGTAATGATTTCTCTAAGCAGCAAAAGTGCCCAGAAGCAGTTCCTTGCCACCATCGGCCACGCCATGTCAAACATGCGTACACCAGAGGAGTGGCGAGATGCACTCGACAAGCTCAAGTCAATTCTTGGCTCGGACAAGCGCATGCAAGTCGGACAATCTGGAGAGTGACATGGTGAGGGAAAACTGAAAAAGCGCATGCAAGTCGGACAATCTGTATGTTTAGTTTTCCCTTACTTTAATCTAATGGATGCAATTTAAGCTGTGCACCAACTAATAAATGAATTTAAACGTTCAGAAGCTATATTGTTCATTAGACTGAATTTGAAATAAAGCAAGCTTACACCTGTTAATTATACACTGTAGCCTGTCCACCTATGAGGCATGCCATGTCCTGCATGATTTTCTCCCACTTCATTCTCAAACAAAATGCAAACCATCTTCTTCATGAATCAAATTCAAATCTATTCTTACTCTCTGATAGTGGTTAGACTATTCTGTATATCTATTTCTATTCTGTGTATCCTTTTAATTGCTATTCTGTAAATGTATTTCTGTTCTGATGACATGGTACTTGTTCTTCAGGTGGTACTTTGTCTTCAGCTGCGGTAAGGGATTGCTCCTCTGTTGGCTGCTGACGATCGAGGAGGAAGCCGGGAGTTGGTCGTCCGGCCGGAGATGCTGGGATAGCCGCGTGCGCTGTTCTGGGGCTGATCAGCTGATGGATTGCGGATGCACGTGACTGTGCTGCGCCGTCGAATGGAGACGAAGCGCGCGCAGCGGATGGATTCGTGGACGTGCATGCAGCTGATGGATTCGCGGACGCGCACGCTGCTGATGGATACACCGATGCGGACGCGGGCAGATGGAGACGACGTCCAGGAGATGGACAGGAGGCAGCATCCAGGAGGTTAACTTGGCTGAGCTCTCCTGGTTTCTAGGAACTGCAGCGCCGGAGCTTGACGTGGAAGATCTTGGCCAGATCCCGAGCAAGACGGCTAGGCGTCCTTGACGCGGAAGATCGGCGAGGGGATGCGGTGCGATTTGCCGCCGGATCCGCGGGATGCAGGGGAGGGCAGGCGCCACCGACGCGTGATGATGCAGGTACGGGGCAGGCGCCGCCGGCTTGAGTTTCAGGGGTGGCGCGCACGGCGCACAGGTCAGTCGAAGGTTGCCAGCGCAGGACGCAGGTACGGGGAAGGGCACCGCCGGCTCTGGTTGTAGGGGCGGGGCCAGTCGCCGGCTCGGGATGCAGGTACATGGCAGGACACCGCCGGCTCTGGTTGTAGGGGCGTGGCAGGGCACCTGCGGCTGTGATGGAGGGGAGGGGTAGGGTCGAGGAGTTGACTTAACATCCAATGGAATGAATAGCCAAAAATGTTTCCACCGGAGGGACAGAGCCTGAATCCAAGTATCAAACACTAGCTGTTTTATTTCTTCTCTTCTATTGTTACAATGTAACTTACTGGCAGATTAAGATTCTGAACATTACAAAACAAAAATATTTCCACCGAAGGGATAGAGGCTGGATCCAAGTATCCAATAATAGTTGTTTTATTTCTTCTCCTAGCTATTGTTAATATATGATGACTGCCACACTCTGAGCATTACAGATTATTAACTGAACCTGTAGATTTGTTTTGAAAGAAACTGAAAAAAAAACTCGATAATTGCTTATATTTATATATAGAATTTTAATATTTTACTTAAACTCAAAATTCTTAAAAAATACATAGCTTAGTTTGCGCATAATGTGAAAATTATGCCACCGGGGAAAATGAAAATATGACACCATACGAATTTGATAGTCGTTTGAAAAAAACGCAACCATATGAGGCTCTATGTGTCATTGATTAACAAGAAAAACCAAGGACCGGTGCAATCTCTCTCGATCGGCAAAATACAGATTCTCTATGAAAGTTAAACCAGATCTTTGTTGACTTTTTCATAATAATTATTTATTATTTGTTGACCCGTTGCAACGCACGGGTATTGTGCTAGTAATAAAAAAACCGTGACGAGATTACATACCTTGGCTGGCACGCTGCAAGCAAAAACGACTTGCTGAAACGTGCTGAATAGGGTAGTGGCCTCTAAGATAGAGTTTGAAGAATAAAGAAGTGTAAATCGATCGGAACTTTCTCGGTTGTTTGTGTAATGCAAATTGTAACTTGCAGGGAATGTATATTTCAAAAATATGAATGACTTCTGCAAATATTTCGGCGCCATATAAAATATAAAGTTTACTTTTCTCATTTAAAAAAATAAGATACGGAGATCTAAATAGATCCACCACGTTAAGTTACACAATTTAAATTATTTGGATAGTTGGATTAAAAAAATTCTCACTAGGATTTTAAAAAAAGATTAATCTTTATATAATTGTGCCTGGTTTGACACGTTTTATATTGGGGACACGCACCAAATATGGAAGGGACTACAGTACGTACAAGATAAAACGTATAAAAAAATTGATCAACGGCGTGAAGACGTATCTCAGTATATGGACTAGATGCGTCCATTGGAATAACGATTGCACTGCCTAGTTCGAGCATGACGGAAAGATAGGATGTGATAGGATTTTAAATATGAACTGATCAAAATACGTATAGGCTGTTGAGTATATGTCATATATATGTGTGGTTTTTCAGGACAAAATAAACGCCATTATTGAATTTGCATCCAAAACCATTTTCTTATAATCATATATTTTTGTTGCTAAAAATAAATTATATTAAAAGAAATCTTAAATTTAGAAGTTCCAAGTGTGTCTAAATATTAAAGAATATGGATTAGAAAATATTTATATTTTACGTAGGTAGGAGGTCGCACTCACACATTTGTGTGCCATAGTTTTAATTCAAAATAAATAGTTGGTAGTAAAGAGGTCGCACTCACACATTTGTGTGCCATAGTATAATTTAGAAAATTAGGTAGGAGATGTTTTACATATTTTATACCATTAAAGTTGGAGTATGGCATATGTACATATGTGGAGGATTGAATATCAAACTAAAAATGACTTCCCGTTGGATATGGAAGTGGAGGAAATAGATGCACAAATATCTGACATTTTTAAATATTATTTTAGATTTACTAATAGTACGATACTTTCAGGTAGTAAAATTTGATAAAGAGTGTGGTCACGTGTGCAGATAATCCATATACGGAAAACGATGATCACATAACTGGATTTATGAATATGTTTTTCATGCAGATAAAATTGACCTACTTAACGATTGCAAATAGAGAAAATACTAAAATGGAAGAGCCCGAGCACAGAGCATATGCACAAATATTCATGAAACTGAGTCCGTTTTGCTAGAGTAAGTAATGTTTAAATTTTCAAGACGCTCTTAAAATCAGTTTTGGAGTTAGTGGCAAAAAGATTAAGATCAATCCACAGGGATATAGTGTAGCAACTATGACATATTAGTCTCCGTTAGACAACAAGATAATAGCAAGAAAATCCATTTGTGTGGACTTCAATCTCTTTTCAAATCATTGAGAGATATGATATATATGAATTGAATTACAAGAGATTTACTTTTTATTATACATTATGTCATGTGGAAAATGACCATACACTGTAGTTTTCAAATGAGATAACAAATCATTAAACCACAAATTGAATATTTTTCCTTGCATATGGTATTCTAAAATCAAACTATTAACTTCCGGTCTCATAACATGAATATATTAAGTTATAAATTTATATACAAGAACATCCAAGACAATAATCATGATTCCCTCGCATTTGCGAGGGCCAATGTGCTAGTTTGACACAAAAGAGGCTATAGATTCACAAATGAAGTCGGATCAAGAGCAGTGCTCGCTAGATCACCTCCATCGGCACGACGATCACCACCTCCGTCGGCACGACAATCACCACCGTCATCGGCACGACGAGCATCAAGGCACGTTGCCTCCTCCTCAATGTTCTCACCATCACTGAAAGAATCAAGCGGCAAAGACGAAATGTCGACCTCGTTCGATTTAGAAAATCCACAATGAAGTTTGGAACCCATTTGCATCGTAGTCCACCGTAGTCCGTCCAAAAAACACGACGCCGCACCTGCTTGTGGGGTGATTGAAACCGAACAAGGAGTATGACAGTATTATAGTGGATCATGTACGGGGGACATGATAAGGGGATGGCGTCGTCGATCTATAGTGGATTGGGTTTGTTGGGCAGGCGTTGTCAACAGTGGCGTTATCCTCTAAATAGTCAACAGTGGCATTGTCCCCCAAATAGTCAAGAGTGTGGCATTGTCTCTAATCACACTCGAATCGTAATGCTTATAAGCCTATATATAGCAGACCCTTCCAAATAGATAATGCAGCTAGTGGCAGGTTGAGTAAATTATCTGTACTTCAGAAACCTGTTGTGGAGTCCAAGTCGATGGTGACAGCTACTGTACTTTAGAAAGGTCCTGCTAAACCACCTACGCGGTTGAGTAAATTATCTGTAGATGGATACTTTAAATCTGGAGGTGATTCGGCTGGGTGTGGCATGATCTTTAGGTATGTAAATTGTCTTACTCCCTCTAACCTATATTACTCTTCATTAATATGAATATGTCTATCATTAAGATATGTCTAGATATATCCGTATTAGTAAAGAGTAATATAGGTCGTAGGGAGTATTATCTTCTCGACTTGCAATTTTCTACCCGACTGTGTTGAAGCTCTTCAAGTCAAATTAACAGCAACTCTAGGAGTGACCATAAACTTGCGAACTGTACAGCGGTACAGGCTACTGAAAACACGTTTTACAGTTTCTTTTGAGCCGGCGCGAAAAAGAGTTCACAATGGACTATTGTTGCTGCTAGGGCTAGAATACCGTAGCAGGTCTTTTATTTTCTTAGTTTCTTTTTCTTTTTTTAGTTGTGTGTATCTGTAGTGTCATTAGGGTATTGCTTGTAGAGGCTGGATGTAATTGATATCTATCGATATTAATATATTCCCTTTATAAAAAACAACAACAGGATGTAGTTTTTGAGAATTCGTTATCATATTTGACACAAAAGAGGCCAGAGATTCACAAAATGAAGCTCCACCACACCTATATGCGAAGATCAAGCAATGCCGTTGTTGCCTTTGTTGCCGCCACTCGACAGATCACGGGTGGCGCTCGCCGGATCACCACCATCAGCACGACGATCACCTACCTCTATCGGAACGACAATCATTACCTCCATTGCACGACGAGCATCAAGGAGCACTTTCCTCCTCCTCAATGTCCTCGCCATCGCTGAAAGAATCAAGTGGCAAAGACTGTCGACCTGATTCCCATTTAGAAGATCCACAAAGGAGTTTGGAACCCCATTTACATCATTGCAACATCGCAATTTAATCTAATCACTTCGAGCGAAATAGTACGGCCACCACATTGGAAAGTTTGAATTTTCATACCTCTCGGGCTTATCGTTGAACACTTGCGGGGCGTTGGTCTTGTCGTTGTGCATGGTGTCAACGAAGGATGGCGGTGGAGTGACCAGAGGATGGCCGGTGCGGTGCACAGTATGCTTCTTTGAGGCTTCTCCCGCCCGCTTCCGCGGTGTCCGAGGACGCGTTTTGGGCGTCGGTGCAGAAATTGTGGTTTTAAATATGAACTTATCAAAATACGTATAGGCTGTTGAGTATATGTCATATATATGTGGTTTTTCAGGACAAAATAAACGCCATTATTGAATTTGCATCCAAAACCATTTTCTTATAATCGTATATTTTTGTTGCTAAAAATAAATTATATTATAAGAAATCTTAAATTTAGAAGTTCCAAGTGTGTCTAAATATTAAAGAATATGGATTAGAAAATATTTATATTTTACGTAGGTAGGAGGTCGCACTCACACATTTGTGTGCCATAGTTTTAATTCAAAATAAATAGTTGGTAGTAAAGAGGTCGCACTCACACATTTGTGTGCCATAGTATAATTTAGAAAATTAGGTAGGAGATGTTTACATATTTTATACCATTAAAGTTGGAGTATGGCATATGTACATATGTGGAGGATTGAATATCAAACTAAAAAAGACTTCCCGTTGGATATGGAAGTGGAGGAAATAGATGCACACAAATATCTGACATTTTTAAATATTATTTTAGATTTACTAATAGTACGATACTTTCAGGTAGTAAAATTTGATAAAGAGTGTGGTCACGTGTGCAGATAATCCATATACGGAAAACGATGATCACATAACTGGATTTATGAATATGTTTTTCATGCAGATAAAATTGACCTAATTAACGATTGCAAATAGAGAAAATACTAAAATGGAAGAGCCCGAGCACAGAGCATATGCACAAATATTCATGAAACTGAGTCCGTTTTGCTAGAGTAAGTAATGTTTAAATTTTCAAGACGCTCTTAAAATCAGTTTTGGAGTTAGTGGCAAAAAGATTAAGATCAATCCACAGGGATATAGTGTAGCAACTATGACATATTAGTCTCCGTTAGACAACAAGATAATAGCAAGAAAATCCATTTGTGTGGACTTCAATCTCTTTTCAAATCATTGAGAGATATGATATATATATATATGAATTGAATTACAAGAGATTTAATTTTTATTATACATTATGTCATGTGGAAAATGACCATACACTCTAGTTTTCAAATGAGATAACAAATCATTAAACCACAAATTGAATATTTTTCCTTGCATATGGTATTCTAAAATCAAACTATTAACTTCCGGTCTCATAACATGAATATATTAAGTTATAAATTTATATACAAGAACATCCAAGGCAATAATCATGATTCCCTCGCATTTGCGAGGGCCAATGTGCTAGTTTGACACAAAAGAGGCTATAGATTCACAAATGAAGTCGGATCAAGAGCAGTGCTCGCTGGATCACCTCCATCGGCACGACGATCACCACCTCCGTCGGCACGGCAATCACCACCGCCATCGGCACGACAAGCATCAAGGCACGTTGCCTCCTCCTCAATGTTCTCACCATCACTGAAAGAATCAAGCGGCAAAGACGAAATGTCGACCTCGTTCGATTTAGAAAATCCACAATGAAGTTTGGAACCCATTTGCATCGTAGTCCACCATAGTCCGTCCAAAAAACACGACGCCGCACCTGCTTGTGGGGTGATTGAAACCGAACAAGGAGCATGACAGTATTATAGTGGATCATGTACGGGGGACATGATAAGGGGATGGCGTCGTCGATCTATAGTTGGATTGGGTTTGTTGGGCAGGCGTTGTCAACAGTGGCGTTATCCTCTAAATAGTCAACAGTGGCATTGTCCCCCAAATAGTCAAGAGTGTGGCATTGTCTCTAATCACACTCGAATCGTAATGCTTATAAGCCTATATATAGCAGACCCTTCCAAATAGATAATGCAGCCAGTGGCAGGTTGAGTAAATTATCTGTACTTCAGAAACCTGTTGTGGAGTCCAAGTCGATGGTGACAGCTACTGTACTTTAGAAAGCTCCTGCTAAACCACCTACGCGGTTGAGTAAATTATCTGTCACTAGTGGAAAACAGAGCAATAGAACCGGTTTGTAACCCCCATTAGCACCGGTTTTGGAACCGGTGCAACGCATCCGGGACTAAAAGCCTTAACCTTTAGCACCGGTTGCGTTACGAACCGGTGCTAAAGGCCCTCCACGTGGCCTCCCACACGCGCCCCCGTCGGAGGACCTTTAGCACTGGTTTGTAATATGAACCGGTGCTAGAGGATGGCGACGTGGCAGCCCCTGCAGTGTTTGGCTAAAACCCTAATCCCTAGCCTTTTGAAATACGGTTTTTTCGGGTATTTGAAATATGTTGATGCACATATAAAAGAAACCATCATATATAGTACACAATATCGTCATACATATAGAGATCGAAGCTAGTATGTGTTATCTTTTATCGTGTTTGGTCGAACATATTACATAATGGAACATTGTACACGTTCATGAATATATACAATATAATTTCAGCTACGATTTTCCAAAATCGTAATGCCGATGGTATTCACCGGTTGGTGTTATGACCTCATCAAGTAGGAATCCCGCCAGTTCCTCTTGAATTGCTCGTATACGCTCAGTTGCTAGAAGACGATCCCGCTTCAGTTCGATCTAATGTAAAGAAGGGGATCAATATATATGAATGAAGAAACTCAACATAAATGATGGTAATAAAATAAAATTGTGAATATTGTTTACGTACATCTAGTTGTTCTAGTCTTCTCTTCTCACGACAAGTCTCTCGCATGAACTCGCAGACATAGAATCCACATAAATTATTCCCGTCTTCTTGCTTCAAGCACTTTACAAGAATAGAGTTCAATCAAAATAATAATCAAGGATGATAATAGTATTGAAACTAGAACCAAAGAGATGCGCGGACCTAGCTAGTAGTACTTACCGGTACTTGTTTAAATTCAAGCTCTTTTCTCCAGGGACCCGGTGCCTTAGCCGTGAACCGTTTCCAAGCACTGCCCGGCAAAGAAAATGAATAAAGAAGTTAGTAATTACTTGATATCGGGAAATAAACAAAAGTAGCTGATATAGTGCCATGCATAATGATTGAAATTACCGCTGGAGTGTATCAATCATGTCCCCGAATGTCTCAAGGGATTTTTGTTTCGAGTCCATGACTAGTACTCGTCCTCTATCAAGTTCAATAACTAGCAGAATAAAATGATAGCTGCGCACACACATAACACACACTTAACATCGAGTAACCAAAATATATAGTAATGTGTATAAGACAGTTAACACACTCACTTGAAATTGTAAGGAAATAGTATTTTCGTCATGGTTTCTTGTTTTCTGAACGCCCGTACCAAGTTATTCTCCGTGTCCTTGATATGGTTATGGAGAGTTACCTCGTTCACGGTATATGGGTCAATGAACCCAATATCATAGATTTGTCCTCTTTTGCATTCGAGTTTCTTCAATCTGCATAATATAGTGAGTAAAATTATGCATGCAATAAACAAGATGAGATAAAGACTTATAGTTACAAGGAAAAATAATACTTACAAACAATAGGCACTGATCATCGATTTGTCGAGGGCATCATGATTGTATAACTGAAATAATTCAGCAAATTCAATGTTTATGTTGTCGGTTCCATGAAAGTAATGCTCATCATTAATTCCTATTACGATCCAATTCTGCCCACGCTGTGAGGCTTCCAAGTACCAGTTATGCAATTTTCGCATTCTTGTTGGTAGATTCGGAATCTCCTCGGGTCTGACGAGAGGGCTCCCATACCGGTATTTGTATGCTACTACTTCAGCCGTGGGGAAATCACACCTGCTTAAGTATTGAGCAACAGACATACCTGCAGCTTCGGCCTCCTCTTTGTACAGTGCTATGATCTCTGGATCATACTGGACATCGGGAAACACTTGGAGCGGGGGGCAAGAGTTCATCTGTTCTCCGAGCTGAGGAACTGATTTACCTTTCGACCGCTTTGCTGCATCTGACTTGAGAATAGTGCGGTCATAATCTGATGCAAGCCTTGGCTCAGGTTGCTGAAGGTTCTTCAACATTTTTAGCACTTTTGGATCTAGAGGAGGCTGCTCGGCGGACTGCTCGGTCTTCTTTCTCTTCAAATTTTCAAAGAAGTTCTTTGATTTCTCTTGTACCTTCGCCGCGGTTTCCTCCGGAGTATATTCGTAAGGTCTCTTTGGAGGAACCTTAGGTACTCTTGGAAGGGGCTCCTGTCGACGGATCGGTGATCGGTTACTCTTGGGAGCGGCGATGGTACGCTTCTGCTTTTGGCTCTGAGCCTCAGTGGGTGGAGGTGGCGGAGACGGCTCACTAGCTGGTGAAGGCTGGTATGCTGGAGAAGGCTGACGCGGAGATGGCGGAGAAGGCTGACGCGGAGATGGCGGAGATGGCTGATGTGGCGGTGGAGAAGGGTGACGGGCTGGAGACCTTGGCGTCCAATTTGGAAGCACGATTAATTCCTTTAGCCATAGAACGGTGGTCTTCTTGGCTTCTCCCAGCTCGTACAAATCCCCTTCACCCGCAGGGTGGTCAAGCTTCAGCTGCTCAAATCCGCCCATAACTTCATCCACCCCGGCAACAGCATAGCCAGGTGGAATCGGACGGCAATGATAAGTTGAATCAGGTCCAATGGGTAAGGCATAGCCGACCGCCACCTTCATGGTTATGTTCACGACCTTCACATGTAGCTCGCAAGATGTCGACTCCGTGATATCATCCACTGGATAGCGGATCGCCGGTTCATCATCATCCGCTGGGAGGTCCGTGGAAGCCACGCTGCTTTTCCGCTGAGATGGTGGGCCGGTAGCATCATATCCGGCTTCTATCTGTGGCTGAGATGCGGCGGTTCCTTGCTGGCTTATCCGATTTAACAAGTCTGATTGCCGCTTCAGCTCTTGTTCTATCTGAGACATGCGGTCTGCTTCCCTTTCCTTTCTTCTCTGACGGCTTCTATCGGGAAATTTCTTCATTTCCACGGGAAACCCGAGTTTCCACGGTTTGGAGCCCGGAGTGGTTCGTGTTCGTCCTGGGTGTTCATCATTCCCAAGGGCGCGCGTGAGCTCGTCCTTCTCTCTTTCGGGATGGAACCTTCCCTCTTCAACATCCTTTGATGCGCTTCTAAGGGCATCAATGGGAAGAGGGTCTTCGTCATGCTTTTTTGTATATACACACTTCCCTTCCGAGTCCAACTTCCCTCCATGCCCGTAAAACCAATCCCTTGACCGATCATTCCATTTCAATGTCTCCGGAATGATCCCTTTGGCAATTAGATCGTCCTCCATCTTCTTCCACTTAGGCTTGCCAGTCTTGTAGCCTCCTTGCCCCATAGTATGGTGATACTTCTTTTTAGCAGCATTTTTCTTATTTATTTCTGACCTTCGCTTAGCTGCCTCTGAAGTCTTGTACTCCACGAATGCGTCCCAGTGATCTTTTATCTTCTCATATTGTCCAGTGAACACCGGAGTCTTTTTTTGGTCGACAAAATCCTTGTACAATCTTTTCTTCCAGGTGTTGAATTGTATTGCCATCCTCGAAAGAGTCCACTTCTTGACTTTCCGCTCTATGATATTCAGATGACGATCATCGTCATCTGAATCCTCCTCATTTGAATCCTCCTCATTTCGATCCACCTCAGTTCGATCCACCTCTGGCGCCTCTGGTAGGGTAAAATTAACCATGAGCTTCTTCCAAAGAATATTCTTCATTCTGTTGCGGACATATTTAACTGGTTCCGTCTTTGTCTTCTTCCATTCTCGAATGGTGATCGGAATGTTGTCCCTAACAAGAACTCCACATTGTCTTATAAATTTACTTGCGTGAGCCGCGGGAGCAATCGGTTCGCCATCTTCACCGATTTCTTCTATTCAGTACCTTTCATGTTCTTCCAACCTTCTGGCCGGACCTCTTCTATTTGCAGAAGAGTGGCTCGATCCAGAGGGCTAAAAGAAGAAGGAGCGTTAATATATGTATATACACAAATCAAATAATCCAACTATACAACAAATGCTTAATTTATTATTAATACACATCTACCTCGCCGGCGCCTTCTCCCTCATCTTCGGCACCTTCTCCCTCTCCGGCACCTTCTCCTTCACCGGTGCCTCCATCCACTCCGGCACCTTCTCCCTCTCTGGCACCTTCTACTTCGCCGGTGCCATCCTCTCCGGCACCTTCTCCCTCATCGAAGCCATCTCTACGATTTTGTTCGTCTCCCTCACCGGAGTTGTTTAGAAACAACGAGGTGACATCGTCATCATTATTATCGCGGATGATGTCCTCGATAATATTTTCCTGGAAGTCGTCTCTTCCGAGATCCATAGTTTCTGCAAAGAATTATTACAAATTATTATAATGATACGGAGACCAAAAAAAAGGGGGCGTTGGCCGAGCGCCGGAGCGGTGGGGGAAGATTAGGTCTTCCCTCCCCACCACGCCGGCGCCCGGCCAACGCCCCCATTTTATAACCTATTGCTCATGTTATATATATGGTTGCAAATTGTTTCCATTGTCAGGCATATGACATGTATATTTTTCTTAGTGGGAATAAGTGTCCTTTGTTTTACCACTCAAGATGTATGTGCACAAGCCATTTTACATGTTACATTGTTTGCAAGACACAACACGAGTAAGTCTTTAGTTGATTCCATGGGAATTGTATTCTGATATGTTTTATGTGCCTACAAGACCTTTGTATTTGTACTGATAGTACTTTCAGAAATGTGTAAATAGACCTTAGAAATTAATAACATGTTTGGTGTTACATCCATTTTTACTGATAGTGCTGATTATATATATATTCAACGATCGAACAACTAGGGTGAAATTCTACTGAATTCTGTAATATTGAGAGTCTATTGAATTCAGTAATATATATATCGTGATCCTTTTTGCAGTTCCTTATAACTTGCAATTGTTTCTCACTTTGTTGATAGACAGAACTGCATTTCACCAAAATGCATTAGGCCGTTAACTTGAACCTGGTAATGGTACAAACTAACTAAAGGGACCAACGCTTGTTAATCAGAGCTTGCAACTATATATGGAGCCTTTCCTAGGAAAAGTTTGATGCCGACGAGCATTTTCCTCTTTGACTATTACATGCAACTAAAAAAAAATCAATGGCAACTCAAGTCAGGAATGATGCCCAGGGAGCATGTGCGGATACAGAAAACATAATACTACAAGATTTTGTCAAGCATATAGTTATAGAGTTTTTTTGGACATCTTTTGAATTTATTTGATTCACCTGGAGTTTGAGCACAAGTCATGTGATTGTTTATGAAGTACTGTACATTATTAGACCTTATTAAACCATTATGTGTTTTTAATATGTGTTATCTAACTAAAATAAACAAAGAAATTTATAAAATTATAGTGCGTTGCACGTGCACATTTACTAGTAAATAAAAAAACATAACTAAATAACTAAAAAACTAAAAGAAATAGAAAATAACAAAAACCTAAAATAACTAAAATAATTAAAGTAAAAAAAACCTAGAATAACTTAAAAAAAAACGTGCTCCAAAACCTTGCAGGAATGGTGGGCTTGGCGTGGGCGAGCGGGCGGCGCGGCCGGGTGCGGCGTCGTCGTCGGCGGGCGAGCGGCGCGGGGGCGAGCGTCGTCGTCGGCGGCGCGGGTCCGGCGTCGTCGGTGGCGAGCGGCGCGGGGGCGAGCGGGCGCGGGCGAGGGCGCGGTGGCGAGCGGCGCGGGGGCGAGTGGGCGCGGGCGAGTGGGCGCGTCGGTGGCGGGCGCGGCGCGGCGTGGGCGCAGCGGCGGCGGCGACGACGGCGGCGGCGTGGAAAAATCCGGCAGCCTGACGGCGTCCTCGAGCTCCTACGCGCAGGTCCTTAGGCGTTTTGCGGTGCGGGCAGAGGAGGAAGAAGGAGTTATAAAGGCAGGCACCTTTAGCACCGGTTCGTGGCTTCAACCGGTGCTAAAGGCTGCTTTCTGGGAACTGATCCGCCACCCCCTTTAGCACCGGTTTGAGCCACGAACCGGTGCTAAAGGGTGTTTTAAAATTTTCAGTTGTTCCCGCCAAATTCGATATTGAAGCTATCATCAACATTCCATTTGATTAGATATATTTGATTTTCTTTTTGATTAGTTATATTTGATTTTCTATTTTCTTTTGATTAGATATATTTGATTTTCTTTTTTCTTTTGATTAGTTATATTTGATTTTCTATTTTCTTTTGATTAGTTATATTTGATTTTCTATTTTCTTTTGATTAGTTATATTTGATTTTCTATTTTCTTTTGATTAGTTATATTTGATTTTCTATTTTCTTTTTGATTAGTTATATTTGATTTTCTATTTTCTTTTGATTAGATATATTTGATTTTCTATTTTCTTTTGATTAGTTATATTTGATTTTATATTTTCTTTTGAGTAGTTATATTTGATTTTCTATTTTCTTTTGATTTGTTATATTTGATTTTCTATTTTCTTTTGATTAGTTATATTTGATTTTCTATTTTCTTTTGAGTAGTTATATTTGATTTTCTTTTTTCTTTTGATTAGTTATATTTGATTTTCTATTTTCTTTTGATTAGTTATATTTAATTTTCTATTTTCTTTTTGATTAGTTATATTTGATTTTCTATTTTCTTTTGATTAGATATATTTGATTTTCTATTTTCTTTTGATTAGTTATATTTGATTTTCTATTTTCTTCTGATTAGTTATATTTGATTTTCTATTTTCTTTTGATTAGTTATATTTTCGTGAGAGGAAAAGGGCGGGAAGAAAAGGGCGGAAAGAAAAAGGGCGGGAAAACGATTGAATAGGAAAAGAAGTACATATCTCAACTGAAAATTAAGATACATGGCCAGATTAAGTCACAATCGGTCGAGCTTGTTTTCGAATGTTGGATGATTCAGTCATAGTCGTGCCTAGCCCTATAAACGTCGCCACTATAGTCGTCGTAGTCGTCGGTGTCATCGTCGCTGGCATCGGGGTCGCGGTAGTCGAACCTCGACTGGTGAGCACGCGTGGGCTGAGAGTGAGGGTAGCGCAGGCGGGGGCCACGGTAGGCCATGACGCTCTGGAGAGTTCGGCCGCGCCACCATAGCCGACGGCCGGCCTCGTTGAAGTTCGAACGAGGCGAGCCGTCCTCCTCGTGCCTCGCAAGCGCACTCTCACGCCGATTGATGAAGAAGGCGTCCCAAGTCGGGCTGTAGTGGGGATGCCACTGAGGATTCCTCCCCTGCTCTGGTTTGTGCTCGAAGTAGTAGTGGTTCGTGATGGCCATCTGGCGCGCCACACCTACAGGGACAGGAGGGACCGGTACGCCTCCGACGCTCAGCATCCAGCCGGTGGGGACGCGGTAGCCCGGCGGGCAGGGGTAGTTTGAGGCGCAAAGCGCCTCCGCCTCCTGGGGGGTTAGAGATACGATGGAAGCCATGGAAGAGAGTGATGAGGTTTGCAGATATGAGTCTAGATGTGATATGTAAATGGAGGCCAAGCCTACATATATATAGTGAAAAATGGCGGGAAGACGGAGGCGGGAAGTGGTCGAAAGCGCGGGAAGAAAATAGGCGGGAACACAATGGCGCGGGGAACCATCTAACCTTTAGTCCCGGCTGGTGGGTACAACCGGGACTAAAGGTGGTTTTTGTGTCATCTAACAAAACTGTCGGTGGGATAAGGACGTGTGGGTAACCTTTAGTCCCGGTTGGTGGGTGCAACCGAGACTAAAGATATCGGCAGGATAAGGACGCATGGGTGGATGCACTGCTCGATGAGATAAGGATGCGTGGGTGGACGCACGATGCCCCTGTCGGAGGAACAAGACAAAGTAGAAGCGGTGCCGTGCCTATAAAAGGAGCATCGATACCTAGAAGGTAGGGAGAGTGAAAGACTCCATCTCCTCTAAGAATGTTGGGTAAATTATTGGGAAATCTCCCGTGGCGTAGCTTCTCAAAGATATCGTTGGTGCTCACGCCCTACGATATCTTTGGAAGCTCCGTCTCAGAAAAATTTCCCTCATACAATAACATCATTACACAAAAAATAAATGGGAAAGTGATTTCCATATTGAGATACACAAGTTATGATCCCTATCTAGTCTTCTGAGTTTTCTTCTTGTGTTTCCCTTTCTTCTGATTTTTCGTCTTGGAGGCCATGAACCTCCCTTCGCGTATCTCCCTTGATTAGGATCGCTTCGGTCGTAACCATGGAGTATGTTCACCATTTAACGCGATGATTGGGTCAATATTCACTCTGAAGGGCGGAATTTCATCAAACTTATTATAATCTTCTGACATGTCTGTCTTATCCTCAACTCCCACGATGTTTCTTTTCCCTGAAAGAACTATGTGACGCTTTGGCTCGTCGTATGATGTATTCATTGTCTTATCTTTTATTTTTTTTGGTTTGGAGGACATGTCTTTCACATAGAAAACTTGAGCCACATCATTGGCTAGGACGAATGGTTCGTCTCTGTAACCAAGATTGTTGAGATCCACTGTTGTCATTCCATACAGCTGGTCAACCTTTACCCCTACTCCATCTAGCTTGACCCATTTGCACCGAAACAAAGGGACTTTAAAAGAAGGTCCATAGTCAAGTTCCCATATCTCCTCTATGTAACCATAATAGGTGTCCTTTTGCTCGTTGTTGTTTGTTGCATCAATGCGGACACCACTGTTTTGGTTGCTGCTCTTTTTATCTTGGGCGATCGCGTAGAATGTGTTCCCATTGATCTCGTACCCTTGGAAAGTCAATATAGTCGAAGATGGTGACCCGGCCAACAAGTATAGCTGATCTCCAACAATGTTGTCATTTATGAGATGTGTCCGGAACCAACCGCCGAAAGTCGTCATATGTTTATGTGTAATCCAGGAGTCAGACTGAGCCGGGTGTTGGGAGCGTACAATATTCTTGTGTTCAATGATATACGGGGCCACCAAGGCGGAACTTTGTAGAACTGTGTAGTGTGCTTGAGTGAAAGAAATCCCGTCCATACAATACATTGATTTCTTTCCTAGCGTGCCTTTTCCACGTAGTCTCCCTTCATGCCGCGATTCAGGAACACCAATCGACTTAATGTCAGGGATAAAGTCAACACAGAACTCAATGACCTCCTCTGTTCCGTAGCCCTTGGAGATGCTTCCTTCTGGCATAGCACGGTTATGAACATATTTCTTTAAGACTCCCATGAATTTCTCGAAGGGGAACATGTTGTGTAGAAATACAGGACTGAGAATGGCAATCTCTTCGACAAGGTGAACCAGGAGATGCGTCATAATATTAAAGAAGGATGGCGGGAACACCAACTCAAAACTAACAAGACATTGGGCCACATCCTTCTGTAACCTTGGTAGCATATCTGGATTGATTACCTTCTGAGATATTGCATTGAGGAATGCACATAGCTTAACAATGGGTACACGAACATTTTCCGGTAGAAGCCCCCTTAATGCAACTGGAAGCAACTGCGTCATAATCACGTGACAGTCATGAGACTTCAGGTTTTGGAATTTTTTCTCTGTCATATTTATTATTCCCTTTATATTTGACGAGAAGCCAGACGGCACTTTAATACTTGAAAGGACATCAAAAAAGATTTCCTTCTCTGCTTTTGTAAGAGCGTAGCTGGCAGGACTTAAGTGACGCCCTTTATCCGTCTTGCTCTGTGGATGCATGTTGTTTGGGTCTTTCATACGTTGTTGATCCTCCCGTGCTTCTGATGTATCTTTTGTTTTTCCATACACGCCCAGAAAGCCTAGCAGGTTCACGCAAACATTCTACGTAACGCGCATCATGTCGATTGAAGAGCGAACCTCTAGGTGTTTCCAATACTCAAGCTCCCAAAATATAGATTTCTTCTTCCACATGGGTGCGTGTCCGGTAGCGACGTCATTTGGAACAGATTGACCGCCAGGACCCTTTCCAAAGATTACTTCTAGGTCCCTGACCATATCAAATAAATCATCACCAGTACGGAGATCAGGCTTTTGCCGGTGATCTGCCACACCTCTAAAATGCTTGCCTTTCTTTCTTACGGAATGCGTGGTCGTAAGAAATCGACGATGCCCCAAGTACACAATCTTCTTGCATTTTTCCAAATATATAGCGTCAGTCTTATCTAAACAGTGCGTTCATGCATTGTATCCCTTGTTTGTTTGTCCTGAAAGGTTACTAAGAGCAGGCCAATCATTGATGGTTACGAAAAGCAACGCTCGTAGGTCAAACGGCTCCTGTTTGTGCTCATCCCATGCACGTACACCTGGTTTGGTCCATAACTGTAAGAGTTCATCAACTAATGGTCTTAGATACACATCAATGTCATTGCCGGGTTGCTTCGGACCTTGGATGAGCACTGGCATCATAATGAACTTCCGCTTCATGCACAACCAAGGAGGAAGGTTATAGATACATAGAGTTACAGGCCAGGTGCTATGACTGCAGCTCTGCTCCCCAAAAGGATTCAAGCCATCTGTACTCAGACCAAACCTTAAGTTCCTTGCGTCGCCTGCAAAGTCCGGGTAGTCTCTCTCAATTTTTCTCCACTGCGACCCATCAGCGGGGTGTCTCAACATCGCGTCTTTCTTACGGTCTTCTTTGTGCCATCGTAACAACCTGGCATGCTCTTTGTTTCTAAACAGACGTTTCAACCGTGGTATTATAGGAGCATACCACATGACCTTGGCAGGAACCCTCTTTCTGGGGGGCTCGCCATCAACATCACCAGGGTCATCTCGTCTGATCTTATATCGCAGTGCAGTGCATACCGGGCATGCTTCCAAATTCTTGTACTCCTCACCGCGGTAGAGGATGCAGTCATTAATGCATGCATGAATCTTCTGAACCTCTAATCCTAGAGGGCAGAGAACCTTCTTTGCTTCGTACGTACTGTCAGGCAATTCATTATCCTTTGGAAGCTTCTTCTTCATTATTTTTAGTAATTTCTCAAATCCCTTATCAGATAAACCAGTCTCTGCCTTCCATTGCAGCAACTCCAGTGTGGTACCGAGCTTTGTGTTCCCATCTTCACAGTCTGGGTACAACTTCTTTTTGTGATCCTCTAACATACCTTTTAACTTCCGCTTCTCATTCACACTTTCTGCTTCTCTGTGTGCATCTACGATGGCCCGACGAAGATCATCATCAGGCTCATCTGATGCCTCTACATCTTCAGCTTCTCCTGTCCCTTCAGCTTCAGCTTCCCCCGTTGCAGTATCACCATATTCAGGGTACATATCATCATCCTCTTCTTCTTCATTGTCTTCCATTATAACCCCTCTTTCTCCGTGCTTGGTCCAACAATTATAGCTAGGCATGAAACCTTTCCGAAGCAGGTGGGCGTGAATGATTTTCCAGGAAGAGTACTCCTTCTTGTTCCCACAGTCAACACATGGACAACACATAAAACCATTCTGAATATTTGCCCGAGCCACATCGCCAAAATTACGAAGACCTTCAATGAACTCGGAAGTGCGTCGGTCACCGTACATCCATTGTCGTTCGTTCATCTGCTTCATATAATTAGGTTTACTAATACTATTACCGAACATCATAAATAGTAAAATTACAAAACATGCATTTGTATCAATGACAAATAAAAGAATAGAGTTGCTAACCTCGATCGAGGAGGAAAGAACGAGGAGAAGACCTAAGTATCGCTCGGGCACCTCATATCATCTTTATTTTGTGTGAGCTTAAGTTGGTTCATGCTCTTAGGCATTTCATCAAACACCTCTTGTGCATAGGGGAAAAAACCAAACTAGCACACCCCCTCTCACACCTTCCAAAGGAAAAAAACAGAGGAGAAGGCTGGTGGGCGGCTGTATTTATAGGCAGGACCTCTAGCACCGGTCCGTTTCCAGAACCGGTGCTAAAGGATAGCCTTTAGCACCGGTTCGTGCCACGAACCGGTGCTAAAGGTCTGGGGCCTGCCACGCGGCAGACGCGACACCTTTAGCACCGGTTCGTGGCACGAACCGGTGCTAATGGTTCCTAACAAACCGGTGCTATAGCTCCACGGGCTCAATTTAGCCCTCTGGCAGCTCGAACCGGTGCTAAAGCACCCCTTTAGTCTGGGTTCGAAAGCCAACCGGTGCAAATGCCGTTTGGAGCAAAAAACGAAAGCCCTATTTTCTACTAGTGTGTAGATGGATACTTTAAATCTGGAGGTGATTCGGCTGGGTGTGGCATGATCTTTAGGTATGTAAATTGTCTTACTCCCTCTAACCTATATTACTCTTCATTAATATGAATATGTCTATCATTAAGATATGTCTAGATATATTTGTATTAGTAAAGAGTAATATAGGTCGTAGGGAGTATTATCTTCTCGACTTGCAATTTTCTACCCGACTGTGTTGAAGCTCTTCAAGTCAAATTAATCAGCAACTCTAGGAGTGACCATAAACTTGCGAACTGTACAGCGGTACAGGCTACTGAAAACACGTTTTATAGTTTCTTTTGAGCCGGCGCGAAAAAGAGTTCACAATGGACTATTGTTGCTGCTAGGGTTAGAATACCGTAGCAGGTCTTTTATTTTCTTAGTTTCTTTTTCTTTTTTTAGTTGTGTGTATCTGTAGTGTCATTAGGGTATTGCTTGTAGAGGCTGGATGTAATTGATATCTATCGATATTAATATATTCCCTTTATAAAAAACAACAACAGGATGTAGTTTTTGAGAATTCGTTATCATATTTGACACAAAAGAGGCCAGAGATTCACAAAATGAAGCTCCACCACACCTATATGCGAAGATCAAGCAATGCCGTTGTTGCCTTTGTTGCCGCCGTCGCCAGATCACGGGTGGCGCTCGCCGGATCACCACCATCAGCACGACGATCACCTACCTCTATCGGAACGACAATCATTACCTCCATTGCACGACGAGCATCAAGGAGCACTTTCCTCCTCCTCAATGTCCTCGCCATCGCTGAAAGAATCAAGTGGCAAAGACTGTCGACCTGATTCCCATTTAGAAGATCCACAAAGGAGTTTGGAACCCCATTTACATCATTGCTACATCGCAATTTAATCTAATCACTTCGAGCGAAATAGTACGGCCACCACATTGGAAAGTTTGAATTTTCATACCTCTTGGGCTTATCGTTGAACACTTGCGGGGCGTTGGTCTTGTCGTTGTGCATGGTGTCAACGAAGGATGGCGGTGGAGTGACCAGAGGATGGCCGGTGCGGTGCACAGTATGCTTCTTTGAGGCTTCTCCAGCCCGCTTCCGCGCGCTTCCGCGGTGTCCGAGGACGCGTTTTGGGCGTCGGTGCAGAAATGGTGGTTTTCTCACCCTATCGGGCCGTGGAGAATGCGGCGCCAGCATCGACGGCGACAGTACTTGCGACGACGACTTGCATGCCCGCGAGATTCCTCTTCTTCATGAAGGTGATGGCAATCATGCAGGCAACAACGTCATTTGAAGGGGGTACCCCCTTGCCCTGAAGGAGCAGTGGGACGAACCAGTTGAGGCCGCACGGCATGATCAGCGGTGGGCGAGAGCTCGGTGGGCTACATTAAATCGATTCCGGGTGGTGGCGGCATTAGAGAGCAAGTGAAGAGGTAAATCGGCGGCGGCGTGGAGCGCGAGATAGGGATGGAATGCGAGGGGAAATGTCCCTCCCACCAAATGTGTAGAATAAGTACGGGAAGCGCTTGGTTTGGCCGCTCGACCTGCGTATGTTCAGTTCAGGGCGAGAGGTTTTCCCGCACATGTAAAAACATTTCATGGTCACGCATGTTAAGGATTCCGCTCGAGGCTATTTTTCGCCAAAGACCGATAACAAGCGGTTTATTTATAGTTTTCACGATTTCATGATCACGGCTAGAGTTGCTCTAAATGCTTGCCATGAGGGTCTCAAGCTTGGTTGTGCTCGAAGCCAGCTACCGATTATTATTAGGTATAGATATAGAGGTATGCTGAGGCCTCGACGAGGTCGTATGCTTATCCGGTTAAGCGCTGCGGAACACGAGGCCATCATCGCGTCCATGCCTCTCTGCGATGAATGGTGCCTTGCTACTGCTCCCGTGGCACCGGAGGTGGCCGCCGGAGGAGCAGACGGGGACCTCACCATAGCGCAGAGAAGCCGCCTGATCGGTCGCCTTCTAGTGGCCCAAGAGGCGAGGAGGACGAAGGGCCAGACGCCCTGGTTTGCCTTCCTTGGCGGCGCCTGAGGCCGCGCACTTGGCCAGCCCCCGGGCCTCGGCGCTTGGAACAAGCTCATTGTAACAACCCAAATTTTTGGAAAATAGAAATAAATGGAATTAATCAAAATACCAAATTTTGGAGCCAACAAAAACTTTTATTTTGAATACAAGATTAATTTATTGTCTTGTAAAACTTGTGAATTTGAGCATTTGCTCCCATGCTTCAAATACAAAAGAGTATGAGAAGGGTTTTAAAACAAATCATTTGAGCCCAAAGTTTTAAATAAAGATTTTGTTTAAATTGAAATAGTTTTCTAACTATTAAATTTGGTGTATGGTTACATGCTAAACCCATTTGGGTCAATGGCCAAACCAAAATTTAGTCAAGCAATCACAAACCAATAGAAAAGAATCAAATACAATAAAGTTTGAAACAAAAGTCAACTTGGAACCCTATTCAAATTTCTACCAAAGTTTGAATTCAAATAAGAGGTCATTCCCAACTCCATCTCATCTCCAAGAAAACCAACACCTTTGGACCAAGATTAAAACCTTTTGCACCTCATATTGCATGTATGCATAGAATGTCAATATAGATCTTTTATGATTTCATGTGGGTTTTAATCTGTTGGGCAATGATTAGTTAATTCAAACTTAACCAATAGAAGCATTAGAGAAGAACCACAAAGATCAAAAGAACCAGAAGCAACAGAAATAAAGAAAAAGAGAAGAAAAGATGATCTAGAAAAAGTTAACCACTACCCTACTTTGGACACTTAGAATAAGAAATCTGTAGCTCAAGCAAAGGTGTGGTCAGTTAGTTGAGCTTGATCATATCACATACTAACTCAACCAAGAAGTTTCCAGCAAAAACTCAAACCCTAACCTCCTTCAAAATCTGTCCAAAGTTTGAATCTGAAACAGATACCATACTTCAAAATTGAAATAAGATTTTTGCAAAACAATATATTTCTTCATAACAAAAATATGTTTGTAGTCCTTATCCAATATCTTGACAACCCACGGTGGCAGATTTCAAAAATTCAAAATTTGAATTCTTTTGGGCATTTCAACAAACACATGGTGGGCAGATTTTGGCCAAAGGTGCAAGTTATTGCAAGGACCAGTAGCCAGCCCCCCTCTCTGTCCTTCCCACAGTGACCTAGCTCCCTCCTAGACTCTCTGCTGTCTCCCCTGCCCCAAACACCGGCCGTTAGACATGGAGGACAAGGAGAGAAATGACCCGGACCCCTCCCCACAGCCATTCCTTGCCCCCTCTGCACCAGACCACCCCGCAGCCCGCAGGTGCGCCAGCAGCACCCCACAGCACGCCGCAGTCCCCCGCCGAAAGCCCCGACCGCCGCGTCCCTTCTGTAGCCGACACCTGCCGTGCTCTGGCCGCCGATCCACTCGCCCCGTGCTCCCTCTCCCGCCTATATAAAGCCGCCATTCTTCCCTGAAAAGAACCGCACCATCCCCAGCACCTCCCTAGACAACCTCTCCTTCGCTCCCGTGCTCTCAGTCGAGCTCGCCCACCTCGACGTCCCCGCAGGCCACCGCACGTTCCCGGCGTTGCGGAGCTGCCCCCGGCGCTGTACCTGCTGGAGGTGGCGGAGGAGAACCCCCGCAGCCGCCCTGCACCCTCGCCTCCGGTCGCCGCCGCTCCGGTGAGCTCCCCTAGCGCCGCCCTCCTCCCAGTCATCTTGCTCGCTGTGTAGTCGGGCCTGGGGAAGAAGACTCCCCAGGATACCGATTCGTTTAAGTGGCCTGGCAGGCGGGCCCCGCCTATCAGCTTTTTTTTTTCAAGCGCCCGCCCGGGATCCCTAGCTGGTCCGGCCCGACTTCGTCTTCCCGGCCCGTTTCCAATTTGGTCCGAGCAGTTTTTTTTTAGAAACCCCGTTAACTTTTGTCAATTACTGCAAGATTCAAATTCAAATTCCCGGAGTTTCGTAGGTTCAAATTTAGCAAATAAGATGTCGTTGGAAAGCTTGTAAAATGCCCTACACTATAGAACTGGTTAGAATTCAAAATAAGTTAAGAATTAAATTGGTTATGAATAGTGTGATCCTAGCTTTATTAACCATAGGATATTTCTAGAAAATTATTTAAGCCATAAAAAATCTTGAAAATTAAAAGGTGACTTCACCAATGACCCCTATTACTGTTAGTCAACCCTAATCAACCCCAAACCCTATTAGTGTGAGCAATTAGACCTTAACCCCAATTCTATTGGTAGCATAAAATGATAGATCCCTATTGCACACTTAGAATTAATTTTTGCCCTCCATACCAATTCACTTAGTTGAGCCCTCCTACTTGAACTAGTCTTAGTACTCCTAAACCAATAACAAGGCCTAGAAAGTGAACCACATATGACACTTAGTATAGAACCTAACTTGCACATGTGGAGAAAACCTAGAAGAAAAACTTACAATCCAACACCCCAAAATGCAACATGAGTGCTATTGTTAGCAAACCAAGATGTGTGCTTGGTGTGTTGTTAGCATTGTGTAGTGATTGTGTGCTTTGTGTTTATTCGTTATTAGACGCTAGTGTTGCCGAGGAGGATATTGGAGGGGATTATTATCAAGAAGAAGAAGAATACCCCGGACACTTTGCCAACCAAGGCAAGCCATCTTTTGATTCATACTTCCAATGCCTAGTTTTAATATTGCATTCTACTGGTTTTAAGTAAATTGCATGATTGAATTGCTAGAGTAGAATGATAGAAGTAAATTGATATCTTGCTTAGCAAGAGCATCAAGTTGAGTTTATCCAACCATACCTAGTAGTTTCATCACTCAATGTAGTGGCTTAGTCGCTAATAATATTGAGGCCATCTATAAGGGGAACCCTAGTTGAAATTGGTGACTTGAACTTGAAACCTGAATTGGAGATTGCTCCTACATAAGGGCTTTATGAAAGAAAATCAATCTTGACTAAGAACTATGAAATGTATTTCTCAATGACAACGAGTGATGTACATGGGAGCCAAACATATCGTACGACCACATTACCCCTGAATGGGAAGGGGCTTATTCCTAGCTTGTTTATTTTAGTATGGGAGGTCTTGTTTCATCCTTTATAGAAGCATTCCATGCATGGTTGCTTCCGAACCAAGTGGTTATTGGAAATTTTCCTTCCTGAAGATTTCCATCCGTCTGGCACTCCGGAGTGGGCAAAACTAGAGGCGCCGAAACGGGGGAATCCGTGTCTCGGGCTCTAGGGAAGGATCCCATACTAGAGTAGAGAAGTGAAAGAGTTTGTTTGATTATCTGAACCTCGCATACTTGTGTATGTCGAACCGTGGACTTCTCCCGGCAGATGTATCGATTCTTGTGGGTAAAGTGTACCCCTCTGCAGAGGTTTTCAAACTATTCGAATAGCCGCACCCGCGGTCATGGACAGTTGGCTAACTCTACTTGACTTTTGTCAAAGATAAAAAAAAATTCACAATGGTGAACTTGGTGAATGACTTGACTTGACCATGATGTTGACACCCTTGAAGTTCCTTTAGATTGAACTTAGAGAACTAAAACTTCTTTTCTACTAATGAACATTCTTGGGAAATAAAACTAGCTTTTGCAAAACAACTTAGTGCTTAGTCCACCAGACCAACCTTGCATTTCTACTTCCTCATTTCATTTATAAGATGGTTTGCGAGTGCATCCAATGTACTCACGGCTGTGTCCCTGGCTATCAACTTGGCTAGACTATGGGGAAGAATACCAGGAGGAAGGGTATGAAGAAGAGTACCAGAACTAAGATCATCTCCGAGAGTCGCCATTGCCTGTAGGGTGAAGGCCTGGACCCGAAGACGTTATTTCCGCTGCTATGTTGTGTTGTAATATGACTTGGTCTATATGACCATTGTATTTGAATCATCGTATTGTAATGTCTATGGAACTGGTTACCAACTACGTTATGTATATCGCAACACGGTTCTGGGATTGCGGTGGAATACATAACGGGCACTTCGAATTTGTATCAAATTTGAGGTTGTCACTCTCATCCGCGGGTGCCAGCACTTCACGCGCCGCTCTCACGGGTAGCCCGCTCCCAAGCTCTGGATCTTGGGACGACCTGGAGTAGGCTGCCTCCTAGACCCGCCTCGGTAAGCTTCTCGGGTTAGCATGCACATGTTCCTTTTTGTCGGGTCTTTTGAATTCACGATGCTTCTTTGCTTTCATGCAGCAGAGATCTCTCCCCGGAACCCTCAGCCAAGCGGGCCTAGGAAGGTGCCCCCGTGCAAAGGGAGCCCACCAGCAAGAGGCTTAACGAAGCCCTCGGCAGGGATCTGCGAATCCCTGCAACGGGTAACTCATTTCCCACGTTGTTCAGTTCCCACATCCCTTGCCGGGATGGCCCTTTCCGGGCTAATGCTTGTCATCTCTTCCTAAGTGCAGATGTCGGGGCCAGCATGGTTGCTGGAGACCTTTCGAGAAGCCCCCTGCTACCAATACCGCCATGCCAACATGTGCACTCTTTTTGACCACTTTTGTCACCTTTTTGCCAACTTTTTATTCTTATTACCTTCGCGGACAACTGATTTTCCCTTCTCTTGGGTCTACAGCTACCGCGTCCTTCCAGGAGGGTAGGGCAACGGAGTTGGTGGGCATGGCTAGCCGGGACGACGGTCTGAGAGCAGATGGTGCTTCAGGATCTGTTGCCCCGGCACTCCCTACCCACGCTCCAACTTCTGCCGCAGCCCCAATGGACTTTGTCCAAGAGCTGCTGTGGCAAAGTGCGCCGATGGGTGATGCGGGCAGATAACCACCCAGTTGGGAACCCTAAGAGGAAGGTATGATGAGCACAGTAGCAAGTCTTCCCTCAGTAAGAAACCGAGGTTTATCGAACCAGTAGGAAAAAGCCAAACTTCAGAAGGTGATGCCTGCTAGCTTCGCGACAGCTCCGGACAATTTACAGGGCGCCTCGTCCAGTGCTTTGCTTTGCACCAGCAGCAACGTGAAACCTGCACACAACACAAATAAATACTTTGCTCCCAACTTACGATGAGGTTGTCAATCTCACCGGCTTGCTGTAAACAAAGGGATGAGCATATCGAGTGGAAAGCAATAGTAATATGCGAGAAAGTAAACATTGCGAGTAAAAGTAAACGGTAATAGCAATATAAAGGAAATTGGACCGGGGTCCACAGTTCACTAGTGGTGTCTCTCCATAAGATAAATAACGACATGCTGGGTAAAAAAATTATAGTTGGGCAATTGATAAAATAAAGATAACGTGCATATGTCAAGAGGATCACTATGGGATTTACTCTGAGCATTACAACAAGATACATAGACCACCATCCAACTGCATCTATGACTAATAATCCACTCACGGGGAATCATCCGAGGACCCCTTGAGTATTAAGTTGCGAACAATAGATAACTGCATTAAGCAAAGTGTGTAATGTAAATAAAGCGAATGTCCTTAGACACAAGATTGTTGTTTTCTCCCTAGTGGCAACAGCACATCTACAACCTTAGAGGTTTCTGTCACTCCCCCAGATTAAATAGAGGCATGAACCCAACTATTGAGCATAAATACCCCCCTCTTGGAGTCACTAGTATCTACTTGGCCAAGATAGCTACTAACAACGGAGAGCATGCAAGATCATAAACAATATAGAGATAACATAAGATAAAATTCAGAACATCAACTTAATCATAACACCAATATTCATCGGATCCCAACAAAGACAACATGTAGAATTACATAAAGATGATCTTGATCATGTAGGGCAGCTCACAAGATCTAAACATGAAGCACATGGTGGAGAAGACATCCATCTAGCTACTGCTATGGACCCATAGTCCAAGGTAGACTACTCACTCATCGCGCCGGAGGCAAGCATGGCGATGAAGAAGACCTCCGGTGGCGATTCCCCTCTCCGGCAGGGTGCCGGGAAGAGCTTCTAGACCCTCCCAATCTTGGGTCGACAATGGCGGCGGATCGCAATGTGTTTCTGGAAAATTGATCAGGTCTTTAGGTTTTTCCCGTCGGGGGGTCTTTATAGGCGAAGGGGCGACGTCAGGAGTGGACCAGGGCGGCTTCACCCATAGGGGGCATGGGCCAGGGGCTGGCCGCGCCACCCCATGGTGTGGCTGGCCCGTGGCCCCCCTCCATCTCCTCTTCGGTCTTCTGGAAGCTTCGTTAAATATTAGGAGGTTTGGCTTTTGTTTCGTCCAATTCTGAGAATATTTCCTGTGTAATTTTTCTGAAACACAAAAACAGCAAAAAATAGGGAACTGGCATTGTGGCATCTCGTTAATATGTTAGTTCCGGAAAATGCATAAAAATACCATGAAGTGTAACAAAACATAAAGCAAATGGTGTAAAAACAAGCATGGAGCATCAAAAATTATAGATACGTTTGAGACGTATCAAGCATCCCCAAGCTTAACTCCTGCTCGTCCTCGAGTAGGTAAGTGATAACAAAAGAATAATTTTTGAGGTGACATGCACCATCACAATCTTGATCATCTATGTAAAGCATTGAGTGCTGAGATCAAAGAACTTAAAATATGGTCATGAAAGACATAATCTCAATAGAAGAAACTTAGCAACCATGTTATAACATGAAAAAAAAACAAACGAAAGATCATGAAAAATGAAACAATGAAAGTCAAACGTGTGTTCAAATCATATGGAAAACATAGCAAATGGTTTTTAGCTTGTCCTTCATGGAATAGCAAAACATAAATGCATAGGACACCTTCAAGTTTAAAAGGGTGACTAGATACAAATAATTTAAGAACAAGTGAAACCATAATCATGAATCAATCAATGATAACTTTGGGACAATGCACATTAAACTCAGAATGACAACTATGCTCTATTAGACGGTGCATAAAGGTAGAAGGTGGAGACTCAACATAAAAGTAAAAGAAAGGCCCTTCGTAGAGGGAAGCAGTGATTAAACATGTGCTAGAGCTTTTCATTTGTAAAACAGAGAGATAAAAATTGGTTTTGAGAGGTGGTTGTCTTTGTCAACGACTGGCAATGGGGTTCTTACTATCTTCCATACAAAAATGAAGCAAGTTTTTGAGAGAGAGATTGGCACTTTTGTGCTCTTTTATAAAGCTTGGCACTCCTCCCCACCTTTTTTCCTTTCTCAAACCATGGCTAACTGATTCCATCGGGTGCCCACCAACATTCACATAGCATGGAGGAGTGCCTTTTTTCTTTTCTTTTTTCTCTTTTTTTTGGAATAAAACAATATGGAAGATAGCAAATCCGACCACTACGTCCCCATGAGCTGAAAACAGTGTTACAAAATGAGAAGTATTTTGAAGGTTTTTTGAAAGGTAGCACATGAAAATTTACTTGGAATGGCTTGCAAATACCATGCATAGGAATTTATAGTGGACACATTGGAATAACTTGGTTTTTAGGAGTTGGATGCACAAGTAGAGCTCATACTCAGTACAAAATAAAGGCTAGCAAAAGACTGGGAGCGACCAACTAAGAGAGCAATAACGGCCATAATGATGCAAAGCGAGAAAACATCATTAAAAGAAGCATAAAGTGGCATCACAAGTCAAAAACCAAATGATCATAGAGGCTTTAGGTGAGTTATTTTGTAGTCAACATGTGTAAGCATGCGCCAAGTCAACCCAATTAAAGCATCAAAGGAGAAAACCAAATTAATGCTTCCAAATAATAAAAACAACGCATGATTTTTTTCAAAGGCTCATTAAGCAATCTCAGTCATTTGAGACAAGTCATGCTACAGAAAAACCACTAAGCATACTATCAAGCCTGGCAAGAAAAAGTCTAAGCCGCAGTCTACACAAGCTCCTTTTTGTACCACTTTTTCTCTTTTCCAACACCATTCGAACCTTTTTTAAAACAACTCTTTTGATGAATACCAACATGGACCAGAGGTAAAAATACACCTTGATGCAAAGATAAAACAAGATCTGAATAAAAATCAAGGCGAAAAATGAAAGCTAAATGCAGTTCTAGAAAAAGAGAACACTCGTTGAACGATAAGAGTGAAAAATGGAGTGTTCTTGGCAAATGAAAACAAGTAATCTTCTCCAAAAGAAATTTGTTGGGGTCCAACCATTTATTGCAGGAAACAAAATAAAATAAAACTAAAAGCAAAAGTAAAGACGTTCCAAGAAAAACGCATAGTGCATGAAGCAATAAAAATATAGTGTTTTGAAAGGTGACCTGATTTTTGCCGATAAAGAAGGGGTGCCTCGGGGGCATCCCCAAGCTTTGACGCTTGTACCTCTTGGATATTTCTTGGGGTGCGTGGGCATCCCCAAGCTTGAGCTCTTGTCTATTCTTCACCTCATCTCATCATTCTCCAATCCCGACACTTGAAAACTTCCTTCATACAAAACTCAACACAATTCTATTAGCAACATTAGCATAAACATAATAATGAATCAACCCTTTATCGGTTCAGATTTCAACTCAAAACCACCACATACATAGCATATACTACTGTAGCAACTTGCCCAAAAGTTCCGTGATCGAAAGAACTCAAAAAGAAAGCGATCGAGAGGCAAACACAAATAGTGGCAGAAATCTGTCAAAACAGAATAGCTGACAAAGATCGATTTTTTCGAGGGTTTTCTGTCGCTCAAATCAAAAAGTCTAAACTAATAAAAGTTTGGAAATAACCTGGGGTATATGCACAAGAAATCGCAGGTCAAAAAGATATCCTGAGAATTTTCACGAATTTTTTCGGTGCAGCACCGAAATCTGTTTCAGGACAGCAACTTCCCCAAATCTTACCTCACTCAAATTAGAGGTTTCTCTTGGCACAACAACGAAATAAAAATGATAAGGAGAGGTTATTACAGTAGTAATAACTTCCAAGACTCAAATAAAAGAAAAAGAACTAAAAATAAAACAGTGGGTTATCTCCCAAGAGTGCTTTTCTTTAACGCCTTTGAGCTAGGCTCGGTAATTTGAGAAGATGCTCACATAAGAAATATGAATTGAAGAGAAAGAGAGCATCAAGGAGCAAATATGAAACACATTTAAGTCTAGCCCACTTCCTATGCATAGGAATCTTGTAAAAAAATAAATCAAAGAAGCACATAGTAACAAGCATGCGTAGATAAAATAAAAGCAACTTCGGAACTTTCAATATAAAGAGAGGTGTTTTAGTAACATGAAAATTCCAACAACCATATTTTCCTCTCTCATAATAATTTTTAGTAGCATCATGAAGAACTCAACAATATAAATATCACACTCACCCTCCATTAAGTATGGAGGGCGATCAAATAAGATATTAGTTAAAGAGTTACTCTTATTGGGAGGTAGACATGGGTAGCTCCATTCTTCCTCCTCTTGATCATCACTCTCCTCCTCTTTTTCATCCAATGAGCTTCCAGTTTCAGCAATTTCTTCTTCCATAGGCTCCTTCAAGGCATTAGTCTCTTCCATTGGAGAGCATCTATTAAGATATTTAAGAATATAGCCATTTTCTTCCTTGTAATTATCAAAGCAAAATTTAAGTATATCATAAACCTCATATTTATAAGGTACATCATCAGTATTTTCAAGAAAATAAGCAAGTTCGAATGCACCCTTCCAAGCAATAAAATCTTCAATTTGTTCCACATCATAAAAGTCATAATTTCCATTAATATAAGAAGATATGGTAACATCATCATTATACTCACATTGAAAAGGGAGGTGTTTATACCTCATATAGCAACAAGATTTATCAAAGCAATAAGTAACATTATAAGCAGAGCACACATTTCTAGCAATGACATACAATTTATCAATTTGTTCCCATAAGTGTTTCCCTTTTTGTGACAAGCGGTGTTCCTCATAATATTTTTGTTGCTCTTCTGTGAACCCACCTTGCCAAAAAGACTAATTTTTTTGTATTTTTGATAAAACCATGCAAGTAAAAATAAAGTAAAGCAAAACAAAAACAAATTAAAAGATTGTGCGTGTGAGACTCCCCTTGCAGAAATCTTCTTTTTCCCCGGCAACGGCGCCAAAAAAAGTGCTTGATGCGAGCAGATAACCACCCAGTTGGGAACCCCAAGAGGAAGGTATAATGAGCACAGTAGCAAGTCTTCCCCCAGTAAGAAACCGAGGTTTATCAAACCAGTAGGAAAAAGCCAAACTTCAGAAGGTGATGCCTGCTAGCTTCGCGACAGCTCCGGATAATTTATAGGGCGCCTCATCCAGTGCTTTGCTTTGCACCAGCAGCAACGTGAAACCTGCACACAACAGAAACAAATACTTTGCTCCCAACTTACGATGAGGTTGTCAATCTCACCGGCTTGCTGTAAACAAAGGAATGAGCATGTCGAGTGGAAAGCTATATTAATATGCAAGAAAGTAAACAGTGCGAGTAAAAGTAAACGGTAATAGCAATATAAAGGAAATTGGACCGGGGTCCATAGTTCACTAGTGGTGTCTCTCCATAAGATAAATAACGACATGCTGGGTAAACAAATTACAGTTGGGCAATTGATAGAATAAAGATAACGTGCATATGTCAAGAGGATCACTATGAGATTTACTCTGGGCATTACAACAAGATACATAGACCACCATCAAACTGCATCTATGACTAATAATCCACTCGCAGGGAATCATCCGAGGACCCCTTGAGTATTAAGTTGCGAACAACAGATAACTGCATTAAGCAAAGTGTGTAATGTAAACATAGAGAATGTCCTTGGACACAAGATTGTTGTTTTCTCCCTAGTGGCAACAACACATCTACAACCTTAGAGGTTTCTGTCACTCCCCCAGATTAAATAGAGGCATGAACCCAACTATCGAGCATAAATACCCCCTCTTGGAGTCACTAGTATCTACTTGGCCAAGATAGCTACTAATAACGGAGAGCATGCAAGATCATAAACAACAAGAGATAACATAAGATAAAATTCAGCATATCAACTTAATCATAACACCAATATTCATCAGATCCCAACAAACACAACATGTAGAATTACATAAAGATGATCTTGATCATGTAGGGCAGCTCACAAGATCTAAACATGAAGCACATGGTGGAGAAGACATCCATCTAGCTACTGCTATGGACCCATAGTCCAAGGTAGACTACTCACTCATCGCGCCGGAGGCAAGCATGGCGATGAAGAAGACCTTCGGTGGTGATTCCCCTCTCCGGCAGGGTGCCGGGAAGAGCTTCTGGACCCTCCCGATCTCGGGTTGACAACGGCGGCGAATCGCGATGTGTTTCTAGAAAATTGATCGGGTCTTTAGGTTTTTACTGTCGGGGGGTCTTTATAGGTGAAGGGGCAGCGTCAGGAGTGGACCAGGGCGGCCTCACCCATAGGGGGCACGGGCCAGGGGCTGGCTGCACCACCCCATGATGTGGCTGGCCCGTGGCCCCCCTCTGTCTCCTCTTTGGTCTTCTGGAAGCTTCATTAAATATTAGGAGGTTTGGCTTTTGTTTCGTCCAATTCTGAGAATATTTCCTATGTAACTTTTCTAAAACACAAAAATAGCAGAAAACAGGGAACTGCCACTGTGGTATCTCATTAATAGGTTAGTTCCAGAAAATGCATAAAAATGCCATGAAGTATAACAAAACATAAAGCAAATGGTGTAAAAACAAGCATGGAGCATCAAAAATTATAGATACGTTTGAGACGTATCAATGGGGCCTCCATGGGGAGCGGCCAAGAGGGAGGCCTGCGACAGGATGCCACCATAGTCCCGGGTACTGCCGCTCTACCAGCCTCCATCCGCGCACCTTCTCCTGTCGTGTATCCCGTGGAAACTAGTCCGGGGATGCCACGACGTGAGCTTGACACTGCGCATCGGGGCCTGGATACGCATCAAGTTTCTCAGGCAGAGCCCGACGACAAGGTGGCGGACCCTGAGGCCGCCATGGTCGAGATGGAGCAGGAGCATCAGCACCGGGAGAGTGATCTTCTGGCCTAGATCTCTGATCTGGATGACAGAGCTCGGTCATACGAAGGGCGCCTCGACAAGCTAGCCTCGACCAACTCCGATTTGCACGAGGCACTGCGCAACCAGGAGTCAGGAGTCGAAGCCCAAGTCGACGCTATTCAGTGACAGCTTGATGCTGCTCTGCAGCACTAGGCGAGCCTGAACATCCAGATCGCCGTGCTGCAGGGCAAACTGCGTGTCGTCGTCGCGGCGGCGGAGTCACATGCGGCAGTCGTGGCTGAGCACGATGCAAGCAGCACGCTCATCACGGTGCTGCTGGAGAAGGCTCTCGGGGACGAGATGGCGGCCTCCCTCGCCTTGGCCCAAGCCAAAGCAGCGATGGCCGACACCATCCACGTGTTCCGAGGCCTTATGATTCAAGTGAGGCCAACTCTGGCGGCGCTGGGCCTCGAACTGCCGCTGATTCCATCCGAACCAGATGGAAGCATCGCCCTCTGGTTTGCGGATGTCATCGAGCGGATTGGCTCTCTCCCAAAGAGGTTGAGGCAGATGCTGCGGACGGAAGGAGAGCACGTTGTCAATTTGGTTGGTGATACTCCAAGTTGATGTGGGAGATCAGAGGTCCTTGTGCGTGGTGAATGACCAGCCCGTTGGGAACCCCAAGAGGAAGGTATGATGAGTATAGCAGCTTGTTTTCCCTCAGTTAAGAAACCAAGGTTTATCGTTCAGGAGAAAAGCAGACAATGACGACTGAAGGTGATGCTTGCTAGTTTGCGACAGCTTCGGACAATTTATATATGGCGCCTCGTCCAAGCTTTGCTTGCTAGCTGCAACGCGGAACCTGCACACACACACAACCAAGTACTTTGTTCCCAACTTGCGATGAGGTTGTCAATCTCACCGGTTTGCTTGAAACAAAGGTTATGAGCGTATCGAGTGGAAAACAGTAGAGTATGCGAATAAAGTAAACAGTGCGAGTAAAGTAAACAAGTAATAGCAATATGATGGAAATAGGACCGGGGTCCACAGTTCACTAGTGGTGTCTCTCCATAAGATAAATAACACATGCTGGGTAAACAAATTACAGTTGGGCAATTGATAGAATAAATATAAACGTGATATGTCAAGAAGATCACTATGAGATTTACTCTGGCCATTACAACAAAATACATAGACCGCCATCCAACTGCATCTATGACTAATAATCCACTCCCGGGGATATCAATCCGAACACCCCATGAGTATTAAGTTGCGAACAACAGATAATTGCATTAAGCAAAGTGTGTAATGTAAACAAAGCATATGCCCTTGAGCATATGAATGTTGTTTTCTCCCTAGTAGCAACAGCACATCTACTACCTTAGAGGTTTCTGTCACTCCCCCAGGTTAAATAGAGGCATGAACCCACTATCGAGCATAAATACCCCCTCTTGGAGTCACTAGCAACTACTCGGCCAAGATAGCTACTAACAACGGAGAGCATGCAAGATCATAAACAACATAGAGATAACATAAGATAATATTCAGTGATCTAAGTTGAGATTATAGGGGGGTTTTTCTAGTCGTCTCCACAGGGATCAACACAAATGAGACTATTTCCTAATTTCCAGAAGCTAAGCAGAAAAGTGGGGTTTTTGGTGTTGTAAACAGAAAAGTAACAGGAGGTTTTGAGCAGGGAAGTTTTTAACATAACAAATCCCATGTTTCTTGTTTGTCAGGCAAGGAAACAAAGGACAAACGAGCAAGTGAGGCAGGGATGCATTTTTGGGACTAGATGCAGAGGCTAGTCTTGCACCTAACAGATCAGGCAGATGCAACACAGAAATCACAGTAATCTTGGAGTTTACAATGGAGTGTGTCACTCAAACCATAGCAAAGATCCAGGACAAGGTTCAAACTATTTTACAGTACAAGATCAACACAAATCAAATCACAGAGCATGGGGGAGAGGAAGAGAGGTTGTTGTTGGTCACCGAAGGCTTGCCGTGGCAGAGAAATTGGAGAAGACAGAGATGTTGCTGTCGTGGCAGAGGATGAAGAGGGATGAGGAAGAGCTTGGCCTTCAGATCCTTTGAGCCTTGTCCATCTTGACGTTCTTGGAGGTGTTCTTGGTGGTGTTCATGGTGGTGTTGCTTGCGCCGTTGATCTGATCTTGTTGCAGCAGAGGAGTAGAGGGAAAAGTGGGTGGAAAAAGGTGAAGGTTTTCGGTGTGTTGGACTATGGAGGAGGAAGGTTTTGGTGGAGTGGTGAATGGATGGAGTGGCTGTGTGGCGATGGATGGATGGAGTGGTTGTGTGGCGAGGTGGCCATGGATGGATGCGGGATGGGATGGTGTATATGCTGAAGCGTAGAGGAGTAGAGGGAAAAAGGTGGCGGCAGCAGCTAGTCTGCTTTTCCGTTTTTCCTGTCCTTTTGTGCCGTGGCAGCCTGCTCCTGCCGTTGGCCTCTTTCTTGCTCCTCAAGATGTACTCTTCCTTTCCTGGTGGCTTGAGCTGATGTTTGAATTGCTCTGACTTGTAGATTTAAGTGCCTTGGCGCACTGATCTGTGACAAAGGATCAAATGATGTAAAATGTTGGTGCAACACTGGTAGAAACGAGGTAAAACAGACAAGATTTATGGTTGCAAGGTTCAGATATATGTGTAAATCTTAGAGTGATCAAAACCCCCAGACCAAAACCTTTGCTTGTCCTCAAGTAAAGAATGGTGCATTGTACCAAACAAAATGTAACAGAGCATGATGAGGGACATTGCTGACTCAATGCAGATAAATCTTGCAATTGCCAATTCAAAAACGAGTTTCACAAGAGAATTTGAGTATGTCTAGATCAAACAACATGGACACATGAGTATAAAGTAATTGACTCTGAAATTGAAAACTCAAGATCCAGTACATAGCCCAATATGTAATGCAAAATTAGTGCTTCACCTATTACAGTTCCCAGGAACATAATAGGCTAATGCATAGACAAGTTAGTCAGTTAGTAACTTAGCTTGATGGGTCAACTTAGTTAGTGCTTCACACACTACAATCCCAGGATCATAGGTGCTAGTGCTTTGGATATTTACAACAAGTTTTACTTAGCATCATCAGGTTAGTGCTTCACACACCACAATCCAGAGATCATGGTTGCTAATGCTAAACTTTTCCTTTCTGTTAATATGTTAGTATGTTAGTATGTTAGTGCTTCACAAATCACAATCCAGAGATCATGTTTGCTAATGCAAAAAATGCAACTGATGCAATTGGTTAGGGGCTAAGAAATGGATCATGAACTTCATTCTTAGGGCAATTAACAAATATGCTGATGTTTCACAGGTTCTTTGAGTAAAGCCATACAAAAGTTCTAAAGTGGAACTAGGCTCTGAACAAAGCATTTGCAAGAGTTATAAGCAGATTCAAAGTAAAGTTCTTCATAGCATGCAAAGTGATATTTTCAGGTCCAAGCAAGCGAAATTGATTCATTCCTTAACAAAGTACTTTCACACAAGATCAACCAACAGTATAGTATATTCTGATTCAGATTTTAACAAATGTGTGGAAATGGAAAGTGTTCACCTGATGGTTTTCCTGCTTCTCTGCCTTGTCAATCAACAGCAATCTTTCTCCTCATCCAAGTTCTTACTGAAACAACAAAAAGAAACAAACACACAAGGCAAAAACATAAAAAGGTGAAAGGGAAATATATGATACAAGGGATACCAGGTTTCCTCCTGGAAGAGAGCTTGTTTAAAGTCACTAGCTTGACTATAGCTTCATCATCACTGGTTTGCATGGATAGAGGATGCATTGGAGCCATCCTCTAGTTCATCATCTTCTTCAACTTGGTTTTCAATCAAATCTCCAATCCTGTAGTGCTTCAACCTCTGGCCATTTACTTTGAATGTTCCCTCAGCTGAGCTATAAACCTCAAAGGCACCATGGCCTAGATCTTTCTTGATAACACAAGGGCCAAACCATCTGGACTTGAACTTTCCAGAGAATAAGTGTAACTTGGAATCATACACCAGCACTGACTGCCCTTCCTTGAATTCCCTTCTCCGAATGTGGGAGTCATACCATTTCTTGGTCTTCTCCTTGTAAATCTTAGCACTTTCATAGGAATCATTCCTGAGCTCTTCAAGCTCACACAACTGCAGTTTCCTCATGTTTCCTGCTTTGCCAATGTCCAAGTTCAGCTTCCTGATTGCCCAATGCGCTCTGTGCTCCAATTCGACTGGCAGATGGCAAGCCTTGCCATAGACAATTCTGAAAGGTGACATGCCAATGGGTGTCTTGTATGCTGTCCTGTAAGCCCACAAAGTGTCGGGCAATTTCATTGACCAATCTCCTCTGGTCTTGGACACAACTTTCTCCAAGATTTGCTTGATTTCCCTGTTTGACAACTCCACTTGGCCATTGGCCTGCGGATGATAAGGAGTTGTCACTCTGTGATTCTTCACTCCATACTTGGTCAGAAGCTTCTCAAACTGGTCATTGTTAAAGTGAGCACCACCATCACTAATTACAACTCTTGGCACTCCAAATCTTGGGAAAATGACAGTCTTGAACATTCTACAAACTGCCTTGGCATCAGCATTAACAGTGGGAATGGCTTCAACCCATTTTGACACATAGTCAACAGCAACTAAAATATGCTTGTAGCCTTGAGAAGATGGCAAGGGTCCAACAAAATCAACTCCCCAAACATCAAACAATTCCACTTCCAAGATTCCTGTTTGCGGCATTTCATTTCTCTTTGATATCTTTCCTGCTCTTTGACAAGGATCACACTTCATTATGTACTCATGAACATCTCTGAACATACTTGGCCAAAAGAAACCAGCTTGCAAAATCTTGGCTTGAGTCTTGAACACTCCAGCATGTCCTCCATACAATCCTGAATGGCATTGGAACATCACATCACTTTTTTCATCAGAGGGAACACACCTTCTCACAATGCCATCAGCACAATGTTTGTACAGAAAAGGTTCATCCCAATAGTAACTCTTGACATCATGGAGGAATTTTTTCTTTTGCTGGTAGGAGAGATCTGCTGGCACAATATCACAAGCTAGGAAGTTCACAAAGTCAGCATACCAAGGTGAAGTGGCACTGACTGCCATGAGCTGTTCTCCTGGCATCAAGTCTTGAATCTCTCTGTTTTCATCAATGTTGATTCTGGACAAGTGATCAGCAACTGAGTTCTCTGACCCTTTCTTGTCTCTAATTTCTATGTCAAACTCTTGGAGCAGAAGGATCCATCTGATGAGCCTTGGTTTAGCATCCTTTTTGCTCACTAAATATCTGATTGCTGCATGGTCTGTATAGACAATGCACTTGTGTCCAACCAGGTATGGTCTAAACTTATCAAATGAGAACACAACAGCAAGCAGCTCCTTCTCTGTGGTGGTGTAATTGATCTGAGCATCATCCAAAGTCTTGCTTGCATAATGTATAACATGTACAGCTTTGTCTTTCCTCTGGCCAAGGACTGCTCCAACAGCAAAGTCACTTGCATCACACATAAGTTCAAATGGCAGTGTCCAGTCAGGAGGTTGAACAACAGGGGCTGTGATGAGAGCATCTTTCAATTGGTTGAATGCTTGCAAACAAGTTTCATCAAACACAAACTTCACTTCATGATTCAGGAGATTGGTGAGCGGCTTGGCAATATAGGAGAAGTTCTTGATAAACCTCCTGTAGAAGCCAGCATGGCCCAGGAAGCTTTGAATTCCCTTCACATTTTCAGGAGGAGGTAGCTTGGCAATCACATCTACCTTTGCCTTGTCCACCTCAATTCCTCTAGCAGACACAAGGTGGCCCAACACAATGCCTTCAGAGACAAGGAAGTGACATTTTTCCCAGTTCAGAATCAAATTTTGCTCAGAGCATCTGTGAAGGACTAAGGTGAGGTTCTTCAAGCAGGCTTCGAAGTCTTTTCCATACACAGTGAAATCATCCATGAAAACTTCCATAATCTTCTCAATGTGATCAGAAAATATGGACATCATGCATCTCTGGAAGGTGCCTGGAGCATTGCAAAGACCAAATGGTAGCCTTTTGTAAGCAAAGGTTCCATATGGGCAGGTGAATGTGGTCTTGTCTTGGTCAGAAGGGTGGATTGGAATCTGCAGAAATCCAGAGTAACCATCAAGGTAGCAGTAGTACTTCTGGCCAGCAAGTCTCTCTAGCATCTGGTCCATGAATGGCAGAGGGAAGTGATCTTTTCTTGTAGCTTTGTTCAATTTTCTGAAGTCATTCACCATCCTCCATCCTGTAACAGGTCTTGTGGTCATGAGCCTTCCTTCTTCATTTTCAACAACAGTGTAGCCACCTTTCTTGGGCACAATGTGGATAGGACTCACCCACTCACTATCAGAGATGGGGTATATCATTCCAGCCTTTAACAATTTCAGAACTTCCTTCTTTACTACATCTTGCATAGCAGGGTTTAGTCTCCTCTGTCCTTCTCTTGTTGGCTTGCTGCCTTCTTCTAAGTGGATCCTGTGAGAACACACTTTCTCACTAATGCCAATAATGTCATCAATAGAATATCCGATGACATTCTTGTACAGCTTCAGAATAGACAGAAGACTTTCTTCTTGCTCACTTGAAAGGGCAGAACTAATAATCACAGGGTGTAACTTTTCCTTCTCCAAGAATGAGTATTTCAGATGGGGAGGCAATTCTTTGAGCTCCACAACAGAATGGTGAGCTAGATGAGCTGGTTCTCTTGCACTTGACACAGGTACAATTTCACAAATTTTCACTTCACAGAGCTGCTGTACATTGGTGGTTTCAGCAGTAACAAAGACTTGAGCTTCAGGCTCTTCTTGCTCAGGTTCTGGCAAAGTTTCTAGCACACTTCTTTCAACAACATCAATGGAATGGCAATGTTCAGGAACATTGGGTAAATGAGTGGCATGTTTCATGCTGAATTCAGCTTGCTCTTATCCAAATTGTAATTTGAGGGTTCCATCTTTGACATCAATGATGGCACCAGCAGTTGCCAAGAATGGCCTGCCTAGAATCATTGATTCAGCATTGTCTTCCATCTCTAGCACAACAAAGTCCACAGGATATGCAAAGTTGCCAACTTGGACTGGCACATCTTCAAGGACTCCTACTGGTTTTCTCAAGGTTCTATCAGCAAGTTGAAGTGTCATTGGGGTAGGCTTCAACGTTCCCAGCTGCTGAATCTGGCTTGCAGCAGAGGGTAACACACTCACAGAGGAACCTAAGTCACAAAGGGCTGTGAAGGTTTTTCTTCCCACTATACAGGGAATGCTGAAACTTCCAGGGTCTTGTAGCTTCTTGGGCATGTGGTTCAAGATCACAGCACTGCAATCTTCTGTCAAGGCTACTAACTCAGGGCTGTCCAAAGTCCTCTTCCTTGTGATCAGATCTTTGAAAAACTTTGCATATAGGGGAATGTGCAACACTGCATCCAAGATGGGGATGGTGATTTGCACTTCCTTCATGGTCTCAAGGAATTTAGAGTATTGCTTCTCCTCCTTGGTCTTGTCCAATCTCTCTGGAAATGGCACTTTCATCAACAAAGGCTTCTCTGTTGGCTCTGTGGCAGAGATCTGTGCCTTGGCAGGGTTTTCTGTCTGGGCAGGCTGTCCTGTTGATTTTTCCTGCCTTGGCAGAACAATTTCTGGAGGTGATTGTTGCTGCACGGTGGGTCTTCTCTGTGGAGCAACATAAGTGACATTTGGTGGGGTTTTGAGTAAGGGTTCAGTGTTCACCCCACTCCTAGTGGTGACTGCATCAATAACTTCAGTAGTGGAAAGGGCACCACACTGTTTTGGGTTTTTCTCTGTTTGGGCTGGCAGTTTTCCTTCAGCTTGTTTTCCAATGTTGTTGGTCTGGATTCCAGCAGTGAGTTGCTGCATAGTCTTGTAGAAAAGTTCAGATTGCATTTTCATAGTTTCTTGCATTCCACTGAACATTTCCTTCTGTAGCTTCATCATTTCTCCAAGCTCAGATTGGCTGCTACTGCTGGATGAAGTAGTTTGCTGATGTACTGGGTGGTGTTGTTGTTGTGGGTGTTGCACTTGACCTTGGGGTCTGAAATTTTGTTGTCCAGGCTGATGGTAACTCTGCTGGGATGCTTGGGCATAGTGCTGCTGCCCTGGTGCTGGGTAACTTTGCTGATTATTGCTCTTGTAAGAAAGGTTGGGGTGGTTTCTCCAAGAGGGGTTGTAACTTTGGGAATATGGCCCTTGATTCTGGGCATAGTTCACCTCTGATATCATGGCTTCAGGAGGTGCAGACAAGGTACATTCCATGAGAGAATGGCCTTCTTTTCCACAAATTGCACAGGCAGAAGTAACTTGGTTGACAGGAACCAAAGCTTGGCTGTTTCTTTCTGTCATGAGCTGGGCAAGCTGAGTTGTTAAACTCTCCAACTTAGCTTCCAAAGCATTCTGGCCACTTGAATGAATCTGCATCTGATTGTTGGGGTGGACAGCTCTTTCATTTGTCCAGGAGAAGTTGTGTGATGCCATGCTCTCAATCAACTCAGTAGCTTCATCAAGGGTCTTGTTCATGATTCCACCTCCAGCAGCTGAATCAACAAATGATCTGGTTTGCTCTGTCAAACCCTTGTAGAAGGTTTGCAAGATGAGCCATTGCTCCTGGCCATGGTTGGGACACATCCTGATGAGACCTTGGTATCTCTGCCAAGTATCATACAGGCTTTCTCCTTCATATTGCACAAATCTTGTTATCTTGTCTCTGCACTCAGCTGCTTTGGTTGGAGGGAAATATCTCTCAAAGAAGGCTTGAAGAACATGTTCCCATGTGTCTCTGCAGTGAATAGGAAGAGAGTGGAACCAAACTTTTGCAAGTCCAGACAGTGAGAAGGGAAACAATTGCATCCTGATGGCTTCAGGAGGAACACCATTGTGCTTCAAAGTGTTGCAGTACTCCAGAAAGTTTCTGATATGCTCATGGGGGCTCTCCAAAGCAGAACCTTTGAAGGGATTATGTTGCACCATATTGATCAGAGCTGGCTTGATTTCCCAGTTGTTTGCTTGTATTGCAGGCATAATCACATCTGCATTGTTGATCTGGTCCTTGGGAATCCACAAATCTCTCAACTTCTTATCACCCATACTGAAATCTGAGGATGATGATTCCAAATCTGAGACAGAGGTTTCCAAATCTTCAGCAGAAACTTCAGAAGCTGCTCTCTTTCTTGCAAACAAAGTCCTCTCTGGCTCAGGATCAAATGGGGCTAGTGGAGAATCTTCAGAGGACTGCATCAACTGAATTCCCACGGAGATTGGATGAAATCATTGTTCTACACACAATCACAGACAAGAACTTGATCAAGGGTTAGTGAACTAAATCCCCTAATAAAAGTTCTAAGCTTGATCACAGACAAGTCATTAAAACAGACAATCAAAGATTGCAAATTGGAACAAGTATTTACACAGCTTAGTCTACTGTAATCTAAGGAAACAATCAAAAGTTGATCCCCGGCAACGGCGCCAATTTTGATCTAAGTTGAGATTATAGGGGGGTTTTTCTAGTCGTCTCCACAGGGATCAACACAAATGAGACTATTTCCTAATTTCCAGAAGCTAAGCAGAAAAGTGGAGTTTTTGGTGTTGTAAACAGAAAAGTAACAGGAGGTTTTGAGCAGGGAAGTTTTTAACATAACAAATCCCATGTTTCTTGTTTGTCAGGCAAGGAAACAAAGGACAAACGAGCAAGTGAGGCAGGGATGCATTTTTGGGACTAGATGCAGAGGCTAGTCTTGCACCTAACAGATCAGGCAGATGCAACACAGAAATCACAGTAATCTTGGAGTTTACAATGGAGTGTGTCACTCAAACCATAGCAAAGATCCAGGACAAGGTTCAAACTGTTTTACAGTACAAGATCAACACAAATCAAATCACAGAGCATGGGGGAGAGGAAGAGAGGTTGTTGTTGGTCACCGAAGGCTTGCCGTGGCAGAGAAATTGGAGAAGGCAGAGATGTTGCTGTCGTGGCAGAGGATGAAGAGGGATGAGGAAGAGCTTGGCCTTCAGATCCTTCGAGCCTTGTCCATCTTGACGTTCTTGGAGGTGTTCTTGGTGGTGTTCATGGTGGTGTTGCTTGCGCCGTTGATCTGATCTTGTTGCAGCAGAGGAGTAGAGGGAAAAGTGGGTGGAAAAAGGTGAAGGTTTTCGGTGTGTTGGACTATGGAGGAGGAAGGTTTTGGTGGAGTGGTGAATGGATGGAGTGGCTGTGTGGCGATGGATGGATGGAGTGGTTGTGTGGCGAGGTGGCCATGGATGGATGCGGGATGGGATGGTGTATATGCTGAAGCGTAGAGGAGTAGAGGGAAAAAGGTGGCGGCAGCAGCTAGTCTGCTTTTCCGTTTTTCCTGTCCTTTTGTGCCGTGGCAGCCTGCTCCTGCCATTGGCCTCTTTCTTGCTCCTCAAGATGTACTCTTCCTTTCCTGGTGGCTTGAGCTGATGTTTGAATTGCTCTGACTTGTAGATTTAAGTGCCTTGGCGCACTGATCTGTGACAAAGGATCAAATGATGTAAAATGTTGGTGCAACACTGGTAGAAACGAGGTAAAACAGACAAGATTTATGGTTGCAAGGTTCAGATATATGTGTAAATCTTAGAGTGATCATTCAGTACAGCAACTCAATCATAAACACCAATAATCATCGGATCCCAACAAACCAAACATGTAGAATTACATAACGGTGATCTCAATCATGTAGGGCAGCTCATGAGATCTAAACATGAAGCACATGGTGGAGAAGACAACCATCTAGCTACTGCTATGGACCCATAGTCCAAGGTAGACTACTCACTCATCGCTCCAGAGGCAAGATGGCGATGAAGAAGACCTCCGGTGGCGATTCCCCTCTCCGGCAGGGTGCCGGGAAGAGCTTCTGGACCCTCCCGATCTTCGGGTCGACGGCGGCGCCGGATCGCGATGTGTTCTAGAAAAGTGATCGGGACCTTAGTTTTTTTCTGTCGGGGGGTCTTTATAGGCGAAGGGGCGATGTCAGAGGAGGGCCCAGGTGGCCTCACACCATCGTGGCGCGGGCTAGGGGCTAGCCGCGCCACCCTGGTGTGTGGGCCCCTGGTGGCCCCTATCCTTCTCTCCTTCGGATCTCTGGAAGCTTCCGGGTAAAATAAGACTTCAGGAACTTGTTTCGTCCAATTCCGAGAATATTTCCTGTGTATCACTTCTGAAACACAAAAACAGCAGAAAACAGGGAACTGACACTATAGCAATTTGTTAGTAGGTTAGTTCCGGAAAATGCATAAAAGTGCCACGAAGTGTAACGAAACAATAGGCAAATGGTGTAAAAAACAAGCATGGAGCATCAAAAATTATAGATACGTTGGAGACGTATCAAGCATCCCCAAGCTTAACTCCTGCTCGTCCTCGAGTAGGTAAGTGATAACAAAAGAATAATTTTTGAGGTGACATGCACCTACACAATCTTGATCATATATGTAAGCATTTGTGAGCTGGGATCATAAGAACTTAAAACATGGGCATGAAGATATAATCTTGACAATAAGAACTTAGCAACCATGTTGTAAACATGCAAATGAACACAAACAAAAGATCATGAAAATGAAACAATGAAAGTCAAATGTGTGTTCAAATCATAAGGAAAAACATACAAATGGTTTTCAGCTTGTCCTTCAAAGAGAGCAAAACATAAATGCATAGGACACCTTCAAGTTTAAGAGGGCGACTAGATACAAATAATTTAAGAACAAGTGAAACCAACAATATGAGTCAATCAATGAACTTTGGGACAATGCATATTATACTAAGAATGACAATTATGCTCTCTTAATGGTGCATAAAGATAGAAGGTGGTGACTCAACATAAAAGTAAAAGAAAGGCCCTTCGCAGAGGGAAGCAGTGATTGCAAGTTTTATAACCTTAAAAAATTATGGTACTTACCGGCTTTGAGCTCTCATTGCCCCCATCATAAGCATCTTGAATGGTTAAAGTTAATGCGAGAACAATTATGATGCATATGCTTGACAAATCATAAGTTGAAAACCTCGTGCCCCATGAATACGAGTACCCAAACCTCATGCTACTTTACTTAGAGTCCCAAGCAAGGCTCTTGTCATTGTAAGTATATGCATATCATTGAGAACCGCCAATGGGGTACCTCCGTGCCCGATGACATGGAACAAGCCCACACCAAAATGACAGGACAAGCAGACAATGAACACCTCGACATCTCTTTTATTTGCCTTTTGTTTAGCTTTTTATTGTGAGATGCGTCGTCGTATGTTCACCATGGGTATGCTGCAAATTTCCACCATGAATTATGCATGGCTTAGATTAGCGGCCCGACGTTTCCCTAACACATATACAAACTCCATGATCCCCACAAGATTCCCAATTCATTTCACACCGCGGGCATCCATAAACAAAAGATCACGATATCAACTCAATTAAGAAGTGCAATGTTGAAAGCTTACCCATGACTGCATGGCTGGGCTAGAATCCAACTTACAACTTGCAAGCATAACAACTCAACATAAGAGACCACAATGTCAAAATTTTAAGAACAGGAAAAAGTAAAGTGTGCCTTCCGGTTCGTGAGAGCTTTACTGACCGAATTTCGCATAACACTGGTAAGAGTTTAATTTGAAGAGAAAATAAAAGCAAGTCAAATTTACTTGGAATAGCAAATTGCTAGTAGGTATGTATGGTGGACACTTTGGAAAACTTTGGCTTTTAGGAGTTGGATGCACGAGTAGAGCTCATACTCAGTACAAGGCGAGGGCTAGCAAAAGATTGGGAGCGACCAACTAAGAGAGCAATAATGGCCATAATCATGCAAAGCGACAAAGCGACATTAAAAGAAGCATAAGATGGCATCAAAAGTCAAAAACTAAATGATCATGAAGGCTATTGGCGACTTTGTGAAAGTGCAAACTTTGTATCCCTCAGGTTTTGTGTGTTAGATAACAACATTAGGAATTTTAAGTGTGTGCTAAGTTGTGCAGGTTTGACAGCTCAAGAATTGCCAGGCCGGATAATCCGGCCAGGGGCCGGATAATCCGCCCCTCCGGAGACAGAGGCCAAAACGGCTAAGGACTGGCTCGGCGTCACCCAGTATAGGGGGCCGGATAATCCGGCCAGGGGCTGGATAATCCGCCCCCCCCTTCGACGACCCCAAAAACGGCTAAGGACTGGCTCGGCGTCACCCAGTATAGGGGCCGGATATTCCGGCCAGGGGGCCGGATAATCCGCCCCCCTTCGATGGCTTCAGAAATTTGGCTAAGGACCAGAGGCGACGTCACCCAGATGGGGGGGGGGCGGATAATCCGGCCAGGGGCCGGATAATCTGGCCATACTTTGGCCGGATAATCCGCCCCTCCAAGGCAGCAACGGCTACATTTTGGGAGGGGGTATAAATACCCCTCCCCTTCTTCCACCTCAAGCTGCTCGAGCTGTGCAAGAAGAACACCATATTTGGAGCCACCAAATTCGCAAGATCTCCTCCCTCAACCCACCAAAGCTCTTGATCTTTGGAGAATCGAAGGAGAAGGCCTTGATCTACATCCTCACCGAAGCAATTTGATTTCCCCTCTCATTTGCTTGAGGGCCCTTTGGTCTTGGGTTCCCTTGTGTCCCTTGACCTTGATTTGTGTGATTGAAATCTTGATACTTGTTGATTGAGATCTTTGTGGTGCTTGGGAGCCTCCAATTCAGTTGTGGAGTTGTGCCCCAAGTTTTGTAAAGGCCGATTCCGCCTTGAGGAATCCCTTAATGGAAAGTGAGCTAGGCCTTTGTGGCGGAAGCTTGCACCGGAGAATAGGGTGAGCCTTTGTGGCGTTGGTTAGGCCTTTGTGGCGTTGGTTAGGCCTTTGTGGCAACCACACCCCTCCAACTTAGACGTACTTCCCCTAAAAAGGAAGGAACTATGGGAATTACATCCGTGTCTCCGTGTGCTCCACTCTCGGTTACCTCTATCCTTTATTTCCTTTACTACTTGTATCTTGCTTAGCTTGCTAGTTGTCATATAGGTAAATTCACCTTAGTTGCATATCTAGAGAATTTACCTTTTGTGTCAAGCCTAAATTGAAAAAGAATTAAAATTTGAGTAGCACCAATTCACCCCCCCCCTCTAGGTGCCCATACGATCCGTTCAATTGGTATCAGAGCCTCAGCTCTTATTTCGGGCTTAACCGCCTAAGAGTATGGATCCAACACCAAAGGAGGGCTCAGAGGGCTCGGGTCAAGTTTCCATGGGTGAGTTCAAATCGTTGGAATCATCCATGACTTCCATGACATCTCAAATAAGTGAGTTGCGTGAAATGATAGCGCAACTTATGCAAGCCAAAACTGCTAATGCTCCTCCACCTCCGGAAAAACCCGCTACTCCACAAGTGGAGAATGTGGGGATAGATGTGGAGGGTGCCGATAAAAATGGTGATGCTAAGTCTTCCACCAAGGGCGACGGGAAAGGTGAATTCCCACATTGGTATTCACCCGACCCGCCGGTTCCTCATCCTCATATTAACAATAGAGGAGATCCACCTAAGCTTGATGCATTAAACTTTGGTCAATGGCAATATCAAATGATCTCTCATATGCGCAGTTCTTGCATCGAGCTTTGGAGGATCGTTGAGGAAGGTTTCAAGGCCGTGGATCCCAACAACATGACAAGAAGAGAGACGGTCGATAGTCAACTCAATGCTACCGCCCTTCACATGATTCAAGTCGCCGTTGGGTCCAAGGACTTGCCTCACATCCAACACTTCTCCACCGCCAAAGAAGCTTGGCAAGGACTCTCCGACGTCTTTGTTGGCAATGAGAGCATGAAGAAAACGAGATATGTAGCCTTCTCAAATCAAGCGGAGGGGTTCTTCATGTTGGATGGTGAGGATCATCAAGAGATGTATAGAAGACTCAAGGCTATCGCTACCACCTTCAAGAACCTCGGTGCTCACCATATTGATGATGAGTGGATCAAGATGAAGTACATTCTTGCTCTTACTCCATATGAGCCCGCGGATGTGAAGAGTGTTCAAGGCAAGCACAACTTCAATGAGATGACCTCCAATCAAGTGATGCAAGAGATTCAAGCCTACAAGGTTGCCGCACAAAATGCGGAAGATGCTCGTGCTCGTGCCATAGGAATGCAAAGAAGCTCCAATCTTGCATTAAAGGCTAGTGTGGTTGAGAAAGAGGTTCCTCTTCAAGCAAGCATTGAAGCAAGGCTAGAGATGTGTCCCGAGGACATAAGACATGAGTACAATGAGCACATGGCCTTCTATGGAAAAACCTTTTGGGTTGATCTACAGAAGGCCAAAGAAGACAATCAAAGAAGAAGCAATTCAAGTGGCTATCAAAGGAATGACAACAATGGTCAAAGGGTGAGGACTTGCTACAATTGCAATGATAGATTCCACTTTGTTGCCGAGTGCCCTTATGAGAAGAGAGAAGACCATGGTGGAAAGCTCATCCTCAAAAGCAAGACCAAGTCACCTTCAAAGAAGCCATTTGTGAAGAAGGGTGGACCAAAGAAGAAACAACCAAAGTTTGTGTTCTTGACTCAAGAAGAGTACTCCGCAAGTGAGAGTGATGAAGAAGAAACCACAACTAGTGAGATGGCCGCAATGGCAACCACCTCCACTTCCTCCACATCACTCTTTGAATCCCCCAATGAGGACTCTCTCGTCAAGAACGTCAAGTGCCTTATGGCCAAGTCTTCCGAGGTATCACCCACACCTTTCTCCTCCTCTAAGACAAATGATGCTCCCTTGAATGATCTTGCTAGTCTTAGAGTAAAGGAAGAAATTGTTGCTTTTGATGATTATGTGTCTAGTGTAGATGGTGTTCACAAGCTTCACTTTGAACGTCTATTGAGCCAATATGGTAAAACTCTTGAAAAACTAGATGAACAAATGAGGCTTGAAAAAGAATATGCTCAAGATATTGCCTCACTAACCGAGTCTCTTGAAGAAGAGCAAGAGGAACGAGCAACTCTCGAAGAGAAGCTCGATTCCATTGAGGAAGCTAATAATGAAGTTGTTTTGCAAACTCATTAAAGAGCGAGACCATGCTCGTGCTAAAGTAAAAATGCTTCAAAAGGAAAAGGTTGAATTTGGTGTTGGTCATGATATACTTGTTAAGGATTTAGAAGATCTTGACAAGGCTCACAAGGCCTTGAAAAGTGAACACTCTATTCTTACCAAGTCACATGAACAACTTCAAATTCAATTGACTAAGAATAATGTGCCTAGTTCTTCTACTTTTACTTGTGATCATGCAAATGTTATTGAAGAAAATGCTAGGTTGAAAGATGAGCTAGCCAAGTCCACCATTCCCATATGTGAGAAAAATTTGAATGACCTTTTGAGTAAGCAAAAGGCATTTAATGATAAGACGGGGATTGGCTATGTCTCAAAGAAGAAGAAGAACAACAAGAAAAAGAAGGCCAAGCCCGCTCAAGCAAAGAAGGATCCTATTGTGGGTGGCAAAGCCACTCATGATGATCATGCAGGAATTGCTAACCCTCACTATGTTTTATTTCGTGATTATTATGGTGATGTTTATGCAAAATATGTTGGTCCAAATGATGGTTATGTTGCTTGGTCTATTTGGGTTCCAAAGACCCTTGTTGCTAACAAAAGAGGACCCATTGAGAAATGGGGACCTAAAACCAAGCAATAATCTCTTGTAGGACTATGCTTCCGGTGGATCAAAATGGGTGCTTGATAGTGGATGCACAAGTCATATGACCGGAAGCAAGGAGATTATGATGGAGATGAGGCCTAATGACAACAATATAACCGTCACTTATGGAGACATGTCACAATCCGAGGTATTGGGTCTTGGCAAGGTGGTGGTCGCACCGGATATTTCCCTTGTGGACGTCATGCTTGTTGAGACCCTAGGTTACAATTTACTTTCAGTTCGTGCACTTGGTAAGATGGGCTTTGCCGTCTTCATTGATAATGAAATTGTGGTACTCTTGTGGAGCAAGTCTCTAAAGGTCGCTTTCGTTGGGCACATTGAAAACAACTTGTATGTGGTGGACTTCTCCGGGAAAACCACTACAAGTGCAATGTGTTTATTTGGAAAGGCCGATGTGGGTTGGCTTTGGCATCGCCGACTAGCCCATGTCAATATGAGAACTTTGCAAAGCCTTCACAAGGGTGGCCACATACTCAGACTAAAAGAGAATGTTTCTTTTGCCAAAGATCGTGTTTTCAGGGCTTGCGTTCTAGGAAAAATGCATGATTCTCCCCACCCAAGCAAGACTATCATTTCTTCCAAGAGGATCTTGGAGCTCCTTCATGTGGATCTTTTTGGTCCTCCCTCTCATGCAAGTCTTGGTGGGAATAAATATTGTTTGGTGATTGTTGATGACTATTCAAGATATACTTGGGTGTACTTCTTCAAGCATACGAGTGAGATTCAACAAACCATCATCAACTTTGCCAAGGAGGTTGAACGTCAACATGGGCAAACTATTTTGGCAATTAGAAGTGACAATGGCTCGGAATTCAAGAACTACACTTTGAATGGGTTTCTCAGTGATGAGGGGATACGTCATCAATATTCCACTACATACACCCCTCAACAAAATGGTGTAGCCGAAAAGAAGAACCGGACTCTTATGGATATGGCTAGGTCCATGTTGGCGGAGTTTAAGTCTCCATACAACTTTTGGGCCGAAGCTATCTCTACGGCTTGTCACTCTTCAAACCGGCTCTTCCTCCGCAAAGGCCTAAACAAGACTCCATATGAAATACTCACCGGAAGCAAGCCCAACATCTCCTACTACCGAGTTTTCGGGTGTAAGTGTTTCTTTCAAAGAAAAGGAGTTCGTTTAGGTAAATTTGATCCGAAAGCAACAGAAGGTATTTTTGTTGGTTATGGTGCCGAATCCCACACTTATAGAGTCTTCAACAAGTCCACCGGACATGTTGAAGAATCTTGTAGTGTGGTATTCGAGGAGAATGACAGCTCCCAAGGGGGGCGAGATGTTGTTTCTTGTGATGTAGATGATGAAATACCTCGAGAAGCCATAGGAAGAATGGGCGTGGGATTTTTCCGCCCCATTGAGGGACACCTTGTGGCGGACCGAGAAGGACTATGCTCTACTCAAGTGGAGCCTTCATCTTCACAAGCTCAACAAGCCTCTCCCAAGGAAGCAACTAATGCACCAACCGAAGAACAAGACAAGGACCTTCGTGAAGAAGAAGGGGCACCACCATCCTCTCTGGTTAACTCAACCGCCCCCAATTCCTCACACGACCAAGATCAACCTACTCATGAAGACAATAATGATCAAGGTCAAGTTGATGGTCAAGACGGGGACCAAAATGATCAAGATGATCAAGTGATTCCTCCAAGGTCAAATGAGGAGATCGAAGCCCGTCGCAAGAGAAGAGTTGAAAGGGATTTGGAACTAAAAGGTCATACCCTTGAGAGGGTTATTGGAGATTTAAGGAGCAAAGTGTCAACCCGGAGGCAATTGGCACAATTTAGCAAACATCATGCCTATATCTCCATGATTGAACCCAAGAAAGTATTTGAAGCTCTTGAAGATCCGGATTGGTTGGATGCTATGCATGAAGAACTCAATAACTTCAAGCGCAATAATGTATGGGTGTTAGTGGAGAAGCCAAAGGAGTGCCGCAATGTAATTGGCACAAAGTGGATATTCAAGAACAAGCAAGATGAGCATGGAATTGTGGTGAGGAACAAGGCAAGATTGGTTGCTCAAGGTTTCTCTCAAGTTGAAGGGATTGACTTTGGAGAAACTTATGCTCCCGTGGCTCGCCTTGAGTCCATCCGTATCCTTCTTGCATATGCCACTCATCATAATTTTAAGTTGCAACAAATGGATGTTAAGAGTGCCTTTCTTAATGGTCCATTGAAAGAGGAAGTGTATGTTAAGCAACCCCCGGGGTTTGAGGATCTCAACTTCCCGAACCATGTCTACAAACTCCATAAGGCACTCTATGGCCTTAAACAAGCCCCACATGCGTGGTACGAGCACCTTAGGGAGTTGTTGTTAGACCGTGGGTTTGAAGTTGGGCAAATCGATCCCACTCTTTTTACTAAGAGGGTCAATGGGGAGCTTTTCGTATGCCAACTATATGTTGATGATATCATCTTTGGCTCTACTAACAAAGCTTTTAATGATGAATTCTCAAAGCTTATGACCGATAGGTTCGAGATGTCTATGATGGGCGAAATGAAGTTCTTTCTTGGTTTTGAAATCAATCAATTGAAAGAAGGGACTTTCATTAATCAAGCCAAATATGTCCAAGACATGCTCAAGAGATTCAAGATGAAGGAACTAAATGGGGCCGCCACACCAATGGCCACTAAATGTCATCTTGATCTAGATCCCAATGGTAAAAACGTGGATCAAAAGGTATACCGTTCTATGATCGGTTCACTGCTTTACCTTTGTGCATCTAGACCCGATATTGTGTTGAGTGTAGGTGTGTGTGCAAGGTATCAAGCCGCTCCTAAAGAAAGCCACCTTATGGCGGTTAAGAGGATCTTTCGATATTTGGTTCATACCCCAACTTATGGGCTTTGGTATCCCAAAGGCTCGGATTTCTCTCTTTGTGGCTTCACGGATTCGGATTGGGCCGGTGACAAGGATGATAGGAAATCAACCTCCGGAGCTTGCCAATTTCTTGGTAGGTCTTTGGTGTGTTGGTCTGCTAAGAAGCAAAATTGTATATCTCTCTCCACCGCCGAAGCCGAATACATTACCGCCGCAAGTGGATGCACTCAATTGTTATGGATGAGGCAAACTTTGAAGGAATACGGTGTCAATTGTGACAAAGTGCCTCTTTTATGTGACAATGAGAGTGCTATCAAGATCGCCTATAATCCGGTGCAACATTCAAGAACCAAGCATATTGAGATCCGGAATCATTTCATTAGAGATCATGTTGCCCGTGGTGATATTGAGCTTGCTTATGTTAGCACCAAGGATCAACTTGCCGATATTTTCACGAAGCCTCTTGATGAAGCAAGATTTGGATATTTGGGGAATGAGCTAAATATCATCGATTCAAGGAGTGTGGCTTGAACATCTTGCAAATACACCTATTTTTCAATGCTTGTTTGGTTTAGGTGTGGGCATGGAGATAGGGGGAGTGCGGTCCTAATTAATTGGGCTATCCCTCCCCCCATAATGCCGATAGTAATCATATCATTCTCTTAATATCATTTTTGTGATATATGAGCTTCAATGATGAGTAATGGTTATGGACCCAAGATACATCTTCGCGGTCCAATGCCATAACACTCATACATGGTGGCTTCGGCCACCGACCTCTTCTTTGTGAAGAGTTGATTCCTTGCATATCTTATTTGAGGTCTTGGTGTTCTTTTTGGTGTTGTTTCTTAATTTGATATGGGAAGGCACTTGCATTGGATTTTTGTTGATTTGCTCTTGCAATGTCAAGTGCCGAGAACCACTCCTTGTTTGCTCTCTCACCTAAGCCATCCTGTCTCAAGACATCTAACCTTTGCACACGAGTTCAAATTTTTCATCAAAACAACATCTGTTTTTGAAAAACTTCGAGTGGATCAAATTCTGGCCTTCCAGGCCGGAATATCCGCCCCCCCTGGGCGGAATATCCGGTGGGGCCGGATTATCCGTGTCACTCTGGCCAGATAATCCGGCCTGGTGGCGACTGGGTATATAAGGGGCAGGGTCGGGCTGCCCTAGGGCAGTTCCTTCCCCACCCCATCCCAAAGTCCCCAGCCGCCGCCGCCTTCTCGTCGCCGCCGCCGGAGCTCCGGCCACCCCCTTGGCCGGATTTCGCCAGAGGTTGCTCTCCTCCACCTCTGGAAGGCATTCACCAAGCCGTTTTCGCAATGGATGCGGGTATTCTTCTATCCCTAGGATTTGATTTTACCCTTGCATATGCTTGGTGTTTTGGCCCTCTAGTTGTTGTTTTTGATATTCTTGAATCATGTTGTATGCCTTCCCCTCCCCGATCTATCAAATTGCAGGATGCAGCAGCAGTTAGGAAATTTTTTCGAGGGGGCCGGATTATCCGCCTCCCCTGGCCGGATAATCCGGCCTGGGAGTTCTCTGTCAAATTTTCTTCTGTTGCTGCCCTCATTTTCATGTTTTGGTGAAGTGTTTGTTCATACTACATGATTCTTTGATCCTTTCCGTAACTCGTGTGCATATGCTTATCCCCATGCTTTCCCTACATCTCTCTTTCACAGGTGGTTCGGGTTTGCCGAAGCGCAAGCGCCGGTTGATTCCGAATGATGAAGGAGTCCTCGTTGATGAGGTTGTTATCCGTCAGCGTCAGAGGGAGGCTGCTAGGAAAGCTGAGAAGGAGAAGGCTGCCAAAGCTCAAGCCCGTCGTCACAAAGGCAAAGCGACTCGTCCTAACTACAAGAGCATGCCAGAGGCCGAGTATATTCTTGTGCGGCGCAACAATTGGTACGCCACAGCAAGAGATGAAGGTATTGAGGACCGTGGCTTCTGGAATGAAGAGCAGTGGGGGATTTTCCGTGATGTCTATGAGCCTCTCAAAAATCCTTGCCATCCGATGCATCCTATTGATTTTGATCACCTTCGCAGCAAGACCTATTTTGATGAAGCAGTGTCTGTGGTTGAGAAGATGGGGCTGCTGGGGTTGGCTAACATTCAGTGCAACTATAACCCCGGCCTCATCAAGCAGTTTTATGCTACACTTGTGATCTTGCCCAATGCTCAGAAGTCTATGAAGTGGATGACCGGCGAGCATGAGTGCACATCAGACTTCTCCACGTTTGCCTCTCTCTTGGGGTATGCGTATAATGGAGACACTCCAGTGGGTCGCCGTATTCACAATCCAGGGACCAAGCCTGACAAGGACAAGCTCTATGACCTCTACGACTCCACAGGTGTTGTGGGCTTTATCAATGGCCTACATCCCCTTTATGATCAGCTTGTCCGCATTTTTAGAGAGAACATTGCTCCTAGTGGTGGTAACAATGATGCCATTCGCACCTCTCTTGTTGACCTTCTCGCTTTTGCTCATGAGTGTGCTACTTCGACTGACCCTGCTGAGGACTTTACTCTTGATGTGATGGATTTTATCTTCTATGAGATTAAGGATGCTATCATTCAGAGGAACACTGTGCCATATGCTCCCTACATCATGCTCCTCATCAAGAATGCTCTTGGAGATTATGATATCCATGATGACTATGTGGAGCACCTAGTCAAGAAGATGTATGTCAAGAGGAAGCAGTCTTCTACTCCATCAGCTGCCTATCCTAGCACATTCATGGCGGATGCGAGGTCGAGTGCTTCTACACGTGATAAGAGGGCTGCTGCGTCTGCTATGTCCAGGGAGGTGAGGAAGCTCAGTTGGTTTGAGCGGAATGTTCTGTGCATGAAGGTAGAGATCCACCGTGAGAACTACCAAGCCTATGTTGAGAGGAAGAACATTCAGGACACCCAACAGCTGATCCTTCACCGTCTCACTGGTGCTCAGACCGCCGATCCCACTCCTACCGCTCCTACGTCCTATGAAGCTTGGAACACCGACCACTACAATTGGGTTGAGATGCAGAAGCATCTCTTTGCTGCTCCAGATGCTCCCACAGGAGGTGCTCATGCAGAGGCTGAGGAGGACTTGGAGGCTGAGGATGAAGATGCTGGGGCTGATGATGATGATGACGGAGCTGAGTATGCTGAGGACTCCGACGACATCGGTGATTGGGAGGATTGATTCCTCGGGACGTGTAGCATCCCTCTTCTCACTTTTTGGTGTCCTGATGCCAAAGGGGGAGAAGTAGTTCTATTAGGAGTCTTACGGGATTTGCATGGGTGGAAACACAAGATTGCGCGCTTATCATTACTTTGGCGCTTGTGTTTCTTCTTATTTTATTTGTCTTAAGTTTGGAACTTTGTGTGGTTGAACTTCGTGTGGTTTATTTGCTACCATGTGGTGTATGAGACTATGTTATATGTTCTATGTGCCCTATGGATCATTATGTGTTGTTTACTTATGTTTTTATGCGCTCATGGTTATTGGTGAGATGGCTATGGAATTATTGTCCGGTTTCTCGTCATTATCATATACGAAATTCCATATTGTTTGAGTTATCCATGAAAAGGTATGCCGCCTACAAACTTAATTGTGTAGATGCACACATCTAGGGGGAGCTTTATATCTTGCTCAAACATTTGTTGTTTGAAATATTCGATCTCTCTTGCAAATCCTAGTGTTGTCATCTAACACCAAAAAGGGGGAGATTGAAAGTGCAAACTTTGTATCCCTCAGGTTTTGTGTGTTAGATAACAACATTAGGAATTTTAAGTGTGTGCTAAGTTGTGCAGGTTTGACAGCTCAAGAATTGCCAGGCCGGATAATCCGGCCAGGGGCCGGATAATCCGTCCCCTCCGGAGACAGAGGCCAAAACGGCTAAGGACTGGCTCGGCGTCACCCAGTATAGGGGCCGGATATTCCGGCCAGGGGGCCGGATAATCCGCCCCCCCTTCGACGGCTTCAGAAATTTGGCTAAGGACCATAGGCGGCGTCACCCAGATGGGGGGGGGGGGCGGATAATCCGGCCAGGGGCCGGATAATCCGGCCATACTTTGGCCGGATAATCCGCCCCTCCAAGGCAGTAACGGCTACATTTTGGGAGGGGGTATAAATACCCCTCCCCTTCTTCCACCTCAAGCTGCTCAAGCTGTGCAAGAAGAACACCATATTTGGAGCCACCAAATTCGCAAGATCTCCTCCCTCAACCCACCAAAGCTCTTGATCTTTGAAGAATCGAAGGAGAAGGCTGATGACCCACAAGTATAGGGGGTGTATCGTAGTACTTTCGATAAATAAGAGTGTCGAACCCAACGAGGAGCAGAAGGTGTTGATGAGCAGTTTTGATCAAGGAATCACTGTAAATACTAGCAAACAGGTTTTCAGGAGTATTTGGTAATACGAGTAAATAAAGTGCGAGTAAATGAAAGACAGTAGTAACAATTGCAGCAAGTGGCCCAATCCTTTATTCAGCAAAGGACAAGCCGGTTGTGTTCTTATAATAACCAAACGTTCTCGAGGACACATGGGAGGTTTCTGTCAAGAGCTTTCGCTTCATAGAGCCAATAGTATTTATTGATTTGATAAGTGTTATGGGGGTGAACCTGTGCTAGCGCACTACCCTTACTAAGATAAATACACACTTGTGATTATACCCCTTGCAAGCATCCGCAAATACAAGAAAGTAATTAAGATAAATCTAACCACAGCCTTAAACTCTATGATCCTACGCTCCCTGGTGCAATGGTTTCCCAATGGAGGTTTAGGTTTCTGTCACTCCAGCAACCCCACAATCGGTGACCAAATACACAATGCATCTCACTAGGCCCATAAATGGTGAAGTATCATGTAGTCGACGTTCACATGACACCACTAGTGAAATAGCACCACAACAATATCAAACCATTAAATATTTCTCAACAATAATTCACTACTAACATCTTGACTTCTCCCATGTCCTCAAGAACTAAACGAACTACTCACAAGACATCATATGGATCATGATCAGAGGTGAAATAATGGTAAATAACAATCTGAACATAAACGTTAATTCAACGGTTCCACTCAATAGCATCAACTACAAGAGTAATCAACACCGGGAAAGTCTCCCCTATGAATATAACAAGATCCAACTCAAGATGTTACAGCGGGATGGCGAGGTGATGGTGGAGATGAAGGTGCTGGTGATGGAGATGATGATGATGATCCCGATGAAGTCCAGTGCGATGGTGATGACGATGGCGACGATCTCCCCTCTTCGGGAAGGAATTTCCCCAGCAGATTTCTCTCTGCCGGAGAGCTTTCTCTCTCTGGTGTTCTCCGCCCCGCAGAGGCGGCTGTGTCTAACTCTGAACCCCCCCTTGACTTAGGTTTTCGGGGACGATGATGTACGCGAAGGGGCGAGACCAGAGGTGGGCCAGGGTCCCCTCACACAGGGCTGGCGCGGCCAGGGGGCTGGCCGCGCCGCCCTAGCGTGTGGGCCACCCCTGGCCTCTCTCGACTCCTCCTTCTGGCTCCGTGAGTCATCTGGGAAATTATAATTTCTGGGTATTTTTCTGGAATTTTCCTGATCTTCAAAATATGGTCCCTTGATGGTCCTTTTTCCAGCAGAATCCTGACTCCGGCAGCAACTCCTCCGATGATCATCAAACATGTGAAAACAAAGGAAATAACATAAGTATCATATCTAAGTATGAAATATTGTAACGACCCGCCTTTTACTAAAGGCAAATCTCCTGTGTATCTGTGCCATTCCCTGGATCAGTAGATAGCACCACAGTACAAAATAAGTAATCATTGCAATAGCATCAATATTATAACATAAATCCAGTTACATAGGTATTCAACCTTACGAGTACACAGCATAAAGCATAGATTGCAGTGAGCTTCCATCTTCATCAAGTGCCACAGGCAGACGTGTTGGAATGTAAGCTCGAGATCCTACTCCTGGTTCCTTACTCGAAATAAAACCTGCACGTTTGAATATGCAGCCCCAAAGGGGTCAGTACAATGATGTACTGGCAAATGACACATATTTGGTGGCATTTTTGTGGAAAGACTATACTACATGACATTTGGCTGGTGGATCTCAAAGGCTGATTTGCATAAAGCCAATTTTATCCTATAAACAATTTTAATACTTTCTTACCAAATTTTATTTTTCAAGGGTCAAGACAACCCCCATACACTACATACTGGCCGGTATGTAGTTCTGGGCGCAACTCAACAAAGTTGGAACCTCAGGCACCACCACCCCTCGGAGTGTATGGTCCTTAGTTCCTGCCTAAGGGTTTCTAGACAAATTTTAATAATTCAGAAATGGTGATGAGATTATTCCGTACATTCCATGTCTAGAGACTCAATTGTCCATAACCGAGGACACGGCTAATCGATTAGTTTAAAACACCTTGCAAGGGTTGTGCACTTTCACCTTACGATTCATTTTATGCCCATACATAAAATGAAACGAGACCTTTTAGAAGGAGAGGACAACTAACTTGGCAAGCACCGTTCCCAACCTACAATTCAACTACCACCACTTCTTGCCGACAAGTTGCACTCCCACATTCTAATCAGTCAAGACAGAGCCCATAATGTCATAAGGCTGCACTGGAAGTACAGTAAGCATGGAAGACATAGCCATCTCTTTGTTCCTGGGTGGCCATCCCGAGCGGTATTCTATTCCCACATCCTCTTATGAGGCTTGCGTCCCAGAATCCACCTACCTCGCCTCATCTTATCAAACCATTCCACCCAGGTGTTTCATTTTAGTTGAAGTTCTTAACTTTTCACAAAACACTTTTCAAGTGATCTTAGCTTGGCATCAATGTTAACAAAGTATTTATCATCCTATCATGTGGGGTTTGAGGGATAGCTACACACTACTAGGATCTAAGCATTTGATAAAACGGTTGAGTAAAGCACCTATCATGCATACTACAAGAGGTGAACATACTAATGCATAAGTAAAGTGGGTAAGGGATATGTGTGTCACTTGCCTTTTGAAGATCGCGACGTTTCGCTTCTCTCAATTAAGCTCGTAGCTCTTCGCACAAACTATAGCACAAGAAATAACATAACATAAATAATCCATACAAACACAATCAAACAAATCAAACAATTGAAAGGTGTTTGTTCAACAATTTAGATTTATTGAGATGTTATGACAAGAAAGATATGGCAAAGGAAAATATGAGTTGTGAGATATGAATTTGAGAGCTTAGTTGGGAAAGATTAATATGATATGAGAGAGAATTGGACTAGGCAGAATATAATTGATGGAGTCTTTATGCTTTATTAAAGCATATAGGAGTTTTAGGAATAGCTCATGTGTAGTAAATTACACAAGAGTCATTTTGTGCAACTGCAACACTATTGAGTAAACATGACAACAATTACTCTTAAATAGCATCTGTTGCATTTAGGAACTAGGCTGGGTTTCAAGATTGCTTGAACTACTCAATTAGCACTTTTGCAAGTTGAATAGTTCAATACATGTGAACAAAACTAAGTAGGCATTGGATTGGGTATGAAGGAATGATATTTGAGAGCATGGCTCAAATGGTTCATTGATCAACATGGTGTACAACACATACTATGGTATGGGTTATAACAACACCACATTAACAAAATCTAGGATTGAGATGAATTCATATTCTACTCGAGTAGCACAATTGCAATTCGAATATAAATATGAATTAGACAAAATATAATGAGTGAGATCTTTATGCTTTATCAAAGCATATTGAATCTTGGAACATCTCATGTGGGTAAATCACATAAGAGACAAAATAGTGCAATAGCAATACTATTGAATAAGTGTGACAACAATTATTCTTAAATAGTATATATTACACTTAAGCTTAGGCTAGGGTTCTTATAACATTGAAGTACTCAATTAACTCAAATGCGAATTGAATAGTTCACTGCAAGGCTAAGATTGAGTAGACATGAATAAGTGGCTATAGGTAATGGATATGTATAGATGATGTGTGAAAACATGGCTTAAGGTTACTAAGGAGTAAATGGGATTGGGTTAAGTACTATGATGTTGATTTGATCAATACCATAGTAGCAAAGGTAGAAACTAAGATAAAAAGTATCACGCTTTACTCAAATAACACATTTGTAATTTGAATAAGTGTGCACTATATGGGATAGGTCTAAGTGAATATGATCTTGATCAAGATGTTGTTTAGATAACATCGATGACTAGGTATGATCATAGGATTTGCTAATGGTAGAAGGAACCATTACTGAACAGAAATAGATTTAATCTATATAGGTACTACTCAAATTCTCATATTAGAATTTGAATAATTGTGAAGTGGTTCAAGAAACTATGGGAGTGATGCTACTGGATTGCTTGCAGTAAAACAAAGCTACTGCAATTGGATTCATTCTAAAATAAATTTTAGAACTCAAGATATCGTCAAATTAGTGATTTGGATGGATTTGAATGCACAAAGTGTGTGCACGTATCAACTTTGGAATTTATTGTTCCTATGATGTTCTACAAGTTGAGAGGATTCCAGAGACTACAAATTTGTAATTTTTGGATGCACAGAACTAAAGATATGAATTTATCAAGCTAACAGAAGGTTTGATTCCAATTTGAAAATAGTTTCAAATTGAACCCATAAAATATAAGATATTGTGGTTCTACTGTATTCTACAAGTCTCAAGGATTCCAACGAGGTATCATTTGCTAAATTTCGAGTTACAGATCAAAAGATATGATTTTCCAAAGTTTGCACATAATTCTGTCAATTTCCAATTCGATTTTCTATTTTACCCCGAGAGACTGGCCACGTGGCGTGATGCCATTGGCTGATACCGGTTCGTTAGGATCAGGGTCGTGGGCCGTTAGATCTAAAGTGATCTGGACGTCCCGGATGGACCGGTACCTTTTCAGTTAAGTGATCTGTCCGATCCGTTGGATCAAGATCGGACGGGCAAGATTAAAAAGGGGAAGAGCTCACCGGTTGAGGCTAGGGTTCCGGTGATCGCCGGCGATCTGCGCACTGGAGGTGGACGGAGGCGAGGTTTTGACGATCCCTGGATGACGGCGAGGCCACCACGGGGATCAACGCATCGAGGGGAGCTCGAGAGCGTGGTCGAAGACTTCGATTGCTTCCAGGCGAAGGAGGAAGGTGTGGCTGGAGCGAGCATGACGCCGGTGTGCATCGGGTGACGGACGACGGCGTTGATCTGCGGTGAAATGGACCAGGAAAATTGGTCAGGGTGAAGCGCCGGGAAGGGGAGGAGAGTTAGGAGGGGAGAGGGAGAGGTTGGCTCACCGGCGGGGACGAATTTCACTCGGGAGAGCTGCAGGTTGGCGGAGCTCCGGCGAGCTATTGTGGCAGCCTGGGGGCGCTAATTGGCGAGGAACAAGGGGGAAATCAGAGAGGAGGAGAAGGGATTTTATAGTTACGGTGCTGGGGTCGATTAAGGCAGGGATTAACGGGGATTGAAGAGGGAAGTAATTCCGGCCGGCAGTTTCCAGTGGAGGAGGTAAACGCGGGGAAGAAGATGGCCTGGTAGGTGGTTCCCTCCTGTCAGCCGAAGAAGGAAGAAAAACGTGTACCGGTTCGGGAAGGTAGCTTCCTGGGCCGCGGGCTGGTTCCTCAGATGGGCCGAAAAGCTTCCCCGCGGCCTTTTCTTATTTTCTCTTTTTCTTTCTCTTTTCTCTTTTCTTTTTCTGTTTTCTTATTTCCTTTCTAGAATTTGCATATTGAATCCAAATCAAGCCAAACCAATTTCTAATCTTTTCTAAAATTCAATTAAACAATACAAAACAGTAATAGATAAGTTTTTAGAATAAAACATGATTTTCCAAATAAAACTCTATATCTTAGCCAAAGGGCTTATTTGCATAAATCAAGTAGAAGTAAGATTTTAAAGTAATCCCTTCAGAGAATATACTTTACAAAATAGTTGTTGAAATATCCTTTTCAAACATTCCTTTGGCATAGAAAAGTTTATAAATCATTTTGTAAATATCCCTTTGCAAGATAGCTTGCATAGGTTCGAATAAACCCAAAATAGTATTTTGATACTTGACCTTTCTCAAAGAAGTTCTTCAAGAAAAACAATAGAAAGTTTAAAATAGTTTTCTAATAAAGCTTTCAAATAGACTCAAAAAGTTTTAAATCCCTGTGAATTTCCAAACATCTCAAGCAAAACAAAAGCAAAATTTTCCCCCAAAATTTGATAAAATCTTGGGATGTTACAGACTACCACCCTTAAAAGAAATCTCGTCCTCGAGATTGGAGGGGCTAGAAAGAAAGTAGGTATTAGGTTATCTGGGTTTAGGTATCTGGGTGGCTACCACACTTATAAGAAAATTCCTCTTGGTGGTATCTTGATGTTTCCTTAGGCACTTGCATTTTGTTCCCAGCTTGTATTCACCGTTGGGTCATTTTCTCTGAATCGTCCTTCTCAGAAATTCACAGCTATGTTCAAAAGTGGGCATACCAAGGGTTCCATCCAATTCTGGTGATAAGCAGATATCATCCATCGCGTTGTCATCGATAAGGTAGTCCACATCTTCATTTACAATAGGTGGGTGTCTATTCACAAATCCGGGCACCAACCTTCCTTATGGGGCTGCTTGAGGTAACCTTACTCTACTGTAGAGCTTTCTATCCAACAGGGTAGTTGTTGAACTACTTTGGACACTGAGGAGTCACTCTTTGGTTCAATCAGAGGACCAAGCTAAGTTGTCTCCTCTTTGGGGTCATTCAGAAGACCAAGCTGAGAGGGTATCCTCTCATCATCTCAACTTCCTTATCATCATCCTTAGAGGTTCTTCATCTTATGGTTGCTTCCTTATACCATTCTGATCTTCAATTTTCCATGATACCATTTTGTTCTGGTAACCTTCCTAGTTGTTGTACATTTTCCAAGAAGGTGTATCAAGCCTTTCCTTGGTCGGTCCTCACCAAGGCCAAGACATCATATAGGTCATCATCATACTCCTTGTTGCCTTTTAGCTGATTTTCATTACAGAATCTCAAAAGATGATTCAGTGCCAAGTACTGCATGCTTGCCCCACGAACATGATGAGACCACACATCCCAATGAATTAGGATGGCATCTCTCTGTAGTCTTCTCAAGCATTTCATAGGGGTAAACAAGGTGGACTCTGTAAGAGGTACTTGCACCTTTAAGGGACGGAAGGTCGCCTTATAACCAGCATTGTTGAACCCATTCAAGTTACCGGAGCAAGTCATGCTACTTGCCACAGGTACCAGATGGTCCTTAAGAATTCCTTTAGCAACCGTCTTCATAGTTGTTGAAAAGCGCTGAACAACTCGATCATATCTCAAAGATGAACTCCTTCTCAGGGAATAGGGATCTAACAAAGCTCTCATGGGCAAGAAAGTAGTTCCATGGATTTGGAGAGTTGCTTCATAATGTTGCAGGTCGGGATGGGGTAGACTTCGGTGGCGTAAAACTTTGGAATCAGGAGGCAATCGCATAGGTAGTGGTGGTTGTCTCTGTTGTGTCTCTCTGGAGAGGTGTGACTTCTCTATTATAGTCTCAGGGAAGTAGCCGAACAGGCCACGTGGGGAGTCGAAATGAAGGGTCGGAATAGTGAACCAAACAGGCAGCAGCCAAAATTGAGCAGTCTTCGTATTCAAAGTCCACTGAGCAAAACGTTTCTGATTCGTGTAGCCGTTCAAAAACTAAATTCTTACCGTATTCCTACGTTTTGGCCACACTGGCTCACTATAAGGGGTGTAATAATTTATCCTCCTAAGGTTATGGTTTAACGACGTCATCTCTCATGTAGGTATGTCTCTCTAGATTCACCATTCCTCATACAAGAGCGAACAATGTGAGTAGTCGTCACGGGGCGCAAATCCATGTCGCACCCAATCATTACCTTGTATTTGGTTTGGTGCATCTCGCATTCTAACTCTTGGTCAACCTCACTAGCTTTTTAAACAAAAGTTTTGCTGGAAATTGGAACCAAGTTCCCAATTTCTATTTGAATTTTTAAAACAAAATCTATCGTTCCTAGCTAGAGGTTTTCAACAAAGCTCATGGCAATAATCCTTAAGTTGTAGATCCTTTGGTTTGCCATTTAAGAGGAATTAAAATCCTTTCCATGGCTCTGTTTGCTCTTTCCATTGCTCTGCTTGTTCTTTCCATTGCTCTGTTTGTTCTTTCCATTGCTCTGTTTGCTCTTTCCATTGCTCTGTTTGCTCTTTCCATTGCTCTGTTTGCTCTTTCCACCTTGCTTGCGTAAGGTGGTTGAATAGTATTACTTCCACATTAGCTACACCTTGAGGTGTCTTCTTAATGTTTGCGTGGTATCCTTATCTCCAACTGAGGGTCATTGTAGTTGTTCTGTCATTGAGAAAACTTTGGTTTGGGTTTTGGGACAAGTTTGGGTCTTAGCATAGATGAGAATTTAGATAGAAGGGATCTAAAGAAGAAAATCTTACCCATAACAAAACAGATCAAAACAATTTATCCTACAAGCAATGTCTAACAAACATTCATCATAACAATCGAACTAGTTTTCAAACAAATGGGAAGGTACGATCATCCACAAGTCGGTATGACCATAACGTTTATTACATGTCGTTGCTTATTAAAATTTCCTAAATGGAGGTCCAACTAAGGTTTCTTGGTACTCTTCTAAGCAGATCCATTCTTCTGGTCCAGCTGCTTCAGTAGATTAGTAATTTGCTCATCCTTGGTTTTGATGAGGTCTCCTTGAACACTAAGTTCAGATACTAGCTTTTCCATGTCACCTTGAAGTTGTCTTATGGTTGTCTTCAATGTAGTAGTGTCTTCCTTTTCTTCTTTGAGGTCTTGCTGAGTATTATGAAGTCTCCACTTGAGTCTTTCTCCAAGTTCCTTTATTGCTGACCAAGCAGCACATCTCGCTGAGTCTAGAAATGATGGATACATCTCGGAGTTGGTGAACATCCAAAGTCCCATCTTCTTGTGGTCATCTTCCTTGTTCTTGTATAATGTAGCTGTACCCACCAATATTCTTCACCTTCATCTATCACGGGAAATCCTTTGTAAACAGCTTCTCCTTGCATTCCCATACTTAACATGAGGTTCTTCAAGGCTTTGGGAAACTCAGTCTCACACTTCAGGGTCATGATCATCACTGGTCCTTTCTTCAGTGATTCAATGAGGCTGGTCATCTAAATTAGAAAGAAGAGTAGTGTAAAACAAATGAATGGGGTAAGTTCTTACAAGAAATTTCAAACTGAGAAGTAGATAGATTTCATTTTAGAAAACTGAATTGATTTCCTTGTGGGGATGAGAGAAGAATCCTAGGGTTTCCTAGTTCTAGTCCAAACCTAGGGTCTCGATCCTACAGGCAACACTACGCTCTGATACCATTTGTAACGACCCGCCTTTTACTAAAGGCAAATCTCCTATGTATCTGTGCCATTCCCTGGATCAGTAGATAGCACCACAGTACAAAATAAGTAATCATTGCAATAGCATCAATACTACAACGTAAATCCAGTTACATAGGTATTCAACCTTACGAGTACACAGCATAAAGCATAGATTGCAGTGAGCTTCCATCTTCATCAAGTGCCACAGGCAGACGTGTTGGAATGTAAGCTCGAGATCCTACTCCTGGTTCCTTACTCGAAATAAAACCTGCACGTTTGAATATGCAGCCCCAAAGGGGTCAGTACAATGATGTACTGGCAAATGACACATATTTGGTGGCATTTTTGTGGCAAGACTATACTACATGACATTTGGCTGGTGGATCTCAAAGGCTGATTTGCATAAAGCCAATTTTATCCTATAAACCATTTTAATACTTTCTTACCAAATTTTATTTTTCAAGGGTCAAGACAACCCCCATACACTACATACTGGCCGGTATGTAGTTCTGGGCACAACTCAACAAAGTTGGAACCTCAGGCACCACCACCCCTCGGAGTGTATGGTCCTTAGTTCCTGCCTAAGGGTTTCTAGACAAATTTTAATAATTCAGAAATGGTGATGAGATTATTCCGTACATTCCATGTCTAGAGACTCAATTGTCCATAACCGAGGACACGGCTAATCGATTAGTTTAAAACACCTTGCAAGGGTTGTGCACTTTCACCTTACGATTCATTTTATGCCCATACATAAAATGAAACGAGACCTTTTAGAAGGAGAGGACAACTAACTTGGCAAGCACCGTTCCCAACCTACAATTCAACTACCACCACTTCTTGCCGACAAGTTGCACTCCCACATTCTAATCAGTCAAGACAGAGCCCATAATGTCATAAGGCTGCACTGGAAGTACAGTAAGCATGGAAGACATAGCCATCTCTTTGTTCCTGGGTGGCCATCCCGAGCGGTATTCTGTTCCCACATCCTCTTATGAGGCTTGCGTCCCAGAATCCACCTACCTCGCCTCATCTTATCAAACCATTCCACCCAGGTGTTTCATTTTAGTTGAAGTTCTTAACTTTTCACAAAACACTTTTCAAGTGATCTTAGCTTGGCATCAATGTTAACAAAGTATTTAGCATCCTATCATGTGGGGTTTGAGGGATAGCTACACACTACTAGGATCTAAGCATTTGATAAAACGGTTGAGTAAAGCACCTATCATGCATACTACAAGAGGTGAACATACTAATGCATAAGTAAAGTGGGTAAGGGATATGTGTGTCACTTGCCTTTTGAAGATCGCGACGTTTCGCTTCTCTCAATTAAGCTCGTAGCTCTTCGCACAAACTATAGCACAAGAAATAACATAACATAAACAATCCATACAAACACAATCAAACAAATCAAACAATTGAAAGGTGTTTGTTCAACAATTTAGATTTATTGAGATGTTATGACAAGAAAGATATGGCAAAGGAAAATATGAGTTGTGAGATATGAATTTGAGAGCTTAGTTGGGAAAGATTAATATGATATGAGAGAGAATTGGACTAGGCAGAATATAATTGATGGAGTCTTTATGCTTTATTAAAGCATATAGGAGTTTTAGGAATAGCTCATGTGTAGTAAATTACACAAGAGTCATTTTGTGCAACTGCAACACTATTGAGTAAACATGACAACAATTACTCTTAAATAGCATCTGTTGCATTTAGGAACTAGGCTGGGTTTCAAGATTGCTTGAACTACTCAATTAGCACTTTTGCAAGTTGAATAGTTCAATACATGTGAACAAAACTAAGTAGGCATTGGATTGGGTATGAAGGAATGATATTTGAGGGCATGGCTCAAATGGTTCATTGATCAACATGGTGTACAACACATACTATGGTACGGGTTATAACAACACCACATTAACAAAATCTAGGATTGAGATGAATTCATATTCTACTCGAGTAGCACAATTGCAATTCGAATATAAATATGAATTAGACAAAATATAATGAGTGAGATCTTTATGCTTTATCAAAGCATATTGAATCTTGGAACATCTCATGTGGGTAAATCACATAAGAGACAAAATAGTGCAATAGCAATACTATTGAATAAGTGTGACAACAATTATTCTTAAATAGTATATATTACACTTAAGCTTATGCTAGGGTTCTTATAACATTGAAGTACTCAATTAACTCAAATGCGAATTGAATAGTTCACTGCAAGGCTAAGATTGAGTAGACATGAATAAGTGGCTATAGGTAATGGATATGTATAGATGATGTGTGAAAACATGGCTTAAGGTTACTAAGGAGTAAATGGGATTGGGTTAAGTACTATGATGTTGATTTGATCAATACCATAGTAGCAAAGGTAGAAACTAAGATAGAAAGTATCACGCTTTACTCAAATAACACATTTGTAATTTGAATAAGTGTGCACTATATGGGATAGGTCTAAGTGAATATGATCTTGATCAAGATGTTGTTTAGATAACATCGATGACTAGGTATGATCATAGGATTTGCTAATGGTAGAAGGAACCATTACTGAACAGAAATAGATTTAATCTATATAGGTACTACTCAAATTCTCATATTAGAATTTGAATAATTGTGAAGTGGTTCAAGAAACTATGGGAGTGATGCTACTGGATTTCTTGCAGTAAAACAAAGCTACTGCAATTGGATTCATTCTAAAATAAATTTTAGAACTCAAGATATCGTCAAATTAGTGATTTGGATGGATTTGAATGCACAAAGTGTGTGCACGTATCAACTTTGGAATTTATTGTTCCTATGATGTTCTACAAGTTGAGAGGATTCCAGAGACTACAAATTTGTAATTTTTGGATGCACAGAACTAAAGATATGAATTTATCAAGCTAACAGAAGGTTTGATTCCAATTTGAAAATAGTTTCAAATTGAACCCATAAAATATAAGATATTGTGGTTCTACTATATTCTACAAGTCTCAAGGATTCCAACGAGGTATCATTTGCTAAATTTCGAGTTACAGATCAAAAGATATGATTTTCCAAAGTTTGCACATAATTCTGTCAATTTCCAATTCGATTTTCTATTTTACCCCGAGAGACTGGCCACGTGGCGTGATGCCATTGGCTGATACCGGTTCGTTAGGATCAGGGTCGTGGGCCGTTAGATCTAAAGTGATCTGGACGTCCCGGATGGACCGGTACCTTTTCAGTTAAGTGATCTGTCCGATCCGTTGGATCAAGATCGGACGGGCAAGATTAAAAAGGGGAAGAGCTCACCGGTTGAGGCTAGGGTTCCGGTGATCGCCGGCGATCTGCGCACTGGAGGTGGACGGAGGCGAGGTTCTGATGATCCCTGGACGACGGCGAGGCCACCACGGGGATCAGCGCATCGAGGGGAGCTCGAGAGCGTGGTCGAAGACTTCAATTGCTTCCAGGCGAAGGAGGAAGGTGTGGCTGGAGCGAGCATGACGCCGGTGTGCATCGGGTTACGGACGACGGCGTTGATCTGCGGCGAAATGGACCAGGAAAATTGGTCAGGGTGAAGCGCCGGGAAGGGGATGAGAGTTAGGAGGGGAGAGGGAGAGGTTGGCTCACCGGCGGGGACGAATTTCACTCGGGAGAGCTGCAGGTTGGCGGAGCTCCGGCGAGCTATTGTGGCAGCCTGGGGGCGCTAATTGGCGAGGAACAAGGGGGAAATCAGAGAGGAGGAGAAGGGATTTTATAGTTATGGTGTTGGGGTCGATTAAGGCAGGGATTAACGGGGATTGAAGAGGGAAGTAATTCCGGCCGGCAGTTTCCAGTGGAGGAGGTAAACGCGGGGAAGAAGATGGCCTGGTAGGTGGGTCCCTCCTGTCAGCCGAAGAAGGAAGAAAAACGTGTACCGTTTCGGGAAGGTAGCTTCCTGGGCCGCGGGCTGGTTCCTCAGATGGGCCGAAAAGCTTCCCCGCGGCCTTTTCTTATTTTCTCTTTTTCTTTCTCTTTTCTTTTTCTGTTTTCTTATTTCCTTTCTAGAATTTGCATATTGAATCCAAATCAAGCCAAACCAATTTCTAATCTTTTCTAAAATTCAATTAAACAATACAAAACAGTAATAGATAAGTTTTCAGAATAAAACATTATTTTCCAAATAAAACTCTATATCTTATCCAAAGGGCTTATTTGCATAAATCAAGTAGAAGTAAGATTTTAAAGTAATCCCTTCAGAGAATATACTTTACAAAATAGTTTTTGAAATATCCTTTTCAAACATTCCTTTGGCATAGAAAAGTTTATAAATCATTTTGTAAATATCCCTTTGCAAGATAGCTTGCATAGGTTCGAATAAACCCAAAATAGTATTTTGATACTTGACCTTTCTCAAAGAAGTTCTTCAAGAAAAACAATAGAAAGTTTAAAATAGTTTTCTAATAAAGCTTTCAAATAGACTCAAAAAATTTTAAATCCCTGTGAATTTCCAAACATCTCAAGCAAAACAAAAGCAAAATTTTCCCCCAAAATTTGATAAAATCTTGGGATGTTACAAATATATCAATGAATAACAGTAAATTATGATACAAAATAGTGATGCAAATTGGACGTATCAACCCCCCCAAGCTTAGACCTCGCTTGTCCCCAAGCGAAAACTAAACTCGGTAAACATGACCACAGGTTTATGGAGTGAAGTGTCGATAATCAAAATACGGACAAGAAGCATCACATTCACTAAGGCACAAATTATAATAGACAGCAACTTCCCTTTATAAGATGTAAGCTTGCAATAGGTAAAAGGGAATCACATGTAAAGATGCACGAGGTAAATTATAATTGGCCATGGCAAACCTTAGTTCTTGGTCAAAGATTGGAGAACAAGCTATTCTCTCTTTTTAAACGGAGTCTTTTAAAACAGAGCTAATATAGCAAAGACTATATGCTCAACAAAGTAAACTTTTGCATTCATAGAAAGCTTTCAAAGGTGTATTCCTTCAGATAAAAGCATTATACAAAACAAGGAAGATAGTAAACATGATTAAACGGATCAACATATGGATGAGTGAAACATAACAACTCAAATGCTTGCTTGAGACAGAGGGAAATAGGTTGACTCAGCATAAAAGTAAAAGATAGGCCCTTCGCAGAGGGAAGCAGGGATTAAACATGTGCTAGAGCTTTTCATTTGTAAAACAGAGGTAAAAATTGTTTTGAGAGGTGGTTGCTTTTGTCAACGACTAGCAACGGAGTTCTTGATTTCTTCCATACTAAACAAGTGAGAGCGGTTCCGAGATGTTTAATTAGTTGGCACTTTGGTGCTCTTTTATAGCTTTGCACTCCTCCCCACCTTTTTCCTTTCTCAAACCATGGCTAACCGATTCCATCGGGTGCCGACCAACTTTCACAATTGTGACGACCTCAAATTCGATACAAATTCGAAGTGCCCGTTATGTATTCCACCGCAATCCCAGAACCATTGTTGCGATATACATAACGTAGTGGGTAACCAGTTCCATAGACATTACAATACGATGATTCAAATACAATGGTCATATAGACCAAGTCATATTACAACACAATATAGCAGCGGAAATGACGTCTTCGGCCCATGCCTTCTCCCTACAGGCAAATGGCGACTCACGGAGACGAGCTTAGTTCTGGTACTCTTCCTCATATCCTTCCTCCGGATATTCTTCCCCATAGTCTGGCCAAGTTGATAGCCAGGGACACAGCCGTGAGTACATTGGATGCACTCGCAAACCATCTTATAAATGAAATGATGAAGTAGATATGCAAGGTTGATATGGTGGACTAAGCACTAAGTTTATTTGCAAAAGCTAGTTTTATTTCCCAAGAATGTCCATTGGTAGAAAAGAAGTTTAGTTCTCTAAGTTCAATCTAAAGAGGAACTTCAAGTGTGTCAATATCATGGTCAAGTCAAGTCGATTCAATTCATGTCATTCCCCAAGTTCACCAAGTTGTTTTCATTATTGACAAAAGCCAAGTAGAGTTAGCCAACTGTCCATGACCGCGGACGCGGCTATTCGAATAGTTTTACACTCTGCAGAGGTTGTACACTTTACCCACACCATCCGACTACTCATCGTGTGGGCAACTTCCCCGCATAACAACATATGCCACGACAAGTAGCCGACCATAATGTTTCACCTGCCCGCCTTAGCATAAACACTACCGCCTAGAGATGTACCCCTCAACACTGGAGTCTCCAAGAAGCTGTCCGGAAGGTGCAAGGTTCCCAGCCAATTGGTCTCCGGAATGCCACTAACCGAAATAGAGTCCTACCCCGGCAGTACATTTTCAATGAGGGCTCTTCGGCTTGTACCCCAACCACCTATGAAGAGGAGGACAAGGCGAAACTCGGCAACCGCCAAGGGTGCCCTGGAAAAGGAGTCCTTGGTCGGACCTCCATTCACATTTGTAGGGTCTACACTAAGGCGAAACAAACTACTCCACTAAGCCCCGTCCCATACCGGGATAATGTGGTCGTACTGTAGGGTTGGCTCCCATGTACATCACTCGTTGTCATTGAGAAATATATTTCATAGTTCTTAGTCAGGATTAATTTCTTTCATAAAGCCATTATGTAGGAGCAATCTCCAATTCAAGTTTCAAGTTCAAATCACCAATTTCAACTAGAGTTCCCCTTATAGATGGCCTCAATATTATTAGCGACTAAGCAACTACATTGAGTGATGAACACTAAATAGAGTTGGATAAACTCAACTTGATGCTCTTGTTAAGCAAGATATCACTATTCTTCTATCATTCTACTCTAGCAATTCAATCATGCAATTTACTTAAAACAAGTAGAATGCAATATTAAAACTGGGCATGGGGAGTATGAATCAAAAGATGGCTTGCCTTGGTTGGCAAAGTGTCCGGGATATTCTTCTTCTTCTTGATAATAATAATCACCCTCAATATCCTCCGCAGCAACACTAGCGTCTAATAACGAAATAAACACAATACACACAATCACTACACAATCTTAGCAGCATACCAAGCACACATACTTGTTTCCAAACAATAGCCTTCCTGTTGGATTTTATTGAATTAGTTTGTAAGTTTTCTTCCAAGTTTGCATGAAGTGTGCAAGTTAGGGTTTCTACTAAGTGTCATATGTGGTTCACCTTCTAAGCATTGGTATTGTTTTAGGAGTACTAATACTAGTTTAAGTGGGAGGAATCCACTAAGTGAAATGGGTAAAGAGGGCAAATTTTAATTCTAAGTACATGATATGGATCTATCATTTTATGTTACCAACTAGAGTTGGGTTAGGGTCTAATTGATCCCACTAGTATGGTTTGGGGTTGATTTGGGTTTACTCATAGTAGGGGAGGTCATTGGTGAGTTCACAATTTAAATTTCATGATTTTAGGGGGCTCAAATAATTTTCTAGAAAGCTTCTATGTTTAATAAAGCTATGGTCTCACTATTCATATCTGATTAAATTCCTAATTCAAATGGAATTCTAACCAGTTCTATAGTGTAGGGCATTTTACAAGCTTTCCAACGCATATTTATTTGCTAAATTTGAACCTACGAAACTCCGGGAATTTGAATTTGAATCTTGCAGTAAAGCAACAAATACGAAAAAGTTCAACGAAAAAAAACATAAACGGACTGGAACCAATATGGGCCGGGGAGACGAATCTGGCCGGCCCATCTAGGGATCCCGGGGGGGCGCTGGGAAAAAAAAACTTGCTGACAGGCGGGGCCGGCCTGCCAGGCCACTTAAAACGAATCGGTATCGGGCTTCTTCTTCGTGGCTCTACAGGGACGGAAACGAGAGCGAGCTCTGGGAGGAGGGCGGTGACGGGGAGGCTCACCGGAGTGGCGGCGACCGGCGGCGAGGACGCAGGACGGCTGCGGGGGTTCTCCTCCGCCACCTCCAGCAGGCACAACTCTGGGGAATGCTCAGCAGCGCCGGGAACGTGCGGTGGCCTGCGGGGACGTCGAGGTCGGCGAGCTCGACTGAGTGCACGGGAGCGAAGGAGAGGTTGTCTAGGGAGGTCCTGGGGATGGTGCGGTTCTTTTCAGGGAAGAATGGCGGCTTTATATAGGCGGGAGAGGGAGCACCGGCGATGTCCAGAGGCGGCCAGCACACCGTGCGTGTCGGCCGTGGGAGGGGCAAGGCGGGGTTCTGGCGTGGGAGGCGGGCTGCTGCGTGCTGTAGGAGTGTCCTGGCGCGATGGGAGGGGCTGAGGTGGTCTGGTTCAGAGGGGGGCATGGTAGGGGTCCGGTGTGCTCTTCTTCCATGCCATCCATGTCTCACGGCCGGTGCCTGTGCAGGGGAGACAAGGAATCGACCACGGAGAGTCCAGGGCACTGCTTGGAGGTCAGAGACTAGGGCTAGGGCTGCCAACTACTGTTGCCAACAGTTGATCCGATTTTGCTAGATTTCTGCCCGCCAAGCGTTTGTTGAAATGCCCGCATGAAATCAAAATTTGAATTTTTGAAAATTTCCAATTGGGTTGGTCATTATATTGGATAGGGACTCTAAAACAATTTTTGTTAGGTCCAGAGGTGGTGTTTTGCTCCAGGGCTATTTTGAATTTGGGGTTGTCATATGATTCAGATTCAAACTTTGGTTGAAGTTTGAGTGATGCTCTGGTTTGAATTTTGAGTAGATTCTTGTTGGTTGAGTTAGTATGTAACTTGGTTAAGCTCAACTAACAGGCCAAACATGAAGGTGGGTTCCAGATTTCTTAATCCAATGGCCCAAAGTGGTGTAGTCAAACAGATTTCCTAGATCACAATTTCCTTCTCTTTTTCTTTATGATTTTTATTTCTGGTTTCTTTGGTTCTTATAATTCTTCTCAATTGTTTCTGTTGGTTCACTTAGAATTAACTAACCAATGCACAATCAAAAATAACACACATGAAATCATAGAATACATATAATAGAAAATACATGTATGCATGAAATAATGAATAAAAAGTTTTATTTGGGTCCAAAATTTGGTACTTTATTTAATAAGAAGTGGATTACAATTTCTGTGTTGTTACAATCTTCCCCCCTTAAAAAGAATCTCGTCCCCGAGATTCACTAGTTAAGAACTAAAAAGATTGGGAAACTCTCTCTGAAGGTAATCTTCTCGTTCCCAAGTGGCTTCCTCTTCGGTGTGATTACTCCACTGAACTTTCAGAAATTTGATGCTTCGGGTTCGAGTGAATCTATAGGCTTCCTCGAGGATACGGATAGGCATTTCACGATAGGTCAAATCCTTGTTGATGTCCACAGAACGGTGATCAATATTCTTGAAGATTTCGGGCTTCTCCGGAACTTCAAGACATTTCCGAAGTAAAGACACGTGAAAGACGTCGTGTACTTCAGACAATTCAGGGGGCATTTCCAACTGATAAGACACTTCTCCTCTACGGTCTAGTATCTTGAATGGTCCAATATATCTTGGTGCAAGCTTTCCTTTTACTTGGAATCTTTGCATTCCCTTGAGAGGTGACACTCTGAGATAAACAAAATCTCCAATCTAAAAGGTCAGTTCTCTACGTCTCTTGTCGGCATAACTCTTCTGTCTTGACTGGGCTGCCTTGAGATAGTCACGAATCATGCGAACTTTCTCCTCGGCTTCTTGCAGAATGTCAGGTCCAAATATCTGACTGTCTCCGGTTTCTGACCAATTCAAAGGGGTACGACACTTTCTTCCATACAAAGCTTCAAATGGGGCCATTTGCAAACTGGCTTGATAACTGTTGTTGTAGGAAAACTCCGCGAAGGGCAGACAATCTTCCCACTTAGCTCCATAAGCTAGAACACAGGCTCTCAACATATCTTCAAGTATTTGATTCACTCTTTCAGTCTGTCCATCCGTCTGAGGGTGGTAAGCGGTGCTGAAAGCTAATTTGGTGCCCAAGGCTTGATGCAAACTCTTCCAAAATCTTGAGGTGAATTGGGTTCCTCGATCGGAAACTATGGTTTTAGGGACTCCATGCAAACTAACAATTCTGGATAGATACAGATCTGCTAGCTGTCCCGAGCGATAAGTGGTCTTGACAGGAATAAAGTGGGCAACTTTGGTCAGTCTATCCACAATGACCCAAATAGAGTCGTTGCCACGGCTAGACCTGGGAAATCCAGTGATGAAATCCATTCCAACAGATTCCCACTTCCATTCCGGAACTTGCAAAGGTTGCAGCAATCCCGCAGGACATTGATGTTCAGCCTTGACTCTTTGGCAAATATCACACTTGGATATAAACGATGCAATCTCACGCTTCATTCCATGCCACCAAAATTGTTCCTTCAAATCTTGGTACATCTTAGTTCCACCGGGGTGGATGGAGTAAGGTGTCTCATGGGCTTCCTTCATAATTACTTCCTTCAATTCTGAATCAGCAGGCACACAAATACGTCCTTTATACCAAAGAACTCCTTGATCATCTTCCTCAAATCCTGGCACCTTACCGGAACTAATTCGGCGCTTAATTCCGTCAATACTCTCATTTCCCTTCTGGGCTTCTTTGATTTGGCTCATCAAGGTGGGTTGAAACTCAAGGTTGGCTAGGAATCCTTGACTGACTAGTTCCAATCCAAATCTTTCAAACTCTTGGTGCAACATAGGTTGCTCTTCCTTGATCATCATATTTAGTGAGCATGGCTTCCGACTCAATGCATCGGCCACTACATTGGCCTTACCGGGGTGGTAATGAATTTCCAGATCATAATCCTTGATCAACTCTATCCATCTTCTTTGCCTCATGTTCAACTCCTTCTGGGTGAAAATATACTTCAAACTCTTGTGGTCAGTGTAGATCTCACAACGGTTGCCCATCAGATAGTGCCTCTAGGTCTTCAGAGCTAGAACCACGGCTGCTAACTCTAGATCATGGGTTGGATAATTTTCTTCATGAGGTCGAAGCTGCCGAGAGAGGTAAGCTATCACCTTGCCTTCTTGCATCAAGACACAACCAAGTCCAAGTTTGGAAGCATCGCAATAGACATCAAAATTCTTGGTGATATCAGGCATGGTTAGGACGGGTGCGGTTACTAATCGCTTCTTGAGCTCTTGAAAACTTTCTTCACATTTAGGGGTCCATTCAAACTTCTTGTCCTTCTTCAACAGTTGGGTCATTGGCCGGGCAATGCTTGAAAATCCTTCAACAAACTTGCGGTAATAACCCGCTAATCCGAGAAAACCTCTAACTTCAGTTTGAGTGGTACGGGCTTCCCATTCCATGACTGAGGTGATCTTCTTTGGGTCCACAGACACTCCTCCCGCTAATAATACATGGCCTAAAAATCCAACTTCCTTCAACCAGAACTCACATTTACTGAACTTGGCATAAAGCTGATACTCTCTCAGAGTCTCTAGAATTAATCTCAGATGGGTTGCATGCTCTTCTTCGGACTTGGAGTAGATAAGAATGTCATCAATGAAGACAACAACAAACTTATCCAAAAACTCCATGAAAACCTTATTCATGAGATTCATGAAATGAGCGGGGGCATTGGTTAATCCAAAGGACATTACGGTGTACTCATACAATCCGTATCGGGTAGTGAAGGCTGTTTTGGGTATATCAGTTGCACGGATCTTCAGTTGGTGGTATCCAGTTCTAAGATCTATCTTCGAGAAGACTCTGGCTCCAGTCAATTGGTCAAACAAATCTTCAATCTTTGGGAGAGGATACTTGTTCTTGATGGTCACATCGTTTAGCTTGCGATAATCAGTGCACAATCGGCTAGAACCGTCACTTTTATCCACAAACAGAACGGGTGATCTCCAAGCAGAAGAACTTGGTTGAATCAATCCCTTACTCAGAAGGTCATCCAACTGCTTCTTTAACTCCCCTAATTCAGCTGGGTTCATACGATAGGGTCGTTGGGCTATAGATCCAGTTCCGGGGATAAGCTCAATGATAAACTCAATATCCCGATCCGGTGGCATTCCGGGTAGCTCATCGGTAAAAACATCCGGGTATTCACAGACGATGGGGACTTGCTCTAAAGTTGGTCCTGAGATACTCTTATGACATCGGTGGCTTGGGTTGGTTTTACGGACACGTGCCTTACTATACTTCCAGTGCTACTCTTCATAGTGATGGTTTTCTTGGCACAATCTATCACTCCTTGATGGGCAGACATCCAATTCATACCAAGAACTACTTCCAACCCTTTGGTTCCCAATACTATCAAGTTGGCTAGGAAAGTGACTCCATGAATTTCTATGGGAACTGCCAAACAGTTCCACTCAGACCTTGTTGTTGACCCAGGTATTTGTACTATCATGGCATGTTTCATAGGTTTTGGGTGAAGCCCACTTTTATCAACAAATAACTTAGTGACAAACGAGTGTGAAGCTCCAGAATCAAACAGGACTCTTGCAGGAGTAGAGTTAACAAGGAACATACCCAGCACAACGTCGGTTGCTTCTTGAGCTTCTTCAACATTCATGTGATTCAGACGGCCTCGAGAGTGAGGCTGGTTCCTTGGTGGATAATTTTTGCCATTTCCGACACGGCGCTGTTGCTGAGCAGGAGCAGTGGTCTTGGATGCATCATTCAGCTTCTTGGGGCACTCATTGGAGTAGTGCCCTTTTAGTCCGCACTCATAACAGGTAACACCAGACTTGTCACCGGGCTTGGGTAACACAGGGGTGCCATTCGGCCTTGGAGTATTGGTGTTGAAGTTGTTGCCACTAGGCCTTGGAGGTGCACGGTTGAAGTTGTTGCTGGGTGGGCGGTTAGGATAGTTGGGACGCGGAGCAGGTGCAGACGGCCTCATAGGTCTAGGGGAGGAACCCATAGGTGCATTTCCCCTTGGCTTCTGCGAGTTGCTCGAGTTGCCTTGATACATCATATGACGCTTGCGGTTCGCTGCAGCTTGCTTGAGTTTACCTTCCATCTGAATGGCAGAGTCAACCAACGACTCCAGGTCGGCAAAGTGAATGCTGACCAAAACACATTGCATCTCATCATGAAGTCCATCCAGAAACCTTTCTTTCTTCTTCTCAGTGGTGTCGGTGTCATCTGGGGCATACCTAGATAAGGTAAGGAACTTGTCACGGTAATCCACCACAGATAGGGAACCTTGCTTCAGATTCCTGAACTCATCTCTCATCCTTTTAACCAATCCCATAGGAACATGGGCCTTGCTAAACTTGCTCTTGAACTCCTCCCAAGGCATCACATACCCTGGGGCTAGCATTGCACGAGTGCTATCCCACCAAGCTCTTGCTGCTCCAGCAAGGTAGTGGGTGGTGTACAAAACCTTCTCATTCTCCCCAACTTCGGCGACTGCCAAATTGTTTTCCATCGTGCGAAGCCAGTCATCGGCATCTAAGGGCTCTTCAGACTTAGTGAACATGGGAGGGTTGGTGTTTTGAAAATTCCTCAACTTGGATCGGTGATCACCATTGCCATTGCCATTGTTGTGGTTCATTGCCATCTGGGTTATCTGCTGAAGAGTGGCCAAGTTAGCTTGGCGCTCAGCTCGGGCTGCTTCCCGGTCTTCCATGATCAACCTTAGCAATTCGGCCATTTCCGGGTTCGGGGGTGGGGGTGCTCGCGGCATCTGAAGATAAGGTGTGTAAGACAAGAGGGAAAAGCTAATTTTGCTAAGATTTAAAGGTACATGGATGATGCAGTTTTGTCTTACTAAGGCCTTAAGGGCCAAATTCATATTTCATTCAACACTCATCAAACATATCATACATACGAGTTCACACATTACAAATGGTTCACATCAAACCATTGCGACTCGTCTACTAGAGAGGGGGATACAACTCACACCTACACGAAGTGAGAATAAAGTGGAACTCATAACTAGATAACACGTGGATCTCTGATCTAAACAGCGGGCTCCTCGGGGTCTTCCTCCTCATCACTCACAATGAATCCATTGTGCCCATCATCTTCCGGATCATCAAGGTCCTCCATGAAGTCATCCTCATCACTAATGAGGGAATTATCCTCCTTGCGGAGATCAATGCCTTCCTCCTCACCAAGGTGATCCTCAAGACTCTCAATGTACTCAGTCAGCTCAGCCACATTGGCCTTCAACTCCTCAAGATCATGCTCCTTCTCATCTCGCTGGCGACGAAGGCTCTTGCGCTCCTTCGCAAGAATCCTGATAGTGCTCCTCACCTCCACCAGTACAAAGTGCTCGAGGTTGGCCCTAGTACGGGCACGGTCGGACTCCTGCTGAGTGGAGTACAGCAAGAAGTCCATGTGATCGATGTAGGTACTCGGCTCATTCTGCCCGGGCATGTTTGCGGGACGCCCGTCCGCATCACGCCGAGCAAAGTTCCTGAAGCGCTCTCCCTGAACCTCCTCAACGTGCAGTCCGCACAAGCGGGCGTGCATCTCCTGCATCGCTCGGACCAAACCATCGGCCCAAGTGTTCTCCACAAGCTCAAACTTGACCCTTGGAGAACCCAAAATCCCCTTCTTGCCACGGCAACTGGCTCGGATGAGCCATCGTAGCTCTCCATCTGGGTGCTCATTGAGCATGGCTCCCTTGAACTCCGGATACAACCGGTTCAAGAACAAGGTCAGGGTGGTGAGGTCGCGCTCGAAACAAAGGCTGCCACCATGGCCCAACTGGTACTGCTCAGTGAATACCGGGGCCATCTACAAAATTTTGAATTAGATTTAAGTTAGTGATCCCCTCAAGTGTGCAGAATTTTAAGTAGACAAAAACTGAGTCAGGTATAAGGCTTTGTAAATAGAGAAGAAAAAACTAAGCAATTTTTGCAACCATTACTTATATCTTTTCTTTCATCAAGGTTTCATTTATCGCCCATTCTAACTAAGGTCTCCTATGGTCAGCTTAGGCTCTGATACCAACTTGTGAGGACCTCAAATTCGATACAAATTCGAAGTGCCCGTTATGTATTCCACCGCAATCCCAGAACCGTTGTTGCGATATACATAACGTAGTGGGTAACCAGTTCCATAGACATTACAATACGATGATTCAAATACAATGGTCATATAGACCAAGTCATATTACAACACAATATAGCAGCGGAAATGACGTCTTCGGCCCATGCCTTCTCCCTACAGGCAAATGGCGACTCACGGAGACGAGCTTAGTTCTGGTACTCTTCCTCATATCCTTCCTCCGGATATTCTTCCCCATAGTCTGGCCAAGTTGATAGCCAGGGACACAGCCGTGAGTACATTGGATGCACTCGCAAACCATCTTATAAATGAAATGATGAAGTAGATATGCAAGGTTGATATGGTGGACTAAGCACTAAGTTTATTTGCAAAAGCTAGTTTTATTTCCCAAGAATGTCCATTGGTAGAAAAGAAGTTTAGTTCTCTAAGTTCAATCTAAAGAGGAACTTCAAGTGTGTCAATATCATGGTCAAGTCAAGTCGATTCAATTCATGTCATTCCCCAAGTTCACCAAGTTGTTTTCATTATTGACAAAAGCCAAGTAGAGTTAGCCAACTGTCCATGACCGCGGACGCGGCTATTCGAATAGTTTTACACTCTGCAGAGGTTGTACACTTTACCCACACCATCCGACTACTCATCGTGTGGGCAACTTCCCCGCATAACAACATATGCCACGACAAGTAGCCGACCATAATGTTTCACCTGCCCGCCTTAGCATAAACACTACCGCCTAGAGATGTACCCCTCAACACTGGAGTCTCCAAGAAGCTGTCCGGAAGGTGCAAGGTTCCCAGCCAATTGGTCTCCGGAATGCCACTAACCGAAATAGAGTCCTACCCCGGCAGTACATTTTCAATGAGGGCTCTTCGGCTTGTACCCCAACCACCTATGAAGAGGAGGACAAGGCGAAACTCGGCAACCGCCAAGGGTGCCCTGGAAAAGGAGTCCTTGGTCGGACCTCCATTCACATTTGTAGGGTCTACACTAAGGCGAAACAAACTACTCCACTAAGCCCCGTCCCATACCGGGATAATGTGGTCGTACTGTAGGGTTGGCTCCCATGTACATCACTCGTTGTCATTGAGAAATATATTTCATAGTTCTTAGTCAGGATTAATTTCTTTCATAAAGCCATTATGTAGGAGCAATCTCCAATTCAAGTTTCAAGTTCAAATCACCAATTTCAACTAGAGTTCCCCTTATAGATGGCCTCAATATTATTAGCGACTAAGCAACTACATTGAGTGATGAACACTAAATAGAGTTGGATAAACTCAACTTGATGCTCTTGTTAAGCAAGATATCACTATTCTTCTATCATTCTACTCTAGCAATTCAATCATGCAATTTACTTAAAACAAGTAGAATGCAATATTAAAACTGGGCATGGGGAGTATGAATCAAAAGATGGCTTGCCTTGGTTGGCAAAGTGTCCGGGATATTCTTCTTCTTCTTGATAATAATAATCACCCTCAATATCCTCCGCAGCAACACTAGCGTCTAATAACGAAATAAACACAATACACACAATCACTACACAATCTTAGCAGCATACCAAGCACACATACTTGTTTCCAAACAATAGCCTTCCTGTTGGATTTTATTGAATTAGTTTGTAAGTTTTCTTCCAAGTTTGCATGAAGTGTGCAAGTTAGGGTTTCTACTAAGTGTCATATGTGGTTCACCTTCTAAGCATTGGTATTGTTTTAGGAGTACTAATACTAGTTTAAGTGGGAGGAATCCACTAAGTGAAATGGGTAAAGAGGGCAAATTTTAATTCTAAGTACATGATATGGATCTATCATTTTATGTTACCAACTAGAGTTGGGTTAGGGTCTAATTGATCCCACTAGTAGGGTTTGGGGTTGATTTGGGTTTACTCACAGTAGGGGAGGTCATTGGTGAGTTCACAATTTAAATTTCATGATTTTAGGGGGCTCAAATAATTTTCTAGAAAGCTTCTATGTTTAATAAAGTTATGGTCTCACTATTCATATCTGATTAAATTCCTAATTCAAATGGAATTCTAACCAGTTCTATAGTGTAGGGCATTTTACAAGCTTTCCAACGCATATTTATTTGCTAAATTTGAACCTACGAAACTCCGGGAATTTGAATTTGAATCTTGCAGTAAAGCAACAAATACGAAAAAGTTCAACGAAAAAAAACATAAACGGACTGGAACCAATATGGGCCGGGGAGACGAATCTGGCCGGCCCAGCTAGGGATCCCGGGGGGGCGCTGGGAAAAAAAACTTGCTGACAGGCGGGGCCGGCCTGCCAGGCCACTTAAAACGAATCGGTATCGGGCTTCTTCTTCGTGGCTCTACAGGGACGGAAACGAGAGCGAGCTCTGGGAGGAGGGCGGTGACGGGGAGGCTCACCGGAGCGGCGGCGACCGGCGGCGAGGATGCAGGACGACTGCGGGGGTTCTCCTCCGCCACCTCCAGCAGGCACAGCTCCGGGGAATGCTCAGCAGCGCCAGGAACGTGCGGTGGCCTGCGGGGACGTCGAGGTCGGCGAGCTCGACTAAGTGCACGGGAGCGAAGGAGAGGTTGTCTAGGGAGGTCCTGGGGATGGTGCGGTTCTTTTCAGGGAAGAATGGCGGCTTTATATAGGCGGGAGAGGGAGCACCGGCGATGTCCAGAGGCGGCCAGCACACCATGCGTGTCGGCCGTGGGAGGGGCAAGGCGGGGTTCTGGCGTGGGAGGCGGGCTGCTGCGTGCTGTAGGAGTGTCCTGGCGCGATGGGAGGGGCTGAGGTGGTCTGGTTCAGAGGGGGGCATGGTAGGGGTCCGGTGTGCTCTTCTTCCATGCCATCCATATCTCACGGCCGGTGCCTGTGCAGGGGAGACAAGGAATCGACCAAGGAGAGTCCAGGGCACTGCTTGGAGGTCAGAGACTAGGGCTAGGGCTGCCAACTACTGTTGCCAACAGTTGATCCGATTTTGCTAGATTTCTGCCCGCCAAGCGTTTGTTGAAATGCCCGCATGAAATCAAAATTCAAATTTTTGAAAATTTCCAATTGGGTTGGTCATTATATTGGATAGGGACTCTAAAACAATTTTTGTTAGGTCCAGAGGTGGTGTTTTGCTCCAGGGCTATTTTGAATTTGGGGTTGTCATATGATTCAGATTCAAACTTTGGTTGAAGTTTGAGTGATGCTCTGGTTTGAATTTTGAGTAGATTCGTGTTGGTTGAGTTAGTATGTAACTTGGTTAAGCTCAACTAACAGGCCAAACATGAAGGTGGGTTCCAGATTTCTTAATCCAATGGCCCAAAGTGGTGTAGTCAAACAGATTTCCTAGATCACAATTTCCTTCTCTTTTTCTTTATGATTTTTATTTCTGGTTTCTTTGGTTCTTATAATTCTTCTCAATTGTTTCTGTTGGTTCACTTAGAATTAACTAACCAATGCACAATCAAAAATAACACACATGAAATCATAGAATACATATAATAGAAAATACATGTATGCATGAAATAATGAATAAAAAGTTTTATTTGGGTCCAAAATTTGGTACTTTATTTAATAAGAAGTGGATTACAATTTCTGAGTTGTTACAACAATCCATTGGAGGAGTGCCCTTTTTTTCTTTCTTTTGAGATTATAATGGTCTGACAAGCTCCCTTGCAAAATTAATGACGAGCAGATGAAGCTGCCTAGTCGAGGGGTACTTAATTTAGTATGGAAGATAACAAACCCATCCACTACGTCCTCATGAGCTAAAAACAGTGGCACAAAATGAGAAGTGTTTGAAAGTTTTTGAAAGGTAGCACATGAAAATTTACTTGGAATGGCTTAAAATACCATGCATAGGAATTTATAGTGGACTCTTTGGAAGTGACTTGGCTTTTGGGAATTGGATGCACGAGAAGTATTTCCTCTCAGTACAGGTTTTTGGCTAGCAAGGTTGGGTAGCAAGCATAAGAGTTGCATGAAACAAACGAACATACATATAATAAGAACAATCATGCAAACTCCCTTGAAGGTACAACGATTTTAACTTTAAGAATAACAATGCTTATAAGCCAAACATAAGGAAAACTGAAGTGATGTAACTACAAGCACTTCTTTATTCTTTTCTACTCAAACCTCAAGGTAAAGTTGCTACTGACCAAGCTAGGTTTGCCAAAACCAACTAAATCTACTCAAGCTCCCAATGTGATACCAATACCAATCAACAAGACTAGTCACATAAGAGAAATTGCAAACTAACATAAAGTGTGTGAAAAGTAAACGATAAAACTTCTCATTAATATTTCATTACCGCAACTCACACCAAGGGATACAAAGATAACTAACTAAGGAGGATACTTCCAACTGCAAACTATTCTATATGATAACTTCTCTATTCATGATAAGACTCTACTTGAAAAGTAAATGACCAAAAGGTAATGATGTGATACCGCGGCACTCCCCCAAGCTTGGAACAAGCCAAGGGGATGCCTATGCCGATGACGAATTACTCCTTTGGCGGTGGTGGCGCAATCATGATTGGGGTGAGAAAATTCTCTAGCATCCTGCGAAGCCTATTGTTCTCCTCTCGAAGTATCTCCACCTCCATCCTAAGAGCTCGATATTTATCGCACAACTCATTGGTGACTCGAAGGGCTTCCAATGATGCAGGGTAGGAGCTGAGGTCAAGAACTGGTGGTATTGGTCCCTGCAAGTTATGAGAAAAAGTGCGTCCAGTGTTAATCGATCCTACAAAAGTAGGTTCTCTTGTCCTTGATCCAGCGGTAATCTGTCCCTCCTTCAGCTTGGGATTTTGGTGATCACCCTCCGAACGTGTCTTCTCCTTGTCCCCGCTTGAAGAGGCCATGACTCCCCCAAGCTTAAGATCAACTCCTGACAGAAACAGCTCGAAACCAAACACGACGAGAAAACGATATACAGACCTCGGGGACTCCGGGGGGTTAAATAGACAAAAATTATACATCGAAACGAAGTCACAGGAGGAAAACGGTACGGAAACGAGTTCCGGTGTGTTCTCACACAGGGGTGGCGCGGCCAGGGGTGGGCCCGCGCCACCCGTGTGTGAGACACACACGGACGCTTTTTCCTCCCCTTTTTCGTCTCATGATTTTTCATATTTATTAAAAACAGCAAAAATATTAAAGGAAGAACTTTTCGCGAAACTTTTCTGACTAGAACTGTTACCTATTCAAAAATGAACTCTGCAGGCTCCTGCAGTTTGTCTTGTATGTAATCTTCCGGAGAAACTATTTCAATAACATCAACATCTTCATTATAAGAATCTCCAGAAATATAATGTTTGAGTCTTTGTCCATTCACCACTTGTGTAGAATCATCTTTCAATGAAGCAATCTTAATAGCACCTGAGCGGTACACTTCCACAATAACATATGGTCCTTCCCATTTAGAAAGTAATTTACCTGCAAAAAATCTGAGACGAGACCTATACAATAGAACTTTCTCACCAACATGAAACTCTCTCTTAAGAATTCTCTTATCATGCCATTGCTTGACTTTCTCCTTGAAAAGTCTGGCATTCTCATACGCTTCGTTTCTCCACTCATCTAGAGAACTCAAGTCTAACAACCTCTTCTTACCGGCTAGTTTAAAATCTCTATTAAGCTCTCTCACTGCCCAAAAAGCTTTGTGTTCTAATTCTAAGGGCAAGTGACATGCTTTTCCGTAAACCATCTTATAAGGAGACATACCCATGGGGTTCTTATAAGCAGTTCTATAAGCCCATAAAGCGTCATTTAACTTACTAGCCCAGTTTTTCCTAGATCTACTAACAGTCTTCTGCAAGATAGACTTGATCTCTCTATTTGAAAGCTCTACCTGCCCACTAGTTTGGGGATGATAAGCAGAAGCAATTCTATGATTGACATCATACTTAGCAAGAGTCTTTCTAAAACTACCGTGAATAAAATGAGAACCCCCGTCAGTCATAAGATATCTAGGCACTCCGAACCTAGGAAAAATAACATCCTTAAGCATTTTTAACGAAGTCTCACCATCGGCACTCTTTGTAGGTATGGCTTCTACCCATTTAGTAACATAATCTACGGCAACAAGTATATGGGTATAGCCTTTTGAAGGAGGAAAAGGACACATAAAGTCAAATCCCCAACAATCAAACGGTTCAATAACAAGAGTGCAATTCATAGGCATTTCATTGCGTCTAGAAATATTACCAACTCTTTGACATTCATCGCAAGATAAAACATACCTTCTGGCATCTTTAAAGAGGGTTGGCCAATAAAAACCTGATTGTAGAACCTTCTGTGCGGTTCTATCTCCAGCATGATGCCCTCCATAAGCACTGCTATGGCATTTTCTTAATATCTCTTGTTGCTCATATTCCGGTACGCATCTTCTCATGATACCATCAACTCCTTCTTTATATAAATGTGGGTCATCCCAAAAATAATGCCTCAAATCATAGAAGAATTTTCTTCTTTGCTGAGCTGTAAAGGTTGGAGGCAAATACTTGGAAACAATAAAGTTAGCATAATCAGCATACCAAGGAGGGTCTCATGAAGTTACATTTAATGCAGCCAACTGTTCATTTGGAAAACTATCATTAACAGGAATAGGATCAAAAGAAATATTTTCCAATCTAGACAAGTTGTCAGCCACAGGATTTTCAGCACCTTTCCTATCTACGATATGCAAATCAAACTCTTGTAAAAGCAACACCCATCTAATAAGCCTAGGCTTAGCATCCTTCTTAGTCATAAGATATCTAATAGCAGCGTGATCAGTATGAATAGTAACTTTAGAATCAACAATATAAGATCTAAACTTATCACATGCAAAAACAACAGCAAGAAACTCTTTCTCAGTAGTAGCATAATTCTTCTGAGCAGCATCAAGAGTCTTACTAGCATAATGAATAACATTCAACTTATTATCTACGCGCTGTCCAAGAACAGCACCAACAGCAAAATCACTAGCATCACACATAATTTCAAAAGGTAAATTCCAATCAGGTGGTTGAACAATAGGAGCAGTAGTTAAAGCCTTCTTAAGAGTTTCAAAAGCTTCCTTACAATCATCATCAAAGACAAACGGTACATCCTTTTGAAGAAGATTGGTAAGAGGCTTTGAAATCTTAGAGAAATCTTTAATAAACCTCCTATAGAAACCAGCATGACCAAGAATACTACGAATACCTTTAACATCTCTTGGACATGGCATTTTCTCGATTGCCTCCACTTTTGCTCTGTCAACTTCAATACCTCTTTCAGAGATTTTATGTCCAAGGACAATTCCTTCATTTACCATAAAGTGGCATTTCTCCCAATTAAGAACAAGGCTAGTTTCTTCGCACCTCTGCAAAACTTTATCAAGGTTGTGCAAACAATTATCAAAAGAAGTTCCATAGACGGAGAAATCGTCCATGAAGACCTCCACAATTTCTTCACAAAAACCATGAAAAATAGTAGACATACATCTTTGAAAAGTAGCAGGAGCATTGCATAAACCAAACGGCATACGTCTATAAGCATAAGTTCCATAAGGACAAGTAAAAGTGGTTTTCTCTTGATCATCCTTCTTAACAGCAATTTGAGAAAAACCAGAATAACCATCAAGGAAACAAAAATGAGTCTTCTTAGACAACCTTTCTAGCATTTGATCTATAAACGGTAAAGGGTAATGATCTTTCTTAGTAACTTTGTTTACCTTCCTATAATCAATGCACATTCTATAACCAACAACTACCCTTTGAGGAATAAGCTCGTTATTCTCATTAGGTACAACAGTCATACCTCCTTTCTTAGGAACACAATGAACAGGACTAACCCATCTACTATCAGCAATAGGATAAATAATGCCAGCATCAAGGAGTTTTAATACCTCATTTCTTACCACATCCTTCATCTTGGGAATTAGGCGGCGTTGATGCTCCACAACTGGCTTCGCATCTTTCTCCATATTAATGGCATGCTGACATAAAGTAGGAGAAATCCCTTTTAAATCATCAAGAGTATATCCCATAGCTCCTCGATGTTTCCTCAATATCTCCAATAATCTTTCTTCTTCCTTTCCTGAAAGTTTAGAACTAATAATAACAGGATATATTTTCTTATCATCAATATAAGCATATTTGAGGTCATCAGGCAAAGGTTTTAATTCAAACACAGGATCTTCTCTAGGCGGCAAAGTTGTACCAAGATCCTCCACAGGTAGATTGTGCTTGAGTAGTGGTGGTTGACGAAGGAGAATATCGTCAATCTCTTCTCTTTCCTGGCTAAAAACATAACTTTCGTGATCTTCCATGAATTGCTGCAAGGCATTATTAGGAGCAAGAGCAATAGAAGCAAGCTGCTCAACTCGAAAATTTTCATTAGGCGTGTCATTTTCATAAGAAGTCTTAGCAAACTTGGAAAAATTAAACTCATAAGACTCTCCATTAAACTTAGTAAAAATTTTCTCTTTCTTACAATCTATTATGGCGCCACAAGTGTTCAAAAAGGGTCTACCAAAAATAATAGGACAAGTTTTACTAGCCTCCTTACCAAGTACTAGAAAATCAGTAGGGTACTTAGTCTTACCGCAAAGAACTTCCACATCTCGAACAATACCAAGAGGCCAAACAGTCTCTCGGTTAGCAAGCTGAACAACCACATCAATATCTTCAAGTTCACAAGCGCCAATCTCGTGCATAATTTCTTTATAAAGCTCCAAAGGAATAGCACTTGCACTAGCACCAATATCACATAAGCCATAATAGCAATGATCTCCAATCCTAACAGAGATAACAGGAACACTTGCTTTCCTGTGCTTTTTAGGATGTGAAAGAATGTTAGAAGCATCTTCACAAAAAAGAATATATTCATCTCCTACATCTTTAGTTACAAGATCTTTCAATATAGCAACAGGAGACTTAATAGTAATTTGCTCATCAGGCTCTGCAGCTTTTTTAGTACTTTTATTAGACACACTTACCAAAGTAGAGTACTTCTTTACCTTAGTAGGGAAAGGTGTCTTCTCAATATAAGGTTCAGGAACGATGCTATCAGCAGTACAAACCTCAGTAGCTGCAGCAGGAATGTGACTAATAGAATCTTTATAAGGCGCATGATATTTGTTCCAATCTTTCTTTGGAACATCAATATAAGAGGCAAAGGCCTTAAGACAATTAGCAAGTATTTGGGAATCAAGACCATAAGCAGCGCTAACACTATAAAAGTCATCGGTTCCCATAAAAGATTTAATGCATTCATAATCATAGTTTATACCTGACTTCCTACCTTTGTCGTTTTCCCATCCTTCAGCATTCTCTTGTATACGGTCAAGAAGTTTCCACTTGGCATCTTCTTTCATATGAGTAAATGATCCAAAGCAAGAAGCATCCAAATAATCCTTATCAGGAAGAGTAAGCCGCGCATAAAAATTATCAATAACAATATTATTGGGGAGCTCATGAATGGGGCATTTGAGCATTAGTAACTTCAATCTCCCCCACGCTTGGGCAATACTCTCTCCATCATGAGGCCAAAAATTATATATCTTGTTACGGTCTTTATGAATTTCACTTGGAGGATAAAACTTGGAATAAAAGAGAGGCACAATATCCTCCCATGCCATAGATGGACCATCTTGGAGTAGTCGATACCACTCTTCAGCTCTGCCTTTCAATGATATAGAGAATAATTTCTTCTTGACCTGGCTTGGTGAAATACCTGCACACCTGAACAACTCGCACAATTCATGTATAAATAATAAGTGATCACCCGGATGGACAGTTACATCTCCTGAATAGCAGTTATCCATAATACGCCCAACAATTTTCATAGGTATTTTAAAAGGATCAATTTCAGCGGGCGGTGGCGGTGGTGATTCCTCTGCATGTGCAGCAGCAGCAGTAGTAGTAGAAGTGTTTCCAAATAGGAAACCAAATGGAGAGTTCTCCATAGCAGAGTAAAATAAAAGACAAAATAAAACAATACTCACAGTGACGGTTACCTTTACTAATTCCACTCTTCAATAGCGCTACACTCCCCGGCAACGGCGCCAGAAAATAGTCTTGATGACCCACAAGTATAGGGGGTGTATCGTAGTACTTTCGATAAATAAGAGTGTCGAACCCAACGAGGAGCAGAAGGTGTTGATGAGCAGTTTTGATCAAGGAATCACTGTAAATACTAGCAAACAGGTTTTCAGGAGTATTTGGTAATACGAGTAAATAAAGTGCGAGTAAATGAAAGACAGTAGTAACAATTGTAGCAAGTGGCCCAATCCTTTATTCAGCAAAGGACAAGCCGGTTGTGTTCTTATAATAACCAAACGTTCTCGAGGACACACGGGAGGTTTCTGTCAAGAGCTTTCGCTTCATAGAGCCAATAGTATTTATTGATTTGATAAGTGTTATGGGGGTGAACCTGTGCTAGCGCACTACCCTTACTAGGATAAATACACACTTGTGATTATACCCCTTGCAAGCATCTGCAAATACAAGAAAGTAATTAAGATAAATCTAACCACAGCCTTAAACTCTATGATCCTACGCTCCCTGGTGCAATGGTTTCCCAACGGAGGTTTAGGTTTCTGTCACTCCAGCAACCCCACAATTGGTGACCAAATACACAATGCATCTCACTAGGCCCATAAATGGTGAAGTATCATGTAGTCGACGTTCACATGACACCACTAGTGAAATAGCACCACAACAATATCAAACCATTAAATATTTCTCAACAATAATTCACTACTAACATCTTGACTTCTCCCATGTCCTCAAGAACTAAACGAACTACTCACAAGACATCATATGGATCATGATCAGAGGTGAAATAATGGTAAATAACAATCTGAACATAAACCTTAATTCAACGGTTCCACTCAATAGCATCAACTACAAGAGTAATCAACACCGGGAAAGTCTCCCCTATGAATATAACAAGATCCAACTCAAGATGTTACAGCGGGATGGCGAGGTGATGGTGGAGATGAAGGTGCTGGTGATGGAGATGATGATGATGATGATCCCGATGAAGTCCAGTGCGATGGTGATGACGATGGCGATGATCTCCCTCTCCGGGAAGGAATTTCCCTGGTAGATTTCTCTCTGCCGGAGAGCTTTCTCTCTCTGGTGTTCTCCGCCCCGCAGAGGCGGCTGTGTCTAACTCTGAACCCCCCCTTGACTTAGGTTTTCGGGGACGATGATGTACGCGAAGGGGCGAGACCAGAGGTGGGCCAGGGTCCCCTCACACAGGGCTGGCGCGGCCAGGGGGCTGGCCGCGCCGCCCTAGCGTGTGGGCCACCCCTGGCCTCTCTCGACTCCTCCTTCTGGCTCCGCGAGTCGTCTGGGAAATTATAATTTCTGGGTATTTTTCTGGAATTTTCCTGATCTTCAAAATATGGTCCCTTGATGGTCCTTTTTCCAGCAGAATCCTGACTCCGGCAGCAACTCCTCCGATGATCATCAAACATGTGAAAACAAAGGAAATAACATAAGTATCATATCTAAGTATGAAATATATCAATGAATAACAGTAAATTATGATACAAAATAGTGATGCAAATTGGACGTATCAAAGGCCTTGATCTACATCCTCACCGAAGCGATTTGATTTCCCCTCTCATTTGCTTGAGGGCCCTTTGGTCTTGGGTTCCCTTGTGTCCCTTGACCTTGATTTGTGTGATTGAAATCTTGATACTTGTTGATTGAGATCTTTGTGGTGCTTGGGAGCCTCCAATTCAGTTGTGGAGTTGTGCCCCAAGTTTTGTAAAGGCCGATTCCGCCTTGAGGAATCCCTTAGTGGAAAGTGAGCTAGGCCTTTGTGGCGGAAGCTTGCACCGGAGAATAGGGTGAGCCTTTGTGGCGTTGGTTAGGCCTTTGTGGCAACCACACCCCTCCAACGTAGACGTACTTCCCCTAAAAAGGAAGGAACTACGGGAATTACATCCGTGTCTCCGTGTGCTCCACTCTCGGTTACCTCTATCCTTTATTGCCTTTACTACTTGTATCTTGCTTAGCTTGCTAGTTGTCATATAGGTAAATTCACCTTAGTTGCATATCTAGAGAATTTACCTTTTGTGTCAATCCTAAATTGAAAAAGAATAAAAATTTGAGTAGCACCTATTCACCCCCCCCTCTAGGTGCCCATACGATCCATTCACTTTGTAAGAGTCTAACATGTGTGAGCATGCGCCAAGTCAACCCAAATAAAGCATCAAGGAGAAAACCAAAATAATGCTTCCATACAATAAAAACAACGCATGATTTTTTCAAAGGATCATTAAGCAATCTCAGTTATTTGAGACAAGTCATGCTACAGCAAAACCACTAAGCATACTATCAAAAAGACATCAAGCATGACATGAAAAAGCCTAAGGCGCAGTCTACACAAGCTCCTTCTTGTACCACTATTTTGCACAAAGCTTTTTCTCTTTTCCAACACCATTTGAAATTTTTATAAACACCTCTTTTGATGAAAACCAATAAAGATCAGAGACAAAAATACACCTTGATGAAAAGATATGACAAGGTCTGGACGCAAATCAAGGCAAAAACGAAAACCAAAAGCAGTAGCAGAAAAAGAAGAACACTCGATTTTTTATAAGAGTGAAAACTAGAGCGTTCTTTGCAAATGAAAACGAGTACATCTCCTCCAAAGGAAATTTGTTGGGGTCCAACCATTTATTGCAGCAAACAAACTAAACCAACTAAGAAAACTAAAACAACTGACGCTCCAAGAAAAACACATAGTGCATGAAGCAATAAAAATATAGTGTTTTGAAAGGTGACCTGATTTTTGCCGATGAAGAAGGGGTGCCTCGGGGGCATCCCCAAGCTTTGACGCTTGTACTTCTTGGATATTTCTTGGGGTGATGCATGGGCATCCCCAAGCTTGAGATTTTGTCCATTCTTCAACTCATCTCATCATTCTCCAATCCCTACACTTGAAAACTTCCTTCATACAAAACTAAACACAATTCTATTAGCAACATTAGTGCAGGCATAACATATAATCAACTTCTTTTTTGCTTTAGGTTTCAACCCAAAACCACCACATATATAGCAAATACTACTGTAGCAACCTCCCCAAAAGTTCCATGATCAAAAGAACTCAAAATAAAGCGATAAAGTGGCAAACACAAATATTGGCAAAAATCTGTCAAAACTGAACAGCTGACAAAGGTCGAATTTTTGAGGGGTTTTTTCTTGCTCAAATCAAAAAGTGTTCAACTAACAAAAGTTTGGATATAACCTGGGGCATATGCACAAGAAATCGGACGTCCAAAAGATATACAGAGAATTTATAAAAAAAATTACGGTGCAGCACCAAAAACAGTTTCAGGACAGCAACATCCCCAAATCTTTACCTCGCTCGAATTAGAGGCTTCTCTTGGCACAAAAACGAAATAAAAAAGGATAAGGAGCGGTCATTACTATAGTAATGACTTCCAAGACTCAAATAAAAGAAAAAGTACTGAAAATAAATATTGGGTTATCTCCCAAGAGTGCTTTTCTTTAAAGCCTTTGAGCTAGGCGCAGAAAATTGCGAATCAAGTATTTTCAGAAGAAGCATTAAGATCAACTGCAGAGGTCTTGTCAATAAGGCATTGTATTTCATCCACATAAGTTTTTGAAGACCCTTTGTGATCATGCTTTGGTACACTATTTTCATCAAAAAGATTTTTAGGACAGATCCAGTCAAAATTATTTTCGAAAGCTTCACACAATCCCAAAAGCTTGCAAGGTATAGGTATTTCGGCCCCTTCATCGTTTGTACTAATAACCTTTATAGGTGAACCGAGTTTATTAAAACATTTAAGAACTTTCCTAGCTTCAATAACGACATCCTTAAATTCTAAGCGCAAAGTTTCCAAGATAAAAGCTTTCTTTTCGGGATCCTCAATTTCGTGAAGCTTAAGGAACATGTATTGCATAAAAGGATTAAGACTAGCAAACCTAGTTTCCAACATGTGAATCAAATAAGCAGAAGCAACTTCAATACTAGGAGCTAGCTCAACCAAAGACTTTTCCTCAACTTCCTCATGAATACTAATGTGATTAAAGAACTCCTCAATGTTACTTTTGCCAATAATCGAACCGCTACCTACTGAGAGGTCCTCCAGAACGTACTTAGGGAACAACATGACGAACTAAAGTAAAGAAATAACAACTACCAAGGATTCTAATTTTTTTGGATTTTTGATATAAAGCAATGCAGGTAAAATAAATAAAGTAAAGCAAAACAATAAAACAAAGTAAAGGATGTGCGTGCGAGAAACTCCCCTTGCAGAAGTCTTCCACTCTTCCCCGGCAACGGCGCCAGAAAAGAGGCTGATACTCCAAGTTGATGTGGGAGATCAGATGTCCTTGTGCGTGGTGAATGACCAGCCCGTTGGGAACCCCAAGAGGAAGGTATGATGAGTATAGCAGCTCGTTTTCCCTCAGTTAAGAAACCAAGGTTTATCGTTCAGGAGAAAAACAGACAATGACGACTGAAGGTGATGCTTGCTAGTTTGCGACAGCTTCGGACAATTTATATATGGCGCCTCATCCAAGCTTTGCTTGCTAGCTGCAACACGGATCCTGCACACACACAACCAAGTACTATGTTCCCAACTTGCGATGAGGTTGTCAATCTCACCGGTTTGCTTGAAACAAAGGTTATGAGCGCATCGAGTGGAAAACAGTAGAGTATGCGAATAAAGTAAACAGTGCGAGTAAAGTAAACAGGTAATAGCAATATGATGGAAATAGGACCGGGGTCCACAGTTCACTAGTGGTGTCTCTCCATAAGATAAATAACACATGCTGGGTAAACAAATTACAATTGGGCAATTGATAGAATAAAGATACACGTGATATGTCAAGAAGATCACTATGAGATTTACTCTGGGCATTACAACAAAATACATAGACCGCCATCCAACTGCATCTATGACTAATAATCCACTCCCGGGGATATCAATCCGAACACCCCATGAGTATTAAGTTGCGAACAACAGATAATTGCATTAAGCAAAGTGTGTAATGTAAACAAAGCATATGCCCTTGAGCATACGAATGTTGTTTTCTCCCTAGTAGCAACAGCACATCTACAACCTTAGAGGTTTCTGTCAATCCCCCAGGTTAAATAGAGGCATGAACCCACTATCGAGCATAAATACCCCCTCTTAGAGTCACTAGCAACTACTCGGCCAAGATAGCTACTAACAACGGAGAGCATGCAAGATCATAAACAACATAGAGATAACATAAGATAATATTCAGTACAGCAACTCAATCATAAACACCAATATTCATCGGATCCCAACAAACCAAACATGTAGAATTACAAAACGGTGATCTCAATCATGTAGGGCAGCTCATGAGATCTAAACATGAAGCACATGGTGGAGAAGACAACCATCTAGCTACTGCTATGGACCCATAGTCCAAGGTAGACTACTCACTCATCGCTCCGGAGGCAAGCATGGCGATGAAGAAGACCTCCGATGGCGATTCCCCTCTCCGGCAGGGTGCCTGGAAGAGCTTCTGGACCCTCCCGATCTTCGGGTCGACGGCGGCGGTGGATCGCGATGTGTTCTGGAAAAGTGATCAGGTCCTTAGGTTTTTTCCATCGGGGGGTCTTTATAGGCGAAGGGGCGATGTCAGAGGAGGGCCCAGGTGGCCTCACACCATGGTGGCGCGGGCCAGGGACTGGCCGCGCCACTCTGGCGTGTGGGCCCCTGGTGGCCCCTCTCCTTCTCTCCTTTGGATCTCTGGAAGCTTCCGGGTAAAATAAGACTTCAGGAACTTGTTTCGTCCAATTCCGAGAATATTTCCTGTGTATCACTTCTAAAACACAAAACAGCAGAAAACAGGGAACTGGCACTGTGGCAACTTGTTAGTAGGTTAGTTCCGGAAAATGCATAAAAGTGCCACAAAGTGTAACGAAACAATAGGCAAATGGTGTAAAAACAAACATGGAGCATCAAAAATTATAGATACATTGGAGACGTATCAGTTGGCTGCCTCATCCTCACGCGCGTGCACCGCTTCGCCCCCAACTTCCCTTTCACCCGGATCTTCGAGAGATTCAGGGACGATGCTCCTGGGAGGGCAACTAAGGAGACTAATCAGGCCCTGTGGCTGGGGTAGTCGCCCAGCTTCTGCAGCGGATTAATCGCCGTGTGTCCGGGGCTTGAGCCCCCGAGCCTTTTTACCATGTTCTCCTGTTCCTGCACTCTGTTCTCGATTTTTTTTGCACATTTGTACATATATACATTATTTTGATGATGTAGTTATGTTCTGGATGCCATGCTGATGTCATATGCCATGTATACAACCTGAGGATGTATGCATGATGTCTCACAGGACCTGTTGGGAAACCCCAAGAGGAAGGTATGATGAGCACAACAGTAAGTTTTCCCTCAGCATAAAACCAAAGTTTAATCGACCAATATGAGAAAGAAATCACTTCTGAAGGTTGTTTCTATCTGAATCTGGCAGGGCGCGCAACCGGTGCCAGCAGCAACGTGGAACCCGCACACAACACAACCAAAATACTTTGCCCCAACTTACAGTGAGGTTGTCAATCTCACTGATTTTGCTGAAAATAAAGGATTAAACATGTAGTGTGGAAAGAGATGTTTGTTTGCAGTGAAATAAAGATGATCTTGATCATGTAGGGCAGCTCACAAGATCTAAACATGAAGCACATGGTGGAGAAGACATCTATCTAGCTACTGCTATGGACCCATAGTCCAAGGTAGACTACTCACTCATCGCGCCAGAGGCAAGCATGGCGATGAAGAAGGCCTCCGGTGGTGATTCCCCTCTCCGGCAGGGTGCCGGGAAGAGCTTCTGGACCCTCCTGATCTCGCGGTGATGACGGCGGCGACTTGCAGTATGTTTTCTGGAAAATTGATCGGGGGCTTAGGATTTTCTCGCCGAGGAGAATATATAGGCGGAAGGGCGGTATCAGGAGGTGGGCTAGGTGGCCCCACCACCTGGTGGCGCGGCCAGGGCTAGGCCATGCCGCCTATGGTGTGGCTGGCCCCTGGCTCCCCTCCGTCTCTGCTTTGGACTCCATCTTGTGTCGGGAAAAATAGGAACTTCAGCTTTTGTTTTGTCCAATTCCGAGAATATTTCCTATATAACTTTTCTGAAACACAAAAACAGCAGAAAACAGGGAACTGGCACTGTGGCATCTCGTTAATAGGTTAGTTTCGGAAAATGCATAAAAACGCCATGAAGTGTAACAAAACACAAAGCAAATGGTGCATAAACAAGCATGGAGCATCAAAAATTATAGATACGTTGGAGACGTATCAAGCATCCCCAAGTTTAACTCCTGCACGTCCTCGAGTAGGTAAGTGATAACAAAACAAAAAAAAATTAGGTGCCATGCACCAACACAATCTTGAGCAAACGATGTAAAGCATTGAGTGCTGAGATCAAAGTACTCTAAACATGGGCATAAAAGACATAATCTTGCAAAGAAAACTTAGCAACCGTGTTATAACATGAAAAGTAACACAAACAAAAGATCATGAGTAATAATGCATTGAAAGTCAAGTGTGTGTTTTGGGCATATAGAAAAACATAGCAAAGTGGTTTTCAGCTTGTCCTTCATGGAGTAGGAAAACATAAATGCATAGGACACCTTCAAGTTTAAGAGGGTGACTAGATACAAATAATTTAAGAACAAGCAAAACCATAATCATGAATCAATCAATAATAAATTTTGGGACTATGCACATTATACTCAGAATGACAACTATGCTCTCTTAGACGGTGCATAAAGGTAGAAGGTGAAGACTCAATAAAAAGTAAAAGAAAGGCCCTTCATAGAGGGAAGCAGGGATTAAACATGTGCTAGAGCTTTTCATTTATAAAATAGAGATAAAAAAATTGTTTTTAAGAGGTGGTTGTTCTTGTCAACGACTGGCATTGGGGTTCTTACTATCTTCCATACTAAGAAAGTTTTGAGAGAGATTGGCACATTTGTGCTCTTTTATAAAGCTTGGCACTCCTTCCCACTTTTTCTTTCACAAACCATGGCTAACCGATTCCATCGGGTGCCCACCAACTTTCACATACCATGGAGGACCGCCTCTTTTTTTTCTTTTCTTTTTTCCTTTTTTTCCTTTTTTTTTGAAATATAACAATATGAATGATAGCAAATCCGACCACTACGTCCCCATGAGCTGAAAACAATGTCACAAAATGAGAAGTATTTTGAAGGTTTTTTGAAAGGTAGCACATGAAAATTTACTTGGAATGGCTTGAAAATACCATGCATAGGAATTTATAGTGGGCTCTTTGGAATAAACTTGGTTTTTGGTAGTTGGATGCACGAGACGTATTCCCTCTCAGTACAGATGAAGGCTAGCAAAAGACTGGGAGCGACCAACTAAGAGAGCAATAACGGCCATAATCATGCATAGCGACAAAACATCATTAACCAAAGCATAAAGTGGTATCACAAGTCAAAAACCAAATGATCATAGGGGCTTGAGGCAACTTGTTAAAGTCAAACATGGTGTAAGCATGCGCCAAGTCAACCCAAATAAAGGATTAAAGGAGAAAACCACAATAATATGCTCCCATATAATAAAAACAATGCATGATTCTTTCAAAGGCACATTAAGAAATCTCAGTCATTTGAGACAAGTCATGCTACAGCAAAAATTACTAAGCATACTATCAAAATAACATCAAGCATGACATGTAAAAGTCTAAGCCACAGTCTAAACAAGCTCCCATTTGTACCACTATAGTCATAAAACTTTTTTTCTCTTTTCCAACACCAATCAACCTTTTTGTAACAACTCTTAAAGATGAAAACCAACATAGAACAGAGGTCTAAATACACCTTTATACAAAGAAATAACAAGATCTAAACAAAAATCAAGGCAAAAAAGAAAGCTAAACGCAGTACTAGAAAAAGAGAACACTCGTTAAAAGGAAAGAGTGAGAACTAGAGTGTTCTTGGCAATAAAAAATGGAGTGTGTCTTCTCCAAAAAAAACATGTTGGGGTCCAACCATTTATTGCAGCAAGCAAAAAAAAGAAAACTGAAATGCGAAAATAAGGACGCTCCAAGAAAAACGCATAGAATACGAAGCAATAAAAATATTGTGTCTTGAAAGATGACCTGATTTTTGCCGATGAAGAAGGGGTGCCTCGGGGCATCCCCAAGATTTGACGCTTGTACCTCTTGGATATTTATTGGGGTGACATGGGCATCCCCAGCTTGAGCTTTTGTCCATACTTCATCTCATCTCATCATTCTCCTTTCCCTACACTTGAAAACTTCCTTCATACAAAACTTTACACAATTCTATTAGCATCATTAGTGTAAGCATGATAGTAAATCTACTCTTTTGGTTCAGTTTCAACTCAAGTATAACACCCATTAAAGAATAATCTACTGTAGCAACTTCCTCAAAAGTTCTGTGATCAAAAGAACTAAAAAAGAAAGTGATCAAGAGGTAAACACAAATAGTGGCAGAAATCTGTCAAAACAGAACAGCTGGTAAAGATCAATTTTTTTGAAAATCTTCTGTTGCTCAAATCGAAAATTGTAAAACTAATGAAAGTTTGGCAATAAGATGGGGCATGTGTACAAGAAATCGCCGATGAAAAAGACGTTCTGAGAATTTTCACGAATTTTTACGGTACAGCGCAGAAATCTGTTTGAGGACAGCAACTTCCCCAAATCTTACCTTCCTCCAATTAGAGGTTCCTCTTGGCACAAAACCAAAATAAAAATGATAAGGAGAGGTCATTGCAGTAGTAATAACTTCCAAGACTCAACAAAAAGAAAAACTACTGAAAAGAAAACATTGGGTTATCTCCTAAGAGTGCTTTTCTTTAATGCCTTTGAGCTAGGCGCAGAAAGTGGAAATCAAGTATTTTCAAACGAAGCATTGAGATCAATTGTTTCCTCAAAAACACCACTTGCCACACTAGGCACTTTAGACGCCTCCGAAGATGATTCAACCTGCAAATCACTCTTAGTTGAACTAAAAGTTTTACCAATCTTAAAAACATGCTACGGTTTTGGCACAGACACCTTGGGAACATACATAATTTTTTTCTCTTTTCCAACAAAAGCTTTCTCCTTCTTAAATTTAAGAGAAGAGAAAATTGAACTTAAAGTTTCCATAGACTCCTCTAATTTACCCATCCTGAGGTTTTGACTATCATGGATAGTGCTAGCCTCTAAAGCAGTGATTCTTTTACCGATACTTTTTATCGATTCATTAACCTGGCTAGCGTTATCAAGGCGATTTGGCAAACTTTTCTCTAAAGAGCTTAGTTTTTCTATAACTTCCTCCAAAGTGATCTCAGTTTTAACAACATGAATAGGTGGTACTCCCACTAAACTTTCAATTAAAGTGCATGCTTCCAAAGCAGGAGTACCTAGAAAATTACCCCCTGCGAGAGTATCAAGAACGTACCTATTCCAACTAGATATACCAACATAAAAATTCCTAAGGAGGATCATGGTAGAATGCTTTTTGTACCTCTATGATGAGCATTACTAATTTGGTACCAAGCATCTTTCAAACTTTCTCCTCCTTGTTGCTTAAAAGTATGAACCTCAACTTCAGGATTACTCGTTCTAGCAAAACTAAAAGCAGACAAGCAAAAATAACAACTATAAAGGAACCGATTTTTTTGGTATTTTCAATAAAAATATGCAAATAAAAATAAAGTAAAGGAAATAAGCAAAACAATAACAAAGAAAAAGATTGGAAGCGAGAGACTCCCCTTGCAGAAATTCTCTTTCTCCCTGGCAACGACGCCAGAAAAATTGCTTGATAGTGCTTGTTAGGCACCCAGTTAGGAACCCCAAGAGGAAGGTATGATGAGCACATCAGCAAGTCTTTCCTCAGTATGAAACCGAGGTTTATCAAACCAGTAGGAGAAAGAACCAACTTCCGAAGGTTGATGCTCGCTGGCTTGTCGACAGCTCTATAGAATTTATATATGGCGCCTTATCTGGGGTGTAGCATTGCACCAGCAGCAACGTGGAACCTGCACACAACACAACCAAAGTACTTTGCCCCAACTTACAGTGAGGTTGTCAACCTCACCGGTTTGATTTAAACAAAGGATTAAACGTATCGTGTGGTAAAAGATAGTAGTTTGCAACAATGTAAATAATGCGAGTAAATAGTAAACGGTAATAAGAATGTAAAAGAATGGACCGGGGTCCACAGTTCACTAGAGGTGTCTCTCCATAAGATAAATAACATGCTGGGTAAACAAATTACAGTTGGGCAATTGATAGAATAAAGAAAGCATACAAATGTCATGAGGATCACTATGAGATTCACTTGGGCATTACAACATAATACATAGACCGTAATCCAACTGCATCTATGACTAATAATCCACCCGCCGGATATCATCCGAACAACCGTTGGGTATTAAGTTGCAAGCAACAGATTATTGCCTTAAGCAAACACTACTAGGAAAACAGCTATAGATAGCAGTGTTACCCGTAGCGCATTTTAAAAATGGTGCGCTGCGGGTATATACCCGTAGCGCACCAAGCGCTGTGCGCTGTGGATATTGTGGTTACCCGTAGCGCATGCCTATCTCCAATGCGCTACGGGTAATATGGGCTCCGGTGGGCAGGACTCCCTCAACTTACTCGTAGCGCACGATTGAAGAATGCGCTACGGGTAGTATAATTACCCGTAGCGCATGCCCCTCTCGTGCGCTATGGGTAAGTTGGGCGGGAATAATATTCAAACATTCTAGATTTACCCGTAGCGCACCACCAAATGCGCTACGGGTACAGAAAATGGTGCGCTATAGGTAAGTTTCCCGCCAAAAATTTTGAATCGGCGGCAAAAAAATCAAAATTTGAAAACTTACTCGTAGCGCATTGGCACTGTGGTGCGCTACGGGTATATTTTTTTGCAATTTTGCCCCGCCACACCCCCCCCCCCCCCCCCCCGTGGATCGCCTTTCTAGTCTTTTGAAAAATTAAAGAAAATGATAACAGGTTTGAAAAATTTTCAAAAAATGAGATTTAGTTATGTTATGTGAACTAGTAAGTAGCAAAAATAATAAACATGAATTTTGATGTTTTTTTCAAAAAAACTTTATGTCTCGGTAAACTGGGCATAACTTTTGCCTACGAACTCGGATTAAAAAGTTTTTTATATGAAAAAGTATCTCAAAATTTAGAATCTCAAAATTCCAAAGGGAAGATGCAGTTTTTTGATGTTTTAGTTTTTGGTGCGAAATAAATTACGAAATTCGAAACACTTACCCGTAGCGCATAGGTGAAGTGGTGCGCTACGGGTAAGTGAGAATCTTCTCACACATCCAATGGCTCACAACGCTTCCAAACAAACACACATCCGTGGCATTATCAATGAAGGCTTCTGATTGGTCGAGAGGGGGTCACGCGGATCCAACCTCTCTTTGTCCTTATCTCACCTCCCCTCTCTCTCTTCTTCCTCCATATCTCACCTCATATTTCTTTTCTCTCTCTCTCTCTCATACACATACATAAGCATGAGAAGATCCTCTCCGGCGAGCACTCCGGCCAAGTTTTTCTCCGGCGAGCTCCTCCCCGGCAAGCTTCTTCGTGATGACCTTCTCTCCGACGAGCTCCTCTTCGACGACCTCTTCCCCGACGACCTTCTCTCCGGCGAGCTCCTCTCCGGCGACCTCCTCCCCGATGACCTTCTCTCCGGCGAGCTCCTCCCCAACCACCTCCTTCCCAACGACCTCCTCTCTGGCGACCTCTTCTCCGATGAAGTCCTCTCCGGCGACATCCTCTCCGGCGACCTCCTTCCCATTCTCCTCTTTGATGGCAGCTCCTCTCCGGTGACCTCTCCGGTGACCTGTCCGGTGACCTCTCCGGCGACCTCTCCGGCGGCCTCTCCGGCGACCTCTGGCGACCTCTCCGGCGGCCTCTGCGGCCTCTCCGGCGGCCTCTCCGGCGGCTTTTTTTTTTAATTTCGAAAAAAATACCCGTAGCGCATCGGCCCTAGTGCGCCACGAGTACGTAAAAACATCATTTTTTTTGAATTTCAAAAAAAATACCCGTAGCGCACGGACCACGTTACCCGCAGCGCCGAGCCATGCGCTACGGGTAACAAAAACACGTGCGCTGCGGGTAGCCTTTTCCCTAGTAGTGAAAGTGTGTAATGTAAACAATACGAATGTCCTTGAACACAAGATTGTTGTTTTCTCCCTAGTACCAACAACACATCTATAACTTTAGAGGTTTTTGTCACTCCCCCAAGTTACTAGAGGCATGAACCCACTATCGAGCATAACTACTCCCTCTTGGAGTCACTAGCATCTACTCTGCCAAGATATCTACTAGCAACGGAGAGCATGCAAGATCATAAACAACATAGAGATGATAAATCAATAAATCAACTTGACAAAGTACTTAATATTCATCGGATCCCAACAAACACAACATGTAGAATTACATAACGATGATCAGGATTATGATAGGCAGCTCACAAGATCTAAACATGAAGAACATGGAGGAGAAGACATCCATCTAGCTATTGCTATGGACCCGTAGTCCAAGGTAGACTACTCACACATCACTCCAGAGGCAGGCATGGTGATGAAGAAGGCCTCCGGTGGAGATTCCCCTCTCCGGCAGGGTGTGGGAAGAGCTTCTAGACCCTCCCGATCTCGTGTCGATGATGGTGGCGGCTTGCAGTATGTTTTCTGGAAAATTGATCAGGGGCTTAGGGTTTTCTTGCTGAGGAGAATATATAGGCGGAAGGGCAGTGTCAGGAGGTGGGCCAGGTGGCCTCACCACCTGGTGGCGCGGCCAGGGGCTAGGCCGCGCTGCCCTATGGTGTGGCTGGCCCCTGGCTCCCCTTCGTCTCTGCTTTGGACACCGTCTCATGTCGGAAAAAATAGGAATTTCGGCTGTTGTTTTGTCCAATTCTGAGAATATTTCTTGTGCAAAACAGTAGAAAACAGGGAACTGGCACTGTGGCATATTGTTAATAGGTTAGATCCAGAAAATGCATAAAAACGCCATGAAGTGTAACAAAACACAAAGCAAATGGTGCATAAACAAGCATGGAGCATCAAAAATTATAGATATGATGGAGACATATCAGTCGACGCGACATAAAGTCATCATCGTCGATTCGAAAGGTGTCAATGCTATAGAGTAGAGTCGATGCGGCGGACTAGAGTCAATGCAGCATAAGGTCATCGGTGTCGAGCCGGAATATGTCGAGCCAGAGTCGACGTAGCAGACGAGGAGCTGTCGAAAGGTGTCGGTACTATGGACCAGAGGCAACACGGCGTAAAGTCATCGGCGTCGAGCCGGGAGGTGTCGAATACTGCGGACCAGAGTCGACGTAGCGGACAGAGTGCAGTTGGCAACATTGAAGACTCTTGAGGTTAACAGCATAAGGCGCATCCCTCGAGCGTGTTGCTAACACCGGGTGCAAAAAGAGTGAATGCTAAGGGTAGCATGTAAGTGTAGCCCCCGAGCGTGTTGCTAGCATCGGGTTGGAAGGCGCAGCCCTTGAGCGATTTGCCAACGTCGGGTGAATATAAAAATTCCAATGCGAAGCGCAGCCCCCAAGCGTGTTGCCAACGCCGGGCGAATAAATGACAATATGAGGTGCAGCCCCGGAGCGTGTTGCCAATGTCAGGTGAATGTAAGAGTGGAAATAGCAATACCCCAAAGTGTGTCGGGAGAAGGCGTGGTACCTGACGCGTCCATCAGGATATGCAATGCGTCCGTAGGTACGGAAATTATCTCAGCAGAGCGCGTATAGCTGCATTGCTGGCCCAACAGTGTTGTTAACTGTGGACTTAATGTGTCCGTAGGTACAGAAATTATCTTACAAAAGCGCGTATAGCTGCGTTACCGGGCCAACAGTGTTGTCAAATGTGGACTTAATGCGTCCGTAGGTACGGAAATTGTCTCAGCAGAGCGCATATAGCTACGTTACCGAGCCAACGGTGTTTTCCACTGTGGACTTAAAGCGTCTGTAGGTACAGAAATTGTCTCAGCAAAGCGCGTATAGCTGCGTTGCCGGGCCAACAGTGATGTCAACTGTGGACTTGATTTTGTGTTGGGGTGCACCGCACCAGAATGTGTCTGCGATGAAATTGATCCCTGCAGTCGAGGAGGTAAGTACCTCAGACTCGATGATCTGTGGAAAAATCAACACATGTAAAGCATAGCCCAAGATTGTGTTGCTAACGCCGGGTTCTATAATAATGTAAAAGCAAAGATCCCAAGCATCGGGTGCTGAACGCATTGAAAGCATATAGAAAGTATTGAAACTAGTCGACTCATAGTTGAGGAAAACTTAGCTTTGATATTTTCTCCCGGGGTGACCCCTAACTTTTTGTGGCGTATCTCTCGTTGTTGTCTTTCCAATGGCGGTGGTCTCATGTCGTTTGGACACTCCTGACGAAAGTTATTACAGTTCAGCATCAGGCTATTTTACCTGTCAGAAAAGTCTTTCCAGCATTGGCTCTGAGGGAGTCCAAGTGTGTCGGGGCACTCAATGAAGTCATCGGCTCCGCGGGAGTCGAAGGAAGTAGCACCCGAAAGCCATCGGCTTGCTGGGAGTCGAATAATCTTGATGTGGAAGTCAAAATTCCTTGTCACGGGATTCAAAGAATCTTGACGCGGAGGTCGAAAGTCCTTGGTGCGATGACGACGGGTGTAGCAGTCGAAGATCTTGGCTCGATGACGGCGAGGTTGAATTTATTGATGACGGCGGGGTCAAATTTCTTGACGACGGCGGGGTCGAATTTCTTGACGATGGCGGGGTCGAATTTCTTGACGACGGTGGGGTCGAATTTCTTGACGACGGCGGGGTCGAATTTCTTGACGATGGTGGCGTAGAATTTCTTGACGACAGCGGGGTCGAATTTCTTGATGACGGTCTCCAACGTCTTGGCGACAGACTCGAAGGTCATGGCGATGGAGTTGAACATCTTGATGATGGACTCAAAGGTCATGGCGATGGACTCGAAGATCTTGGCGATGGACTCAAACGTCTTGATGACATACTCAAAGGTCATGGCGACAGAGTCGAATATCTTGTCGATGGATCTGTTGTAGTGTTGATGAAGGGTGATGGAACCGGTGAACCCGTGGATCCAGTGCCTGTCTTCCCCACGGTCGGCGCCAATTGACGAGGTTTGTCCCCGGCAATGCCCATGTTTAAGGGCTTTTTATTAGTGGAGAGAGCATGGGCGCTGGTGAATTCGACGGCTTCAGACAGAAATAGGACGCACACGAGAGTTTACCCATGTTCGCCCCCCCGGAGGGTAAATACCTACATCATGCTAGTCTGATCTTGTATTGCTTGTATAGTTGGAGCTGTTACAATGGCGCGCAGATGAGATTTGGCTATGGTCGAAAAAGAGGCGTGTGCTAGCCTATGCGTGTGGGGGAGATGGGATCTATGCGAGATTAGATATCTATCTCTCTTGGCCGCCCCTCCTCGCTCTTATATGGGAGGCGAGGTCTCAGGATCCGGTCCAAGTCGGTTACAGGTGATTGCAAACCCTAATTAATCTTGGGCTTCTTGGGCTTTGAGTGGCCATCTTGTTCTTGTGCTGCAGCTGGTATGCCAATGATGAGGACCCGAGGGGTCATTCCCTCGTCAACGAAAATGACGAATACCATGCCCCTACCTGGCGCGCCAGATGTTGTGGGTGCATCCATGGACACCGGGGGATACACCCCCTAGGTTGTTTAGAAACTGGCACGGGTGAGACGCCTTCGTCACTTCCAGAAAGCACACACAAAACACACATCGATTTTACCCTGGTTCCAGCTGCGAAAGGGGATCTCACGTAAAACCATATGTCCAGCATGTCTGAGCTTGTTGAAGAAGATGTCGACGACGAGTGTACAAGGGCGCCGATGGATGTGCCTGGAGGCATCTACCCACCAGACTTGGCTATCGTATGCCTGATCTACTCCATCTCCCTCGAGGCGACGGAGATAACTAGACAGATCTGGGAGCTAAGCTTCTCCCAGTTCTCTCTTGAGATCTTACAAGATGTAGATCTTGTAGATCTCTCCGCTCTTCTCCCTGAGTCTAAGTGTGTCGTCGTACTCTTTTGCCCTTTGTTTGAGCTATGAGTCTTTCTCTATCTCTGTTTATTCCCCTCTTCTGCCCACCGTGGCCTGGCCCTCCTTTTATACTCAAGGAGATACTACAGTGACCGGACTTCATGTGTGGCAGATGTCACACAGCTTTGGGCGGTGGCCTAGGCCTCGAGCTATCTTTCACTCCGCCTGGCGCGCTGTGATACGTCCAAAACGTATCTACTTTCCCGAACACTTTTGCTATTGTTTCTCCTCTAATTTGTGTGTTTTGAATGCAACTAACACGGACTGACACTGTTTTCAGCAGAATTACTCTGGTGTCTCATTTTTGTGCAGAAATCCAACTTTCAGTAAAAATTCGGGAAAAATCATCAAAAATCCTATTTCACCAGAAGAACCACGGAGCCAGAAGACAGGAGGGAAAGGAGGCCTAAGGGGCCCTCACGCACTGGTGGCGCGGCCCAGCCCTGGCCGCGCCACACTGGCGTGAGGAGGCTCCAGCCATCCTCTCGGCCTCCCCTCTCACCTACATATACCCTCTGACGACATAATATCGAGGAGGGGGGCATTTTTCCCAGATAGACTTCCGCTGCGCCGCCGCCATCAGAAACCGCAATTCGGAACCAGAAACTCCGTTCTGGCACCCTGCCGGGACGGGGATTCAGAGGAGATCTTCATCACCATCATCACCGACGCTCCTCCATCGACCATCCATGACTCCCCCATCCATGTGTGAGTAATTCCCCCGCTGTAGGTGAGGGGATGGTAGGGATTGGATGAGATTGTTTATGTAATTTGATATGAGATTGATAGGGCATAGTGCCTAGTATCTTTATTTAGTGCCTATGACATTGTTGCAACTTGTTGTGCTTAATGCTTGTCACTTTGGGCCCGAGTGCCATGATTTCAGATCTGAACATGTTATTATTTCTATGATGATACTTGTTTTTTATGGTCTTACCTACAAGTTGTATACACATATTGTTGTCCGGAACCCGAGGCCCCAAAGTGACAGAAATTGGGATAACCGGAGGGGATGACTATGATGTGAGGATCACATATGTTCACCGACGGCTAATGCTTTGCTCCGGTGCTCTATTAAAAGGAGTACCTTAATTACCAGTAGTTTCCCTTGAGGCCCTGCTGCAACAGGCTGGTAGGACAAAAGATGTCGTGCAAGTTTCTCCTTGTGAGCACGTACGACTATATACGGAACACATGCCTATGATTGTTTGTACTAAGATGCTTTATCATTATTTATCTGCAATGCCCATGTCTCATTGATTTCATGAATTATCTTATCCATGCAACGCCCGTAATCCATCCCTATGCCTACAGTATTTGTTCCTACTGTGTACAACTGTTACTATTACTGCTGCTATTTTACTACTGCTGTTACTGTTTCACTACTGTCACCACTATAAAACTGTTGCTACTGATAAACCACTGCGAGCAAGACTATTTCTAGGTGCAGCTGAATTGACAACTCATCTGTTAAGGCTTACATATATTCTTTGGCTCCCCTTGTGTCGAATCAATAAATTTGGGTAATACTTCCCTCGAAGACTGTTGCGATCCCCTATACTTGTGGGTCATCAAGACTATTTTCTGGCGCCGTTGCCGGGGAGCATAGCTTTATTTGTAAGTTCACTTGGTATTCATATTGTTCGCTGCAATCCTTTTCATCATGGGTAAACCTCGTGATGGAAAAGTTCCTATATTGCCATCCACTACAAGAAGAGGTACGACTCTCAACACCTCTGTTGCTCTTGATTCACCATCTGTTATGAGTAAGTTGCTTACACCACCACACCCACACGCTACTGCTACTACTTCTGCTGAGATTGAAAATGCCACTGATAATTTAGATGATGCTTCTACTGTGCTTGATGAGAGTGGTTCACTAGGTTCCTTTTTAGATGCTACTATTGCTAGAGCTAAGTTGGGAAACACCACTGTTATACCTGTTAGTTCACCTGAGTCTAGGGAATGTCCTAGTGATGATTATGATGATGATGCTTATATTGAGCTTAATGATGATTTTATTGCTGAAGCACGTGCTGCTCGTAATGCTGGTAATGTTAAAGAACTTCTTGCAAGACGTTCTGTCAGATATAATTTGTCTCCTGATCCTAAGTTTGCTGCTTCTCCCATAAATATTAGAGACAAGGATTATGATTTCTCTTTGGATTTATCTTACATATCTATTGTTGAGAAAACTCCTTTTTGTGGTACTAAAGATGAGAGTGCTATGGAGCACATGAATGAGCTTTCTACTTTGAGTAATTTGTTTTCTGATGATATTAAGCTCCGCACTTACTTTGTTGCTAAGATTTTTCCTTTTTCGTTGAAAGATGCTTCTAAAACTTGGTTTAATAGCTTGTCTCCTGGTTCTCTTACTAGTCCTATTGCTTTGGTTAATGCTTTCTTTCAGAAATATTTTCCCGCTAGTGCTCAATATGCTGCTGTGCAAAAAATCTTTGATTTGAACATGGAAAAGGAGAGATATTGCCTGAATCTTGGACAAGGTTTTGTTCTTTAATTAGAGCTCTGCCTAAAGAACCATTGCCTAAAAATGAACTCCTTGATATATTTTATAATGGACTAACGGATGAATCTAAGTCATATTTGGATAGTTGTGCTGGTTGTGTTTTCAGGGAAAGAACTCCGGCTGAAGCTGAAGAATTAATGGCTAAAATAAGCCGGAATCATGATGATTGGACTTTAGTTGAGCCAACACCAGCACCCACCCCTGCGCCATCTACAGAGCCTACGCCGAAGAAGAGAGGGATGATTGAATTAAATGATGAAGTTATGAAGGAAGCTAAGAAATCTCTTAAGGAGAAAGGTATTAAAGCCAAAGATGTTAAAAATTTACCTCCTATAGAAGAATTATGTAAGCCAATCCCTCACTCATCTACTATTGAGGTACACTCTCTCCAACGCTTTGATGAAAGAGATATTCCTTATACTAAACCTCCTGATCAATGCTTAGATGAGTTTGATAATTTTATTGTTAAGCAAGAAAATTTTAATAGAATGGTGCATAATCATTTGTTGGAAAATTCTAGAGCTATTAACAAGTTGCAGGATATTGTGGAGAGAACCACCAATGATGTGAAGATACTTGTTAAACATTTTCAAATGGTTCAAACACAAATTGATCAGCTTACCAAGGTGCAAAAAGACTTGCTAGTTAATGCTGCAAGAGAGAAGCAAGCATGTGAAATACGCACGAGAAGTGGCGCTGCTACTCAAGATCCATTATATCCTGAAGGACATCCTAAGAGGGTTGAGCAAGATTCTCAACACACTTCATATGATGATATCCCTTCTAAGAAGAAGAAGAAGCATAAAACAACTGCAGAATCCTCTGATGCAGGTAAAGATCCTAATAGTGTTTCTATTTCTGATGCTGAAACTGAACCAGGAGATGCTTCCGATAAAGAAGAAGTTGAAGAAGAACCAGAGAAGATTGATAAAAATGCAAAGTACACCAAAGAAGACTTCATTGCCAACAAGCATGGTAAAGAGAGAGAACCTTGGGTATAGAAACCAATGCCTTTTCCTAGTAAGAAACACAAGTCCAAGGAGGAAGAACACTACAACAGGTTTTGTGAATGGATGAGACCTTTATTTTTGCAAATTCCTTTGACTGATGCTATTAGAATGCCTCCTTATGCAAAGTATATGAAAGAAATTGTCACTAACAAAAGGAAAATTCCTAGTGAGGAAATTTCCACTTTACTTGCTAATTATTCTTTTGATGGTAAAGTTCCAGAGAAGCTTGGAGATCCAGGTATACCAACTATTCCTTGCTCCATTAAAAATAACTATGTTAGAACTGCTTTATGTGATTTGGGAGCTGGAGTTAGTGTCATGCCTTTTTCTCTTTATAAGAGACTTGATTTAGAAAAATTAGTATCAACTGATATATCTTTGCAGATGGCTGATAAGTCTACTACTATTCCTATTGGTATATGTGAAAATGTTCTGGTTCAAGTTGCTAACAGTCGTTTAATATTAACTGATTTTATTGTGTTGGAAATGCCTGAAGATGATAATATGTCTATTATTCTTGGGAGACCTTTTCTAAATACCGCAGGTGCTGTTATTAATTGCAATCAAGGAAAAGTCACTTTCAATGTCAATGACAAGGAGTATACGGTCTATTTTCCCAAGAAGATTGATAGGAAGAATGCTCTAAATTCAATCAAGCATGTTGAGACCATCAAAGTTGGTCAAATTATTTGTTCAGAGCAAAAGCCCAAGGAAGAATATCAAATTGTTATGGTTGGGACTATACCTATCAAAGTTGAGGTAACATAAGCATTTAGTGAAGTGCAAAGTTTTGCCTCATACAAAGTTAGTTTGGTAACAAGACTTGATCAACCTTGTTAACAAAGTGATTTTATATGAACGAAACTTCGTTTTCACCGCATCCACTCCACCTCACTTGTATTTACTTTCATCAATTCTATCCCTTCAGTTTAGTTGCATGATTAAGAGTATCTCAGAGCTGCTGCACGCTTGGTTTTGTTTTGCTTGAAATCATTTTATCGTCGTTTTTCTGAAAAAAAAAATTTGGATATGCCAATTTCTGAAAAATCCTCGAAAATAAAGTTTCTCGAAAAAATTCTAGAAAATTCTTTATAAATTTTTATGTCAAAAATGGGGCAAAGAGACACCTGGGAGGCACCAGGTGGGGCTGCCACGCCACCTCACACATAGGTGGCGCGGCCCAGCCCTGGCCGCGCCACCTAGGTGTGAGAGGGCCCCACCTGGCCCCTCACTCATCTGTTCTTCCCCAGCTCTTTCTTTCTCCCGAAAACAATGACACACTCAGCTCAAACTCGAGTTCTTGCTATTCTTCACCTCGATTTTTCGATCTCCGTGCTCAGCCCAACATTTCTGCTGAAATTTGGATCATTTGTTCTCCGGTATGTGACTCCTCCACTTGTCCAAGTAGAATTTCTTTTGGTAAAGTATTTCTTGAGTATTTTAGCTTTGTAGCTGGCAGTATAAATGAGTATGCATGCTTGTTCTATTGCTTAGAAAGGTTATTTTGATGCATGATAGCTCTCTAGTAACTCACCATAGTAGTTTCCTCCACTTGCTTGTCGTAAAATCGCTTTTTATGAGTTTGTTAAAAAAATTCAGAGAAGGGAGATGGACAACTTCACATATGGAGAAGTGTTTGAAAGTGATGCACCAAGGTCATCAAGGCCTTCAAGATCCACCGCTCAATATAGGATGTCTTATAATGAGGATCTCATGTCACCAAACCTTGAAGGGGACGATGGAGATGCACATCCATCCACCTTCCCTTGTATTAACTTTTTGAGTGATGCAGGGATTCTTGATGATTTCTTGCTCCTTATTAACAGGGTTGGGTTGACTGCTTACATGACAGATGAAAGTGACCAATATGCTATGCTTACAAAGATTTTCGTTGAAAGTTTTAAATTTACTAATGCTCATTTCAATCCTTCCATTGCATTTAAGATTTATGATAAGTCTATCACCATGCCTTTGGGGAGGTTTTGTTCTATTTTAGGTATTCCCATGTTTGGAACGGCCAAGAGGATACAAAATCACCCCGCTGATTTGTTGGAGCTTTACCGAGGGGTGACCAATGATGATGACCGCACCACACAGCGTGGCAAAATAAGAAACATTCAGCTCCCAGCTATTAGATATTTTACTTACTATCTTGCAACTAGTGTACTTGGTAGAGAAAATACTAGCAATATCTCCAACTATCATTTAGCTTTTCTAGCTACCGCTCTTGATGTTGGAAGGAAGTATAACCTTGGTGCTGTTATTGCTCGTCGCCTAGCCGCTAGGGGACCTATTTATGGAGGTATTATTGCCGCGTGCATTGTTGCTGAGCTAGGACTTTCTATTGCTCCTAATGATGTATTGTTGGCTCCACAGAGGCTTGATCTTGCTGCCATGAAACTCCATCATTTTGTTACTGCTAACTCATGTGCAGGGAAATTAGTTTACAGGATGTTATTTATTGATGGAGAGGAAAGGGAAGTTCCCTTGCCTCAGCCTAACTTGTTCAGCATTCACGTGAGGCCATGGTCGCGCACGAAGGAGGAGTTGGATGATCAGCTTAGGCTGCTTGGTTTCAATATCCAACACGGCGCGGTGGTCTAGGAGGAAGAGGAGGAGCCGGCCTATCACTTCACCACGTACCACTCCGGGGCGTCCTCGAGCTCATATCAGGACGATGGTGCTTCTTCGTCACACTACGGAGGCGCCACCTCATGGCCAAGTTGGCCGAGTTGGGATTGATCTCCACTTAGGCCAAAAGCCTAAGCTTGGGGGGGAGGTATGCCGACGATGCACTCATCTACACATTATATTTTGTCGGACCCTTGTATATCCATGTTTCACCTTCTTTATTGTTCTAGTTCTTACTTCTGCTTTCCAAAATACGAAAAGACCAAAAATATTTCCGTTGTTTCTCTTTATTTGGTTCTTTGGTTTTCTACCTTTGGTTTGCTACTTGAAAAACCCAAAAATATTTTGCTTTGTTTGCTATTCCCTTCCGCTCTTGTTTCAAAAATCAAAAACGCAAAAAAATATTTGTTGTTCTTCTTCAGTTTTGTAAAGTTTGTTGCAGAGTTTAGTCCCCCGTTACTCCATTGGAGCTTGGTATTCACTTTATATTATTCAAGCCACACAAGTGAAGAGCAATAATGATGACATATGACAATCCAAGATGTGGTAAGAGGCTGGTATGAACTCTATTTGTTTTCATTTTTGTACATATACTCACTCATGTGGACATCCTTAGTCGGTTCATGTAAGGTATATGTTATCTAATGGATGCTTTGTAGTTCTTGCTTTCATATGATTAGTTCCAATTTACTATTAGCCTGTAGCATGTTATGTAGATGCTTGCATGCTTTGTTTTATTCATAATATGGTATGTTATTGTGGTATCCACCTCTGAAAGCTTCATTTGAATCGACTTGGCACATGCTCAAGCATGCATATGACTAAATAAAAAGTCAATTAAGCCTCGATGATTTACTTTGCCTCAGAGTTCTTGTATCATTTTTATGCCTATATTAATTTTGTTTTGTCGCAAGCATGATTATGACAGTTTTTTGCTCTCTCGATTGTCGCTTCCCAGTCTTTTGCTAGCCTCACTTGTACTGAGTATGAGCTCTACTCGTGCATCCAATTACCAATTCCAAGTCTTCCAAAGAGTCCACTATAAATTCCTATGCATGGTATTTGTAAGCCATTCCAAGTAAATTTTCATGTGCTACCTTTCAAAACTTTCAACTACTTCTCATTTTGTGCCACTGTTTTTAGCTCATGGGGACGTAGTGGTCGGAATTGCTATCTTCCATATAAAATTAAGTACCCCTCGACTAGGCAGCTTCATCTGCTCGTCATTAATTTTGCAAGGGAGCCGGTCAGACCATTATAACCTTAATTCTAAAAGAAAGAAAAAAAGGCACTCCTCCAAGGAATGTGAAAGTTGGTGGGCACCCGATGGAATCGTTTAGCCATGGTTTGAGAAAGGAAAAAGGTGGGGAGGAGTGCCAAAGCTTTATAAAAGAGCACCAATGTGCCAAAATTTCAAAGAACTCGGAACCGCTCTCACTTGTTTATTATGGAAGATAGCAAGTCCCCATTGCTAGCCGTTGACATGAAACAACCACCTCTCAAAATAAATTTTTATCTCTGTTTTACAAATGAAAAGCTCTAGCACATGTTAAATCACTGCTTCCCTCTGCGAAGGGCCATTCGTTTACTTTTATGTTGAGTCACCATCTTCTAACTTTAAGCACTTCTTGAGAGCATAGCTGTTATTCTTAGTGTAATGTGCTTGTCCCAGAACACGGTTAATTGTGGTATAACTTTGATGTTTGTATCTTTGATATTTCTACTTCTAGTCTTCTCTTGAACTTCAGAGGTGCCTCAGCATTTATGTTTTGCTCCACAAATAAAGGCAAGTTGGATACCACTCTTTCATATCATTTATGCATATTACAATCTTGTTAGCTTCTTATGTACATGTTACTTGTTATTAGTGCATTGGCACTCTTTCATAGCTTGCTTGACTATGAGGTGACATTAGTTGCATATCTCTTATTATGAATTGCCTGAGTACTTGATCACATAGTTAGTATATATACATCATATGAGCAAATGTGTTCGTGAAAGTTTCTTTTATCGCTCTCAGTTGTTAACTGAATTGCTTGAGGACAAGCAAATAGCTAAGCTTGGGGGGAGTTGATACGTCCAAAACGTATCTACTTTCCCGAACACTTTTGCTATTGTTTCTCCTCTAATTTGTGTGTTTTGAATGCAACTAACACGGACTGACGCTGTTTTCAGCAGAATTACTCTGGTGTCTCGTTTTTGTGCAGAAATCCAACTTTCAGTAAAAATTCGGGAAAAATCATCAAAAATCCTATTTCACTAGAAGACCCACGGATCCAGAAGATAGGAGGGAAAGGAGGCCTAAGGGGCCCTCACGCACTGGTCGCGGCCTAGCCCTGGCCGCGCCACACTGGCGTGAGGAGGCTCCAGCCATCCTCTCGGCCTTCCCTCTCGCGTACATATACCCTCTGACGACATAATATCGAGGAGGGGGGCGTTTTCCCAGATAGACTTCCGCTGCGCCGCCGCCATCAGAAACCGCGATTCGGAACCAGAAACTCCGTTCTGGCACCCTGCTGGGACGGGGAGTCGGAGGAGATCTTCATCACCATCATCACCGACGCTCCTCCATCGACCATCCATGACTCCCCCATCCATGTGTGAGTAATTCCCCCGCTGTAGGTGAGGGGATGGTAGGGATTGGATGAGATTGTTCATGTAATTTGATATGAGATTGATAGGGCATAGTGCCTAGTATCTTTATTTAGTGCCTATGACATTGTTGCAACTTGTTGTGCTTAATGCTTGTCACTTTGGGCCCGAGTGCCATGATTTCAGATCTGAACATGTTATTATTTCTATGATGATACTTGTTGTTTATGGTCTTACCTACAAGTTGTATACACATATTGTTGTCCGGAAGCCGAGGCCCCAAAGTGACAGAAATTGGGATAACCGGAGGGGATGGCTATGATGTGAGGATCACATGTGTTCACCGAGTGCTAATGCTTTGCTCCGGTGCTCTATTAAAAGGAGTACCTTAATTACCAGTAGTTTCCCTTGAGGCCCTGCTGCAACAGGCTGGTAGGACAAAAGATGCCGTGCAAGTTTCTCCTTGTGAGCACGTACGACTATATACGGAACACATGCCTATGATTGTTTGTACTAAGATGCTTTATCATTATTTATCTGCAATGCCCATGTCTCATTGATTTCATGAATTATTTTATCCATGCAACGCCCGTAATCCATCCCTATGCCTACAGTATTTGTTTCTACTGTGTACAACTGTTACTATTACTGCTGCTATTTTACTACTCCTGTTACTGTTTCACTACTGTCACCACTATAAAATTGTTGCTACTGATAAACCACTGCGAGCAAGACTGTTTCCAGGTGAAGCTGAATTGACAACTCATCTGTTAAGGCTTACATATATTCTTTGGCTCCCCTTGTGTCGAATCAATAAATTTGGGGAATACTTCCCTCGAAGACTATTGCGATCCCCTATACTTGTGGGTCATCACGCTGCATCAATGGGTCTTGACCAGCCGGTCTTGTCCGTCAGTACCGCGACTGCCGCGGTAATGATGCCTTCTGCAAGTCCACCGCAGTGGACTTCCACCGCGCGTCCTCCATGCACGCTCCTGGGGGTGACAGGGAGATCCCTACGGGATTCGCTTGCCACGCGCCCGGAGGTCTTGTCCTTTGGGACAAGTCTCGAGCCTTGTTTTGTATGCCACTTTCTCCCGGCTAGGGGAGATGCCTTCGCTTGCAAGGTTCCCTCACTGCAAGGGGGAGAGACCTTCTCCTCCTCCTTCCTAGCAAATAGAAGGGCCTTGCCTGGTGCCCGGCAATGCCTTGCCGACTGTTTGTCTCGGGCAGAGCTTGCTGTGGGCTCACCGCGGGCATCGTTCCTGGACTCCTTCCAGGAAATGGTAAAGGGCAAAGGGGTGCCGCCATGACAGAGCTTCTGAAGATGCCGGTCAAGGAATTCTACGGACAACTTCGAGAAGCTCTTCCGCAAGAGCAGCCCTCGCCTTCACCATGCCCTTGGTGCCTCCACCCCTGCTCTGCTTTCAGCTGGTTCTCTCCCACCTTCTGCGGGGGATGAGCAACATGGCCCTGGCTATATGTATCCTAGACAGTGGATGCCTTCGTCTTCTTCCTGCTAGTGGGCTTGCGGATGGCTCTTCGCTGCTGGGAAACGGTGGTCGACCGTCCGATAGTGCCTCGGTCCGGCCACCATGCGGTGAGTCCTTATCTTCTCCCATCATGGAGCGGGCCAAGCAGCAGGCGCTGGGACACCTTGGTCCAGAGCATCGACACTTGACCACCAGAGGCTCATAGCGACAACAACGCTTGAACATGTTGATGGCGAGGGTGGGATGTACACTGGAGGAGCACACCCAGGTGTCCTGCTAACAGCGGAGCCACTTGCGACTGGACTCCTTGCTCCGCTGGACGCACTTCTCGAGGTTGTCGATGGAGGTGGTGCGCAAGTAGTTGTCCTGGAGGTGCTTGACGAACTCCGAGTGCATGTCGTCCTAGGAGTCGATGCTGTTCTTTGGGAGGGTGTTGAGCCACTGCCTTGTGCTATCGTCCACCAGCAATGACAGGCAGTGAGTGGCCACCAGCTCGGTGTGGCCGGTGATTCCAATTGCCTTGAGGTACGAGTCAATCCAGATGGTGGGATCTTGCTTGGGGTCGTACTTCTCGACCTCCCTTGGAGCCTTGAAGTTCAGCGGGTACACCTTGCCTCGGACCATTGGTCTGAAACATGAGGGCCCAACACGCGTGAGCGAACCGGATTGCTCGGCGCGGTTGGTGAGGGTGTGCTGCAGATCGTACAACTGTTGTGTGTGCCATGCTTGTTTGTTGAGGATGTGGGTGTGCGGGTCAACATGCCGACCATCGTTGGTGTAGCATTGTTGATGCGGCGGCTCATTGGAGGAGTACACGGGCTGATCGTTTCGCGGCTGGCCTTGCGGCTGCACCTGCCCAGGCGGGGGGTAGTTTTGAAGGTTGGCAGCCGGTGCTGCTGTGGCGGCAGCGATGATGGTGCGATTGCCAGTGGAGGCCGCCCTGCTGCCGGAAGACCGGGAGTACACCCGCCCATGCGAGTCGCAGCTGTCCCCCTGCTGCTGGATGCACTTGTTCAGCTGGTTTTTGGCGTAGGCGATCCCCAAGGTGTTGTCAGCCGTCGGGTCGATGCTGGCGAGGGCCGCTGCAGAGGCGATGATATTGTCCATCGGCGTTGTCTCTTGCAGCATGTTGTTCTCGGCGACCTCCCTCGTGGCCAAGAATATTCTTGGTTGGCCTAGGGTAGGATTGGCGTTGGGCGGTGGTTGGGAAGGTCCGGCAGCAGTCGCCCCAGCAATTGGGCGAGTGGTAGCACCTAGAGCCGTGGCCGGTTGGCTAGATCCATCCTCCAAGGGGTCAGAGATCTGGACTTGGCACGGGGTGTCGAAGTTGAGAGTGCATGCTGGCATCTCGTCCGCTAGTCTCTTCTTCCACTTCCGCTGGTGGTACTCTGAGAGCTCGGTGGCGGTCTGCTTTTCGAGGCGAAATTTTTCTCGCTCTCGCTGCTCTTTGACCCTGGGCTCCTCAAGGGTCTTGCGAGAAGCTTCAACCTCTAACACCGGCAGGTCGGTGTGGATTGGAGTGGAGAACGGATCTGGTGGTGGCGGCGGTGGGTCGCTGCCGGCCATGAGGACGGCACAAGGCTCCTCCCAGATCCCATTCTCGGACTTGGACTCCGAGTAGGACAAGGGTTCCGATAGGTCTCCACGGCACCAGTCAGATGGCACGCGGGTGATGGAGCCGTCGAACAAAGTGGCAGTGATAGATCCATTGCCGGAAGGAGGGTCGATGGAGTCAGCATCGTCGGCGAGTGTGTCGAACTCGATAGTGTTGTCGATGTCGCCTTTGATCGAACCCCCTCCCGAGAGTGGGAGAGTGGCCGATCGAGCTTGGTCGTACTCCGCCTAAGTAAGGAGCGGAGTCATGCGCATGTTTTGCGCTGAGTCATCGAATTTCTCGATGGTGTCGGTGAGGCCGACGAAGATGTTCATGCTACCCACTATCGAGCTTGGTCGTACTCCGCCTAAGTAAGGAGCGGAGTCATGCGCATGTTTTGCGCTGAGTCATCCAATTTCTCGATGGTGTCGGTGAGGCCGACGAAGATGTTCATGCTACCCACTGGCAATATGTAGGCACATGTGACATGCGCGGAGGCTGGCCGGCTTGATGTAGAAGCAGGAGTCGTGAGCGACTAGCGTGCCAGTGGCGAATTGCCGGTCAGTCGACATGATGGGTCCCGCCGCGGATCTATGGCCATACAAACCGTGCCCCACGGTGGGTGCCACTATCATGGGAATGGTCACGGCAGATGCTACCGGAGGTAGCGAAGGAGAAGGATGGGGCAAGGAGATTGTAGCCATCCGCGGATCAAGATTGCAAGACACAGGGTTTTACCCAGGTTCGCCCCTGTAGGGTAAAGACCTACGTCCTGCTTGTCTAGATTGATATTGATGGTGTTACAAGGGTTGCGAGTCCAAGCATTGGGCGTAAGACTGCTTTTATGGGGTGTATAATGGAGCGGATCCTCTCTATGTCCCTCTAGCCTGGCTTATATAGCAGTCGTCGGGCTAGGGTTTACAGATATTTAGGCCGAGTTTGTTAGAGACTCGGTCTTTGACCTAATCGACTGGGCCTAGCTACGCTTCTGTGATTCGTGTTCCACTCGCCAGGCCTCATATAATGGGCCATCCAGTCGCCGTGCCCCCCAAGCAAGTCTCCATGTATGGAATATCTTCTTCATGGGTCGTCCCCGAGTGCCATATCCCCGATAGGCCGCCGGCGAGGGAGGAAGGTGAGGTTGCGATCGGGAGGGAGGTGCGGTTGCGATCCTCTGTTGTAATTCTAATGTGAAACTGAATCAATCAGGGGTATTTTGGTACTTTGCGCTGGTTTTGGTGCTGTCGGAAAATTGCTTCCGTGCCTTATAAAATTGGACGGAGGGGGTATATATGTAAGATACTTATACAATTTTGATAGACAATAATTTAGTTTTAAATGTCAATTTTGGCAGATAAAAATGGTATGTAATGTTAGAAGAAGTTTGAGTTAACCGGCGCTAAATTAAATAAAACCTAGGTCCCGATTAAAACTATTTCCAAACTTCTTGGCGAGTATTGTTTTGCTGCCAGTTCCATCAGCTATGCGTTTGGTTCATTCAAGTAGGCACATTGAGTATTATAGGTTGCATATTTATTTTTTCCACATGAAATATTCATGCTATTGACAAATGTTGTTATGCAGGATGGTTACGAGCTGAGGATTTTTTTGATACACTTGCTCAAGTACCATGAAAATAAAGCACGAGGCAATATCCTAACACTTGTATGATAATATCTAAACAGCATCAAATATTAGTTAACAAAAATAATTAGTTGAGTTCTTATTTTATATTCCAACAATGTCAAATTATATTGGTTATTGATATATACTTAATATGAGGTGGAATATTATGAGTTTTAGAGTATCTTGTGGTTGTCTTTTTCATGCATGTGAAATTGTGCACGTATTTTATAGATATATGCGAGAAAAATAGGGGCCGTGGCAACTCACAGGTAGTCAACTAGTAAATATAGTGATTCAAATAGTCTCATTCCTAGTCATGCGATTGCGTGGGCCTTCAAGCTAGTTGAAGGAATATTACTCCCTCTGATAAAAAAGTGTCGGTGACTTAATATAACTAGTTGAATGCCCGTGCATTGCTATGGTTTTACAAATTACCATCCTCATCACATCAACACAATTTAAGTGAACATTCATTTAATTTGTAAAATATTATAATATTAGTTTGGTTGAACTGTGATTCAATAATAGATATAATTAACATCATATCAATATTAATCAAAAATCAAACTAATTATCTCTGAATAAACCGGTGAATAATACTATCGTATTCACAAATTGATCCACTAGTCTGGCTATCATGGCACCTTGAAGGCATTCTGTTATGACCGTTGGATCTAATTAGCAAAACTATGTCAATCACCTGTTTAGAAGAATGAGATGTGTATAAATGACAATGCGATTTTGCACATTCTAGATTGCTCACTCATGTACTCTCTCTGGTTGTATTTATTGTCCCAACTTGATCTTTATAATGCACCACATAATTATAGTCGAAAGCACTGTGCTCCATCTTGCAAATTGCACCTCCTCTAAATCTATGAACTTACACACGACTCATGGGTAGCAAGAACATGAGCTACAGTACTACAAGCCCTGGGGCACCATTTTACAACACAAGCATTATAGGAAAAAATACAACAGGGTGTTTAGTTCTAAGAATAACACTCCATGCCACCCCATGTTGTAAGCATCAGTGGTGACTGCATGCTTAAGGGCCAGGTAGTCTGTCTCGATCTGCACTCCTTGACAGCCCGGTAAAGCAGCACCGACGGTCGCCTAGATGAGTGCCATAGCTTCAGTTTGTAGAGTGTCTTCTACTGCTCACATGCAAATCATGTTATTCCTTGAAGGGAATAATAACTTCGATGTACCTAATCAGAAAATAATACACTAAGCTCACTTATGCTTGAAGGAACATCTTTCTATATAATGCACGTGCCATAATTGCGTAATTTTTGGCAAATGTACTACAACCAAGATAAGAGATCCTAAAAATGTTCAAAGAGATAATGAAAACCAAAACCACCTAACACGCATGCAAAATTATATTGTTCCATGAATACAAAGGATAACTTCGATCTATCTGATTAGAAAACAATATATTTAGCTCTCATAGTCTCACATATGCTCGAAGGAGCGTGCTGTATTAACAATAAAATAGCTTTCATAGGATCAAATTTGTTAACTTCTAGCAAATGCATAGCCAAGATAAGAGATCCTGAAAATATAGTACAGTAAGAGATAAAACCAAAACCATTAATAGTTTAATACACCCTGCACATTGTTTGTAACTTTTAATTCCTGAGTCAATGCATAAGATGCACCATATGAAAAGAAGTATCCAACTATTCTAGCAAGGTATGACAATCAAAGATTGATGGAGATCTTATCTCCTCCCATTATCCTGGTACAAAAGCGATATAGGGGAAGGAGCATTACCCCAAAAAAAACATCACTTAGCGTGGACATACAGAGATGGACCACCAAAGCAATTGTATTCTGGCTGCAAGTACAAGGTGAGTATGTGGCGTCGGCCGCTGCAGCTAAATCCCCATACCATACAAAGGCAATGCTGCTCCCGGCCTCCTAGAACCATTTCCTTGCGAGCAGCTGCTGCCATCTTCCCCTACTCATGCAGATGGGGAAAAATGCATTAACCAATGAACAGACACTACAGGGAAAATTATTTAGTAATATGTACTCTCAATGGCGCTAGCATATTAATTACTTTGTGTATCACAACCACATCGATTCTTGTCTCTAACCTACTCAGTATGGATAACACACATATATACATTTTGTTATCCTAGCTATTGATGCATTCCGGAGAGCTTTTTAGCATCATGGTACAGTATATGAGAATTAGAGAATCCTAGAAGCATTGTTACATATGACACAGAGAGAGATTTAAAAAGAATGTTATCATGATGGAGAAATGCACTAACCATGAACTATAAATCCATATATGGTAAAGGAAATACATATCCTTAAAGAAATAGAAAACTTCGGTGAACAAAATTTTGCCTTTTTCATCTCCAGCAATCACATTATACTGTTTGGTTGTATCGTCTTAGTAAGTCCATAATGTTGTACCACATTGATATATATTCGATACCACCTACACATCAACCATAATAAAAAATGATGATTTAATACCTCCAAGAGCTCACATAAGTGAAACTAACCTCGATAAGATTTTTGCCTCACAACTAAATTTCCATGTGTTCTCTTTAACTATAGATATAAACTGGAAGTACATATTTTCCTATAAGGGAAAAAATGAAGATGTTTATTTGATGATACTAGGACAATATATTTTAGTCGTTTGGACCAGCCTACCTGGTAATAAGAAATACCATCGTCCCTCCTGATGATATAATCAATCTCTTCCCTATACATAATTTTTTTTTAGCTAAACACATAATACCCATTCAGTTAGTCAAACTCATCACACCAAATAAAAACTTCTTAGGATACAAGATCTGCAAACATCATGATTAGAGAAATATTACAGAACAAAAGTATAAGGAAATATATATAATAAATACTATCAGGAGTTCAGATCCTTCTTTCGGCAAAGTACTCTGCGCCACCAAGCCCAGCCACGTTCAAGCTACCAGCCTCCCAGTCTTCATCATACCTCTGTTCCAGAGTTACCATCAATTCAATAGAATCAGAAATTCTATCAAGAAAAGGAACTGATTGTGAAGCCAAAGCACAATTTATTCTTCAATATTAGTTGGGTGGCATGCTTGGTGTGTTGATGCCTCCATGAGGAACCAATTTAGCTTGCCTCGGTATTCTCTCAATACAAACTCCACATCATGGATCCTTCACATACACATATTCAGGGTTTAGTATTTCGTTTTCCAAAAAAAAAAATCGCTCCTTAGAGAGATTCACGAATTTTGAGAAAACAACGAAATTTCGTAGAAATTTTGCAAAAGTTTTGACCAAATTTCTAGTCCAGAGTTTAAAAAAATTCTAAAAACAAATCCAGATGACCAGGAATTGAACTCCCGCACCAACCAGCCAACAACACAGGCCTTCTACAACCACAGTACTAGTACGTTCTTGCAATGATAATGCTCTTTCTGCTTGACTGCTTTTAACGTGGAGTATTCCGGATTTATTTGAATTTGAACGAAAATATTCGCACAAAATGATATTTTCTCGCCTCTGACCAAAAACCATTTATTTCAATAATTTCGTCCAAAATTTCGACGAAACTTTTTTCACTGCACATATTATCCTTGCACCCTGCAGTGACAAAATTCGCAATATCATGCCACTACGGGAAAGAAACAAGGGGCCGGCGGCCAGCAACTGTGCCGACGGCAATTTGTCGGGGCCGTCGGCACAACACGAGGATGAGGCAGGCAAGCTAGATCACCGTCGGCACATGATTGTCGTCGGCATAGGCAGAGTTGTGCCGACGGCCGCCGTCGGCACAACCTATGCCGACGGCTAGGCCGTCGGCACAGATTTTTAAAAAATACTCATTTGTAATCATGGCAGAGCTGTGCCTACGGCCGCCGTCGGCACAGTCCAGATTTTTTTTTGCGAATTACAATTAAAAGTTTCAGATCAGAATTATATAAATTATGTGACATCGGACTAATATTCCTTGCGTTTTTTAAGAAGAAAGCTGCTAGATTTATTTGCTCCTAAAACATGGTCCTAATTTCATACTAGGCTGATACATAGCGTTTTTGTTCCTTGCGTTTTTGAAGAAGAAAGTAGTTGGATGTCATATTTAGATTCCTCTCATTTTTCTGATCAATTTAGATATATTATTTATCGAAATACGATTTATGGATTTGTAAATATGGATTATCCAATATTAAATGGAAAAAAGAAAATAAATTAATTTTTTTAATGTTATTTGAATTCACTATTATTATTTATTCGTTTTCTTTAATTAAATAATTTTTTGGAATTCAAAACATAAAGGCGTGTGACATCATGCCTAAGGGTTAATAGGATTGATATAATACTATTATCAATAAGGTATAACATCTTTCTCGGAAGCTCAATAGGAAGGAACAAAGAAGTTAAGCGTGCTAGAGCTAGAGTAGTCTAAGGATGGGAGACCGACCGGGAAGTCTGATTAGGAGTAAGAGATTTGAGCTAAAATTAACTGTGCTTAGAGATAAAGATATCCTAGTGTTATTCGTTGATCAAACAATTCAAATATTTTAAATTTTTTGAAAAAATGAAAAAATAAATGAAAAATATAATTACCTATGGCGACGGCCTAGCCGTCGGCCTAGCCTTCTGTGCCGACGGCATGTCTATACCGACGGTCTTTTTGGCTATGCCGACGCCTGTCTAGCCCGACGGCCTTGTGCCGACGGCCACCGTCGGCATAGCCTATGCCGACGGCTTTTTTGGCTGTGCCGATGGCCGCCGGCCGTCGACACCTTGACTGCGTGCTTAGTAGGGTTTAGGGTTTAGGGCACCTTGACTGCGTGCTATAGTGTGCCCCCAGCATTACAGCATATAAACACGCTGGACTTGAGTAGGGATTCAACCTGATGAATAACTATTTTCGGAAACCTTCAAGTGAAAGAAACTTGACTCCTTGCACTTCCCCAATCTAAAAGAATCAAAGCAGAATGAGCAGAGAATAAAGATACCAAAATTGAAAGGAGACTAATAAATTGGTGAAAATCATTACCTCAATGCACACTCCTAATCTACTTGGCTGCTGCTAACATATAATCCTAATTAGCACATGTGTAATGTTCAGTCCTCCTTCTGATCTGGTTGCTCACTCGAGCTCCCTCTCCTAAGGCTCCCCTTACTATACAAATCTATCTATCTATCTATCTATCTATCTACTATATACTAAAAGCACAATACAGAATGCTAAAATAGAGACACCACGTTAATCCACATAGTTCTAAATTATGTGCTTTGTTGATTTTAATTTTTATGGCTGAGATTAAAACAAAATAAGATGTTACGTATAACAATAAATGTGTACATATAGGGTACCTGACACATAACTTTGTGATTAAATTTGGTCAGGTAGCTAGACTTTCCTAAAAAAAATAAAACCGTATCCGATTAGCACGTAAGAAAGAAATTTTAAAGCCATACGTTTTGAACTTGACTCACATGCAATCCTGAGTTTACGTTGGGCACGCCTGTGCCGTCCTAGGAAAGCAATTTTTAGATCTGTTTTGCTTGGAGAATATCAGCGGCTAAGTCTCAGTCTGCTTCCATGTTAGTTATGTACTATTTTAAAGCTTTCTTTTTCTTATCTCTCCCATACCAACTAAGAAAAATTAATCATTAACCTAAGTTCTCCCGTCGTTCGTCTGGCGGGTGCACCTCGCTATGTTTCCCGTGCTGCTTTCTGAGCAAATGCATACCAATGGCAGCCTTCGATGGAGAGTTGTGCTGCCCCAAGATATCTGTTGTGCCGTCCTTTTGCACGCGAAGGTGGTCGTTCAAGTTTCATGAGTAGGATCAGTAGTTAAAATCTTTTCCTGGATCGTAGTTTGGATGTGTTGATACAACTCGATTATAGCAACTTTTCCTTTTACGAATCTACAACTTCTTGCAAGACGTTCTGTCAGATATAATTTGTCTCCTGATCCTAAGTTTGCTGCTTCTCCCATAAATATTAGAGACAAGGATTATGATTTCTCTTTGGATTTATCTTACATATCTATTGTTGAGAAAACTCCTTTTTGTGGTACTAAAGATGAGAGTGCTATGGAGCACATGAATGAGCTTTCTACTTTGAGTAATTTGTTTTCTGATGATATTAAGCTCCGCACTTACTTTGTTGCTAAGATTTTTCCTTTTTCGTTGAAAGATGCTTCTAAAACTTGGTTTAATAGCTTGTCTCCTGGTTCTCTTACTAGTCCTATTGCTTTGGTTAATGCTTTCTTTCAGAAATATTTTCCCGCTAGTGCTCAATATGCTGCTATGCAAAAAATCTTTGATTTGAACATGGAAAGGAGAGATATTGCCTGAATCTTGGACAAGGTTTTGTTCTTTAATTAGAGCTCTGCCTAAAGAACCATTGCCTAAAAATGAACTCCTTGATATATTTTATAATGGACTAACGGATGAATCTAAGTCATATTTGGATAGTTGTGCTGGTTGTGTTTTCAGGGAAAGAACTCCGGCTGAAGCTGAAGAATTAATGGCTAAAATAAGCCGGAATCATGATGATTGGACTTTAGTTGAGCCAACACCAGCACCCACCCCTGCGCCATCTACAGAGCCTACGCCGAAGAAGAGAGGGATGATTGAATTAAATAATGAAGTTATGAAGGAAGCTAAGAAATCTCTTAAGGAGAAAGGTATTAAAGCCAAAGATGTTAAAAATTTACCTCCTATAGAAGAATTATGTAAGCCAATCCCTCACTCATCTACTATTGAGGTACACTCTCTCCAACGCTTTGATGAAAGAGATATTCCTTATACTAAACCTCCTGATCAATGCTTAGATGAGTTTGATAATTTTATTGTTAAGCAAGAAAATTTTAATAGAATGGTGCATAATCATTTGTTGGAAAATTCTAGAGCTATTAACAAGTTGCAGGATATTGTGGAGAGAACCACCAATGATGTGAAGATACTTGTTAAACATTTTCAAATGGTTCAAACACAAATTGATCAGCTTACCAAGGTGCAAAAAGACTTGCTAGTTAATGCTGCAAGAGAGAAGCAAGCATGTGAAATACGCACGAGAAGTGGCGCTGCTACTCAAGATCCATTATATCCTGAAGGACATCCTAAGAGGGTGAGCAAGATTCTCAACACACTTCATATGATGATATCCCTTCTAAGAAGAAGAAGAAGCATAAAACAACTGCAGAATCCTCTGATGCAGGTAAAGATCCTAATAGTGTTTCTATTTCTGATGCTGAAACTGAACCAGGAGATGCTTCCGATAAGAAGAAGTTGAAGAAGAACCAGAGAAGATTGATAAAAATGCAAAGTACACCAAAGAAGACTTCATTGCCAACAAGCATGGTAAAGAGAGAGAACCTTGGGTATAGAAACCAATGCCTTTTCCTAGTAAGAAACACAAGTCCAAGGAGGAAGAACACTACAACAGGTTTTGTGAATGGATGAGACCTTTATTTTTGCAAATTCCTTTGACTGATGCTATTAGAATGCCTCCTTATGCAAAGTATATGAAAGAAATTGTCACTAACAAAAGGAAAATTCCTAGTGAGGAAATTTCCACTTTACTTGCTAATTATTCTTTTGATGGTAAAGTTCCAGAGAAGCTTGGAGATCCAGGTATACCAACTATTCCTTGCTCCATTAAAAATAACTATGTTAGAACTGCTTTATGTGATTTGGGAGCTGGAGTTAGTGTCATGCCTTTTTCTCTTTATAAGAGACTTGATTTAGAAAAATTAGTATCAACTGATATATCTTTGCAGATGGCTGATAAGTCTACTACTATTCCTATTGGTATATGTGAAAATGTTCTGGTTCAAGTTGCTAACAGTCGTTTAATATTAACTGATTTTATTGTGTTGGAAATGCCTGAAGATGATAATATGTCTATTATTCTTGGGAGACCTTTTCTAAATACCGCAGTGCTGTTATTAATTGCAATCAAGGAAAAGTCACTTTCAATGTCAATGACAAGGAGTATACGGTCTATTTTCCCAAGAGATTGATAGGAAGAATGCTCTAAATTCAATTAAGCATGTTGAGACCATCAAAGTTGGTCAAATTATTTGTTAAGAGCAAAAGCCCAAGGAAGAATATCAAATTGTTATGGTTGGGACTATACCTATCAAAGTTGAGGTAACATAAGCATTTAGTGAAGTGCAAGTTTTGCCTCATACAAAGTTAGTTTGGTAACAAGACTTGATCAACCTTGTTAACAAAGTGATTTTATATGAACGAAACTCGTTTTCACCGCATCCACTCCACCTCACTTGTATTTACTTTCATCAATTCTATCCCTTCAGTTTAGTTGCATGATTAAGAGTATCTCAGAGCTGCTGCACGCTTGGTTTTGTTTTGCTTGAAAATCATTTTATCGTCGTTTTTCTGAAAAAAAAATTTGGATATGCCAATTTCTGAAAAATCCTCGAAAATAAAGTTTCTCGAAAAAATTCTAGAAAATTCTTTATAAATTTTTATGTCAAAAATGGGGCAAAGAGACACCTGGGAGGCACCAGGTGGGGCTGCCACGCCACCTCACACATAGGTGGCGCGGCCCAGCCCTGGCCGCGCCACCTAGGTGTGAGAGGGCCCCACCTGGCCCCTCACTCATCTGTTCTCCCCAGCTCTTTCTTTCTCCCGAAAACAATGACACACTCAGCTCAAACTCGAGTTCTTGCTATTCTTCACCTCGATTTTCGATCTCCGTGCTCAGTCCCAACATTTCTGCTGAAATTTGGATCATTTGTTCTCCGGTATGTGACTCCTCCACTTGTCCAAGTAGAATTTCTTTTGGTAAAGTATTTCTTGAGTATTTAGCTTTGTAGCTGGCAGTATAAATGAGTATGCATGCTTGTTCTATTGCTTAGAAAGGTTATTTTGATGCATGATAGCTCTCTAGTAACTCACCATAGTAGTTTCCTCCACTTGCTTGTCGTAAAATCGCTTTTTATGAGTTTGTTAAAAAAATTCAGAGAAGGGAGATGGACAACTTCACATATGGAGAAGTGTTTGAAAGTGATGCACCAAGGTCATCAAGGCCTTCAAGATCCACCGCTCAATATAGGATGTCTTATAATGAGGATCTCATGTCACCAAACCTTGAAGGGGACGATGGAGATGCACATCCATCCACCTTCCCTTGTATTAACTTTTTGAGTGATGCAGGGATTCTTGATGATTTCTTGCTCCTTATTAACAGGGTTGGGTTGACTGCTTACATGACAGATGAAAGTGACCAATATGCTATGCTTACAAAGATTTTCGTTGAAAGTTTTAAATTTACTAACGCTCATTTCAATCCTTCCATTGCATTTAAGATTTATGATAAGTCTATCACCATGCCTTTGGGGAGGTTTTGTTCTATTTTAGGTATTCCCATGTTTGGAACGGCCAAGAGGATACAAAATCACCCCGCTGATTTGTTGGAGCTTTACCGAGGGGTGACCAATGATGATGACCGCACCACACAGCGTGGCAAAATAAGAAACATTCAGCTCCCAGCTATTAGATATTTTACTTACTATCTTGCAACTAGTGTACTTGGTAGAGAAAATACTAGCAATATCTCCAACTATCATTTAGCTTTTCTAGCTACCGCTCTTGATGTTGGAAGGAAGTATAACCTTGGTGCTGTTATTGCTCGTCGCCTAGCCGCTAGGGGACCTATTTATGGAGGTATTATTGCCGCGTGCATTGTTGCTGAGCTAGGACTTTCTATTGCTCCTAATGATGTATTGTTGGCTCCACAGAGGCTTGATCTTGCTGCCATGAAACTCCATCATTTTGTTACTGCTAACTCATGTGCAGGGAAATTAGTTTACAGGATGTTATTTATTGATGGAGAGGAAAGGGAAGTTCCCTTGCCTCAGCCTAACTTGTTCAGCATTCACGTGAGGCCATGGTCGCGCACGAAGGAGGAGTTGGATGATCAGCTTAGGCTGCTTGGTTTCAATATCCAACACGGCGCGGTGGTCTAGGAGGAAGAGGAGGAGCCGGCCTATCACTTCACCACGTACCACTCCGGGGCGTCCTCGAGCTCATATCAGGACGATGGTGCTTCTTCGTCACACTACGGAGGCGCCACCTCATGGCCAAGTTGGCCGAGTTGGGATTGATCTCCACTTAGGCCAAAAGCCTAAGCTTGGGGGGGAGGTATGCCGACGATGCACTCATCTACACATTATATTTTGTCGGACCCTTGTATATCCATGTTTCACCTTCTTTATTGTTCTAGTTCTTACTTCTGCTTTCCAAAATACGAAAAGACCAAAAATATTTCCGTTGTTTCTCTTTATTTGGTTCTTTGGTTTTCTACCTTTGGTTTGCTACTTGAAAAACCCAAAAATATTTTGCTTTGTTTGCTATTCCCTTCCGCTCTTGTTTCAAAAATCAAAAACGCAAAAAAATATTTGTTGTTCTTCTTCAGTTTTGTAAAGTTTGTTGCAGAGTTTAGTCCCCCGTTACTCCATTGGAGCTTGGTATTCACTTTATATTATTCAAGCCACACAAGTGAAGAGCAATAATGATGACATATGACAATCCAAGATGTGGTAAGAGGCTGGTATGAACTCTATTTGTTTTCATTTTTGTACATATACTCACTCATGTGGACATCCTTAGTCGGTTCATGTAAGGTATATGTTATCTAATGGATGCTTTGTAGTTCTTGCTTTCATATGATTAGTTCCAATTTACTATTAGCCTGTAGCATGTTATGTAGATGCTTGCATGCTTTGTTTTATTCATAATATGGTATGTTATTGTGGTATCCACCTCTGAAAGCTTCATTTGAATCGACTTGGCACATGCTCAAGCATGCATATGACTAAATAAAAAGTCAATTAAGCCTCGATGATTTACTTTGCCTCAGAGTTCTTGTATCATTTTTATGCCTATATTAATTTTGTTTTGTCGCAAGCATGATTATGACAGTTTTTTGCTCTCTCGATTGTCGCTTCCCAGTCTTTTGCTAGCCTTCACTTGTACTGAGTATGAGCTCTACTCGTGCATCCAATTACCAATTCCAAGTCTTCCAAAGAGTCCACTATAAATTCCTATGCATGGTATTTGTAAGCCATTCCAAGTAAATTTTCATGTGCTACCTTTCAAAACTTTCAACTACTTCTCATTTTGTGCCACTGTTTTTAGCTCATGGGGACGTAGTGGTCGGAATTGCTATCTTCCATATTAAATTAAGTACCCCTCGACTAGGCAGCTTCATCTGCTCGTCATTAATTTTGCAAGGGAGCCGGTCAGACCATTATAACCTTAATTCTAAAAGAAAGAAAAAAAGGCACTCCTCCAAGGAATGTGAAAGTTGGTGGGCACCCGATGGAATCGTTTAGCCATGGTTTGAGAAAGGAAAAAGGTGGGGAGGAGTGCCAAAGCTTTATAAAAGAGCACCAATGTGCCAAAATTTCAAAGAACTCGGAACCGCTCTCACTTGTTTATTATGGAAGATAGCAAGTCCCCATTGCTAGCCGTTGACATGAAACAACCACCTCTCAAAATAAATTTTTATCTCTGTTTTACAAATGAAAAGCTCTAGCACATGTTAAATCACTGCTTCCCTCTGCGAAGGGCCATTCGTTTACTTTTATGTTGAGTCACCATCTTCTAACTTTAAGCACTTCTTGAGAGCATAGCTGTTATTCTTAGTGTAATGTGCTTGTCCCAGAACACGGTTAATTGTGGTATAACTTTGATGTTTGTATCTTTGATATTTCTACTTCTAGTCTTCTCTTGAACTTCAGAGGTGCCTCAGCATTTATGTTTTGCTCCACAAATAAAGGCAAGTTGGATACCACTCTTTCATATCATTTATGCATATTACAATCTTGTTAGCTTCTTATGTACATGTTACTTGTTATTAGTGCATTGGCACTCTTTCATAGCTTGCTTGACTATGAGGTGACATTAGTTGCATATCTCTTATTATGAATTGCCTGAGTACTTGATCACATAGTTAGTATATATACATCATATGAGCAAATGTGTTCGTGAAAGTTTCTTTTATCGCTCTCAGTTGTTAACTGAATTGCTTGAGGACAAGCAAATAGCTAAGCTTGGGGGGAGTTGATACGTCCAAAACGTATCTACTTTCCCGAACACTTTTGCTATTGTTTCTCCTCTAATTTGTGTGTTTTGAATGCAACTAACACGGACTGACGCTGTTTTCAGCAGAATTACTCTGGTGTCTCGTTTTTGTGCAGAAATCCAACTTTCAGTAAAAATTCGGGAAAAATCATCAAAAATCCTATTTCACTAGAAGACCCACGGATCCAGAAGATAGGAGGGAAAGGAGGCCTAAGGGGCCCTCACGCACTGGTCGCGGCCTAGCCCTGGCCGCGCCACACTGGCGTGAGGAGGCTCCAGCCATCCTCTCGGCCTTCCCTCTCGCGTACATATACCCTCTGACGACATAATATCGAGGAGGGGGGCGTTTTCCCAGATAGACTTCCGCTGCGCCGCCGCCATCAGAAACCGCGATTCGGAACCAGAAACTCCGTTCTGGCACCCTGCTGGGACGGGGAGTCGGAGGAGATCTTCATCACCATCATCACCGACGCTCCTCCATCGACCATCCATGACTCCCCCATCCATGTGTGAGTAATTCCCCCGCTGTAGGTGAGGGGATGGTAGGGATTGGATGAGATTGTTCATGTAATTTGATATGAGATTGATAGGGCATAGTGCCTAGTATCTTTATTTAGTGCCTATGACATTGTTGCAACTTGTTGTGCTTAATGCTTGTCACTTTGGGCCCGAGTGCCATGATTTCAGATCTGAACATGTTATTATTTCTATGATGATACTTGTTGTTTATGGTCTTACCTACAAGTTGTATACACATATTGTTGTCCGGAAGCCGAGGCCCCAAAGTGACAGAAATTGGGATAACCGGAGGGGATGGCTATGATGTGAGGATCACATGTGTTCACCGAGTGCTAATGCTTTGCTCCGGTGCTCTATTAAAAGGAGTACCTTAATTACCAGTAGTTTCCCTTGAGGCCCTGCTGCAACAGGCTGGTAGGACAAAAGATGCCGTGCAAGTTTCTCCTTGTGAGCACGTACGACTATATACGGAACACATGCCTATGATTGTTTGTACTAAGATGCTTTATCATTATTTATCTGCAATGCCCATGTCTCATTGATTTCATGAATTATTTTATCCATGCAACGCCCGTAATCCATCCCTATGCCTACAGTATTTGTTTCTACTGTGTACAACTGTTACTATTACTGCTGCTATTTTACTACTCCTGTTACTGTTTCACTACTGTCACCACTATAAAATTGTTGCTACTGATAAACCACTGCGAGCAAGACTGTTTCCAGGTGAAGCTGAATTGACAACTCATCTGTTAAGGCTTACATATATTCTTTGGCTCCCCTTGTGTCGAATCAATAAATTTGGGGAATACTTCCCTCGAAGACTATTGCGATCCCCTATACTTGTGGGTCATCACGCTGCATCAATGGGTCTTGACCAGCCGGTCTTGTCCGTCAGTACCGCGACTGCCGCGGTAATGATGCCTTCTGCAAGTCCACCGCAGTGGACTTCCACCGCGCGTCCTCCATGCACGCTCCTGGGGGTGACAGGGAGATCCCTACGGGATTCGCTTGCCACGCGCCCGGAGGTCTTGTCCTTTGGGACAAGTCTCGAGCCTTGTTTTGTATGCCACTTTCTCCCGGCTAGGGGAGATGCCTTCGCTTGCAAGGTTCCCTCACTGCAAGGGGGAGAGACCTTCTCCTCCTCCTTCCTAGCAAATAGAAGGGCCTTGCCTGGTGCCCGGCAATGCCTTGCCGACTGTTTGTCTCGGGCAGAGCTTGCTGTGGGCTCACCGCGGGCATCGTTCCTGGACTCCTTCCAGGAAATGGTAAAGGGCAAAGGGGTGCCGCCATGACAGAGCTTCTGAAGATGCCGGTCAAGGAATTCTACGGACAACTTCGAGAAGCTCTTCCGCAAGAGCAGCCCTCGCCTTCACCATGCCCTTGGTGCCTCCACCCCTGCTCTGCTTTCAGCTGGTTCTCTCCCACCTTCTGCGGGGGATGAGCAACATGGCCCTGGCTATATGTATCCTAGACAGTGGATGCCTTCGTCTTCTTCCTGCTAGTGGGCTTGCGGATGGCTCTTCGCTGCTGGGAAACGGTGGTCGACCGTCCGATAGTGCCTCGGTCCGGCCACCATGCGGTGAGTCCTTATCTTCTCCCATCATGGAGCGGGCCAAGCAGCAGGCGCTGGGACACCTTGGTCCAGAGCATCGACACTTGACCACCAGAGGCTCATAGCGACAACAACGCTTGAACATGTTGATGGCGAGGGTGGGATGTACACTGGAGGAGCACACCCAGGTGTCCTGCTAACAGCGGAGCCACTTGCGACTGGACTCCTTGCTCCGCTGGACGCACTTCTCGAGGTTGTCGATGGAGGTGGTGCGCAAGTAGTTGTCCTGGAGGTGCTTGACGAACTCCGAGTGCATGTCGTCCTAGGAGTCGATGCTGTTCTTTGGGAGGGTGTTGAGCCACTGCCTTGTGCTATCGTCCACCAGCAATGACAGGCAGTGAGTGGCCACCAGCTCGGTGTGGCCGGTGATTCCAATTGCCTTGAGGTACGAGTCAATCCAGATGGTGGGATCTTGCTTGGGGTCGTACTTCTCGACCTCCCTTGGAGCCTTGAAGTTCAGCGGGTACACCTTGCCTCGGACCATTGGTCTGAAACATGAGGGCCCAACACGCGTGAGCGAACCGGATTGCTCGGCGCGGTTGGTGAGGGTGTGCTGCAGATCGTACAACTGTTGTGTGTGCCATGCTTGTTTGTTGAGGATGTGGGTGTGCGGGTCAACATGCCGACCATCGTTGGTGTAGCATTGTTGATGCGGCGGCTCATTGGAGGAGTACACGGGCTGATCGTTTCGCGGCTGGCCTTGCGGCTGCACCTGCCCAGGCGGGGGGTAGTTTTGAAGGTTGGCAGCCGGTGCTGCTGTGGCGGCAGCGATGATGGTGCGATTGCCAGTGGAGGCCGCCCTGCTGCCGGAAGACCGGGAGTACACCCGCCCATGCGAGTCGCAGCTGTCCCCCTGCTGCTGGATGCACTTGTTCAGCTGGTTTTTGGCGTAGGCGATCCCCAAGGTGTTGTCAGCCGTCGGGTCGATGCTGGCGAGGGCCGCTGCAGAGGCGATGATATTGTCCATCGGCGTTGTCTCTTGCAGCATGTTGTTCTCGGCGACCTCCCTCGTGGCCAAGAATATTCTTGGTTGGCCTAGGGTAGGATTGGCGTTGGGCGGTGGTTGGGAAGGTCCGGCAGCAGTCGCCCCAGCAATTGGGCGAGTGGTAGCACCTAGAGCCGTGGCCGGTTGGCTAGATCCATCCTCCAAGGGGTCAGAGATCTGGACTTGGCACGGGGTGTCGAAGTTGAGAGTGCATGCTGGCATCTCGTCCGCTAGTCTCTTCTTCCACTTCCGCTGGTGGTACTCTGAGAGCTCGGTGGCGGTCTGCTTTTCGAGGCGAAATTTTTCTCGCTCTCGCTGCTCTTTGACCCTGGGCTCCTCAAGGGTCTTGCGAGAAGCTTCAACCTCTAACACCGGCAGGTCGGTGTGGATTGGAGTGGAGAACGGATCTGGTGGTGGCGGCGGTGGGTCGCTGCCGGCCATGAGGACGGCACAAGGCTCCTCCCAGATCCCATTCTCGGACTTGGACTCCGAGTAGGACAAGGGTTCCGATAGGTCTCCACGGCACCAGTCAGATGGCACGCGGGTGATGGAGCCGTCGAACAAAGTGGCAGTGATAGATCCATTGCCGGAAGGAGGGTCGATGGAGTCAGCATCGTCGGCGAGTGTGTCGAACTCGATAGTGTTGTCGATGTCGCCTTTGATCGAACCCCCTCCCGAGAGTGGGAGAGTGGCCGATCGAGCTTGGTCGTACTCCGCCTAAGTAAGGAGCGGAGTCATGCGCATGTTTTGCGCTGAGTCATCGAATTTCTCGATGGTGTCGGTGAGGCCGACGAAGATGTTCATGCTACCCACTATCGAGCTTGGTCGTACTCCGCCTAAGTAAGGAGCGGAGTCATGCGCATGTTTTGCGCTGAGTCATCCAATTTCTCGATGGTGTCGGTGAGGCCGACGAAGATGTTCATGCTACCCACTGGCAATATGTAGGCACATGTGACATGCGCGGAGGCTGGCCGGCTTGATGTAGAAGCAGGAGTCGTGAGCGACTAGCGTGCCAGTGGCGAATTGCCGGTCAGTCGACATGATGGGTCCCGCCGCGGATCTATGGCCATACAAACCGTGCCCCACGGTGGGTGCCACTATCATGGGAATGGTCACGGCAGATGCTACCGGAGGTAGCGAAGGAGAAGGATGGGGCAAGGAGATTGTAGCCATCCGCGGATCAAGATTGCAAGACACAGGGTTTTACCCAGGTTCGCCCCTGTAGGGTAAAGACCTACGTCCTGCTTGTCTAGATTGATATTGATGGTGTTACAAGGGTTGCGAGTCCAAGCATTGGGCGTAAGACTGCTTTTATGGGGTGTATAATGGAGCGGATCCTCTCTATGTCCCTCTAGCCTGGCTTATATAGCAGTCGTCGGGCTAGGGTTTACAGATATTTAGGCCGAGTTTGTTAGAGACTCGGTCTTTGACCTAATCGACTGGGCCTAGCTACGCTTCTGTGATTCGTGTTCCACTCGCCAGGCCTCATATAATGGGCCATCCAGTCGCCGTGCCCCCCAAGCAAGTCTCCATGTATGGAATATCTTCTTCATGGGTCGTCCCCGAGTGCCATATCCCCGATAGGCCGCCGGCGAGGGAGGAAGGTGAGGTTGCGATCGGGAGGGAGGTGCGGTTGCGATCCTCTGTTGTAATTCTAATGTGAAACTGAATCAATCAGGGGTATTTTGGTACTTTGCGCTGGTTTTGGTGCTGTCGGAAAATTGCTTCCGTGCCTTATAAAATTGGACGGAGGGGGTATATATGTAAGATACTTATACAATTTTGATAGACAATAATTTAGTTTTAAATGTCAATTTTGGCAGATAAAAATGGTATGTAATGTTAGAAGAAGTTTGAGTTAACCGGCGCTAAATTAAATAAAACCTAGGTCCCGATTAAAACTATTTCCAAACTTCTTGGCGAGTATTGTTTTGCTGCCAGTTCCATCAGCTATGCGTTTGGTTCATTCAAGTAGGCACATTGAGTATTATAGGTTGCATATTTATTTTTTCCACATGAAATATTCATGCTATTGACAAATGTTGTTATGCAGGATGGTTACGAGCTGAGGATTTTTTTGATACACTTGCTCAAGTACCATGAAAATAAAGCACGAGGCAATATCCTAACACTTGTATGATAATATCTAAACAGCATCAAATATTAGTTAACAAAAATAATTAGTTGAGTTCTTATTTTATATTCCAACAATGTCAAATTATATTGGTTATTGATATATACTTAATATGAGGTGGAATATTATGAGTTTTAGAGTATCTTGTGGTTGTCTTTTTCATGCATGTGAAATTGTGCACGTATTTTATAGATATATGCGAGAAAAATAGGGGCCGTGGCAACTCACAGGTAGTCAACTAGTAAATATAGTGATTCAAATAGTCTCATTCCTAGTCATGCGATTGCGTGGGCCTTCAAGCTAGTTGAAGGAATATTACTCCCTCTGATAAAAAAGTGTCGGTGACTTAATATAACTAGTTGAATGCCCGTGCATTGCTATGGTTTTACAAATTACCATCCTCATCACATCAACACAATTTAAGTGAACATTCATTTAATTTGTAAAATATTATAATATTAGTTTGGTTGAACTGTGATTCAATAATAGATATAATTAACATCATATCAATATTAATCAAAAATCAAACTAATTATCTCTGAATAAACCGGTGAATAATACTATCGTATTCACAAATTGATCCACTAGTCTGGCTATCATGGCACCTTGAAGGCATTCTGTTATGACCGTTGGATCTAATTAGCAAAACTATGTCAATCACCTGTTTAGAAGAATGAGATGTGTATAAATGACAATGCGATTTTGCACATTCTAGATTGCTCACTCATGTACTCTCTCTGGTTGTATTTATTGTCCCAACTTGATCTTTATAATGCACCACATAATTATAGTCGAAAGCACTGTGCTCCATCTTGCAAATTGCACCTCCTCTAAATCTATGAACTTACACACGACTCATGGGTAGCAAGAACATGAGCTACAGTACTACAAGCCCTGGGGCACCATTTTACAACACAAGCATTATAGGAAAAAATACAACAGGGTGTTTAGTTCTAAGAATAACACTCCATGCCACCCCATGTTGTAAGCATCAGTGGTGACTGCATGCTTAAGGGCCAGGTAGTCTGTCTCGATCTGCACTCCTTGACAGCCCGGTAAAGCAGCACCGACGGTCGCCTAGATGAGTGCCATAGCTTCAGTTTGTAGAGTGTCTTCTACTGCTCACATGCAAATCATGTTATTCCTTGAAGGGAATAATAACTTCGATGTACCTAATCAGAAAATAATACACTAAGCTCACTTATGCTTGAAGGAACATCTTTCTATATAATGCACGTGCCATAATTGCGTAATTTTTGGCAAATGTACTACAACCAAGATAAGAGATCCTAAAAATGTTCAAAGAGATAATGAAAACCAAAACCACCTAACACGCATGCAAAATTATATTGTTCCATGAATACAAAGGATAACTTCGATCTATCTGATTAGAAAACAATATATTTAGCTCTCATAGTCTCACATATGCTCGAAGGAGCGTGCTGTATTAACAATAAAATAGCTTTCATAGGATCAAATTTGTTAACTTCTAGCAAATGCATAGCCAAGATAAGAGATCCTGAAAATATAGTACAGTAAGAGATAAAACCAAAACCATTAATAGTTTAATACACCCTGCACATTGTTTGTAACTTTTAATTCCTGAGTCAATGCATAAGATGCACCATATGAAAAGAAGTATCCAACTATTCTAGCAAGGTATGACAATCAAAGATTGATGGAGATCTTATCTCCTCCCATTATCCTGGTACAAAAGCGATATAGGGGAAGGAGCATTACCCCAAAAAAAACATCACTTAGCGTGGACATACAGAGATGGACCACCAAAGCAATTGTATTCTGGCTGCAAGTACAAGGTGAGTATGTGGCGTCGGCCGCTGCAGCTAAATCCCCATACCATACAAAGGCAATGCTGCTCCCGGCCTCCTAGAACCATTTCCTTGCGAGCAGCTGCTGCCATCTTCCCCTACTCATGCAGATGGGGAAAAATGCATTAACCAATGAACAGACACTACAGGGAAAATTATTTAGTAATATGTACTCTCAATGGCGCTAGCATATTAATTACTTTGTGTATCACAACCACATCGATTCTTGTCTCTAACCTACTCAGTATGGATAACACACATATATACATTTTGTTATCCTAGCTATTGATGCATTCCGGAGAGCTTTTTAGCATCATGGTACAGTATATGAGAATTAGAGAATCCTAGAAGCATTGTTACATATGACACAGAGAGAGATTTAAAAAGAATGTTATCATGATGGAGAAATGCACTAACCATGAACTATAAATCCATATATGGTAAAGGAAATACATATCCTTAAAGAAAATAGAAAACTTCGGTGAACAAAATTTTGCCTTTTTCATCTCCAGCAATCACATTATACTGTTTGGTTGTATCGTCTTAGTAAGTCCATAATGTTGTACCACATTGATATATATTCGATACCACCTACACATCAACCATAATAAAAAATGATGATTTAATACCTCCAAGAGCTCACATAAGTGAAACTAACCTCGATAAGATTTTTGCCTCACAACTAAATTTCCATGTGTTCTCTTTAACTATAGATATAAACTGGAAGTACATATTTTCCTATAAGGGAAAAAATGAAGATGTTTATTTGATGATACTAGGACAATATATTTTAGTCGTTTGGACCAGCCTACCTGGTAATAAGAAATACCATCGTCCCTCCTGATGATATAATCAATCTCTTCCCTATACATAATTTTTTTTTAGCTAAACACATAATACCCATTCAGTTAGTCAAACTCATCACACCAAATAAAAACTTCTTAGGATACAAGATCTGCAAACATCATGATTAGAGAAATATTACAGAACAAAAGTATAAGGAAATATATATAATAAATACTATCAGGAGTTCAGATCCTTCTTTCGGCAAAGTACTCTGCGCCACCAAGCCCAGCCACGTTCAAGCTACCAGCCTCCCAGTCTTCATCATACCTCTGTTCCAGAGTTACCATCAATTCAATAGAATCAGAAATTCTATCAAGAAAAGGAACTGATTGTGAAGCCAAAGCACAATTTATTCTTCAATATTAGTTGGGTGGCATGCTTGGTGTGTTGATGCCTCCATGAGGAACCAATTTAGCTTGCCTCGGTATTCTCTCAATACAAACTCCACATCATGGATCCTTCACATACACATATTCAGGGTTTAGTATTTCGTTTTCCAAAAAAAAAATCGCTCCTTAGAGAGATTCACGAATTTTGAGAAAACAACGAAATTTCGTAGAAATTTTGCAAAAGTTTTGACCAAATTTCTAGTCCAGAGTTTAAAAAAATTCTAAAAACAAATCCAGATGACCAGGAATTGAACTCCCGCACCAACCAGCCAACAACACAGGCCTTCTACAACCACAGTACTAGTACGTTCTTGCAATGATAATGCTCTTTCTGCTTGACTGCTTTTAACGTGGAGTATTCCGGATTTATTTGAATTTGAACGAAAATATTCGCACAAAATGATATTTTCTCGCCTCTGACCAAAAACCATTTATTTCAATAATTTCGTCCAAAATTTCGACGAAACTTTTTTCACTGCACATATTATCCTTGCACCCTGCAGTGACAAAATTCGCAATATCATGCCACTACGGGAAAGAAACAAGGGGCCGGCGGCCAGCAACTGTGCCGACGGCAATTTGTCGGGGCCGTCGGCACAACACGAGGATGAGGCAGGCAAGCTAGATCACCGTCGGCACATGATTGTCGTCGGCATAGGCAGAGTTGTGCCGACGGCCGCCGTCGGCACAACCTATGCCGACGGCTAGGCCGTCGGCACAGATTTTTAAAAAATACTCATTTGTAATCATGGCAGAGCTGTGCCTACGGCCGCCGTCGGCACAGTCCAGATTTTTTTTTGCGAATTACAATTAAAAGTTTCAGATCAGAATTATATAAATTATGTGACATCGGACTAATATTCCTTGCGTTTTTTAAGAAGAAAGCTGCTAGATTTATTTGCTCCTAAAACATGGTCCTAATTTCATACTAGGCTGATACATAGCGTTTTTGTTCCTTGCGTTTTTTGAAGAAGAAAGTAGTTGGATGTCATATTTAGATTCCTCTCATTTTTCTGATCAATTTAGATATATTATTTATCGAAATACGATTTATGGATTTGTAAATATGGATTATCCAATATTAAATGGAAAAAAGAAAATAAATTAATTTTTTTAATGTTATTTGAATTCACTATTATTATTTATTCGTTTTCTTTAATTAAATAATTTTTTGGAATTCAAAACATAAAGGCGTGTGACATCATGCCTAAGGGTTAATAGGATTGATATAATACTATTATCAATAAGGTATAACATCTTTCTCGGAAGCTCAATAGGAAGGAACAAAGAAGTTAAGCGTGCTAGAGCTAGAGTAGTCTAAGGATGGGAGACCGACCGGGAAGTCTGATTAGGAGTAAGAGATTTGAGCTAAAATTAACTGTGCTTAGAGATAAAGATATCCTAGTGTTATTCGTTGATCAAACAATTCAAATATTTTAAATTTTTTGAAAAAATGAAAAAATAAATGAAAAATATAATTACCTATGGCGACGGCCTAGCCGTCGGCCTAGCCTTCTGTGCCGACGGCATGTCTATACCGACGGTCTTTTTGGCTATGCCGACGCCTGTCTAGCCCGACGGCCTTGTGCCGACGGCCACCGTCGGCATAGCCTATGCCGACGGCTTTTTTGGCTGTGCCGATGGCCGCCGGCCGTCGACACCTTGACTGCGTGCTTAGTAGGGTTTAGGGTTTAGGGCACCTTGACTGCGTGCTATAGTGTGCCCCCAGCATTACAGCATATAAACACGCTGGACTTGAGTAGGGATTCAACCTGATGAATAACTATTTTCGGAAACCTTCAAGTGAAAGAAACTTGACTCCTTGCACTTCCCCAATCTAAAAGAATCAAAGCAGAATGAGCAGAGAATAAAGATACCAAAATTGAAAGGAGACTAATAAATTGGTGAAAATCATTACCTCAATGCACACTCCTAATCTACTTGGCTGCTGCTAACATATAATCCTAATTAGCACATGTGTAATGTTCAGTCCTCCTTCTGATCTGGTTGCTCACTCGAGCTCCCTCTCCTAAGGCTCCCCTTACTATACAAATCTATCTATCTATCTATCTATCTATCTACTATATACTAAAAGCACAATACAGAATGCTAAAATAGAGACACCACGTTAATCCACATAGTTCTAAATTATGTGCTTTGTTGATTTTAATTTTTATGGCTGAGATTAAAACAAAATAAGATGTTACGTATAACAATAAATGTGTACATATAGGGTACCTGACACATAACTTTGTGATTAAATTTGGTCAGGTAGCTAGACTTTCCTAAAAAAAATAAAACCGTATCCGATTAGCACGTAAGAAAGAAATTTTAAAGCCATACGTTTTTGAACTTGACTCACATGCAATCCTGAGTTTACGTTGGGCACGCCTGTGCCGTCCTAGGAAAGCAATTTTTAGATCTGTTTTGCTTGGAGAATATCAGCGGCTAAGTCTCAGTCTGCTTCCATGTTAGTTATGTACTATTTTAAAGCTTTCTTTTTCTTATCTCTCCCATACCAACTAAGAAAAATTAATCATTAACCTAAGTTCTCCCGTCGTTCGTCTGGCGGGTGCACCTCGCTATGTTTCCCGTGCTGCTTTCTGAGCAAATGCATACCAATGGCAGCCTTCGATGGAGAGTTGTGCTGCCCCAAGATATCTGTTGTGCCGTCCTTTTGCACGCGAAGGTGGTCGTTCAAGTTTCATGAGTAGGATCAGTAGTTAAAATCTTTTCCTGGATCGTAGTTTGGATGTGTTGATACAACTCGATTATAGCAACTTTTCCTTTTACGAATCTACAACTTCTTGCAAGACGTTCTGTCAGATATAATTTGTCTCCTGATCCTAAGTTTGCTGCTTCTCCCATAAATATTAGAGACAAGGATTATGATTTCTCTTTGGATTTATCTTACATATCTATTGTTGAGAAAACTCCTTTTTGTGGTACTAAAGATGAGAGTGCTATGGAGCACATGAATGAGCTTTCTACTTTGAGTAATTTGTTTTCTGATGATATTAAGCTCCGCACTTACTTTGTTGCTAAGATTTTTCCTTTTTCGTTGAAAGATGCTTCTAAAACTTGGTTTAATAGCTTGTCTCCTGGTTCTCTTACTAGTCCTATTGCTTTGGTTAATGCTTTCTTTCAGAAATATTTTCCCGCTAGTGCTCAATATGCTGCTATGCAAAAAATCTTTGATTTGAACATGGAAAAGGAGAGATATTGCCTGAATCTTGGACAAGGTTTTGTTCTTTAATTAGAGCTCTGCCTAAAGAACCATTGCCTAAAAATGAACTCCTTGATATATTTTATAATGGACTAACGGATGAATCTAAGTCATATTTGGATAGTTGTGCTGGTTGTGTTTTCAGGGAAAGAACTCCGGCTGAAGCTGAAGAATTAATGGCTAAAATAAGCCGGAATCATGATGATTGGACTTTAGTTGAGCCAACACCAGCACCCACCCCTGCGCCATCTACAGAGCCTACGCCGAAGAAGAGAGGGATGATTGAATTAAATAATGAAGTTATGAAGGAAGCTAAGAAATCTCTTAAGGAGAAAGGTATTAAAGCCAAAGATGTTAAAAATTTACCTCCTATAGAAGAATTATGTAAGCCAATCCCTCACTCATCTACTATTGAGGTACACTCTCTCCAACGCTTTGATGAAAGAGATATTCCTTATACTAAACCTCCTGATCAATGCTTAGATGAGTTTGATAATTTTATTGTTAAGCAAGAAAATTTTAATAGAATGGTGCATAATCATTTGTTGGAAAATTCTAGAGCTATTAACAAGTTGCAGGATATTGTGGAGAGAACCACCAATGATGTGAAGATACTTGTTAAACATTTTCAAATGGTTCAAACACAAATTGATCAGCTTACCAAGGTGCAAAAAGACTTGCTAGTTAATGCTGCAAGAGAGAAGCAAGCATGTGAAATACGCACGAGAAGTGGCGCTGCTACTCAAGATCCATTATATCCTGAAGGACATCCTAAGAGGGTTGAGCAAGATTCTCAACACACTTCATATGATGATATCCCTTCTAAGAAGAAGAAGAAGCATAAAACAACTGCAGAATCCTCTGATGCAGGTAAAGATCCTAATAGTGTTTCTATTTCTGATGCTGAAACTGAACCAGGAGATGCTTCCGATAAAGAAGAAGTTGAAGAAGAACCAGAGAAGATTGATAAAAATGCAAAGTACACCAAAGAAGACTTCATTGCCAACAAGCATGGTAAAGAGAGAGAACCTTGGGTATAGAAACCAATGCCTTTTCCTAGTAAGAAACACAAGTCCAAGGAGGAAGAACACTACAACAGGTTTTGTGAATGGATGAGACCTTTATTTTTGCAAATTCCTTTGACTGATGCTATTAGAATGCCTCCTTATGCAAAGTATATGAAAGAAATTGTCACTAACAAAAGGAAAATTCCTAGTGAGGAAATTTCCACTTTACTTGCTAATTATTCTTTTGATGGTAAAGTTCCAGAGAAGCTTGGAGATCCAGGTATACCAACTATTCCTTGCTCCATTAAAAATAACTATGTTAGAACTGCTTTATGTGATTTGGGAGCTGGAGTTAGTGTCATGCCTTTTTCTCTTTATAAGAGACTTGATTTAGAAAAATTAGTATCAACTGATATATCTTTGCAGATGGCTGATAAGTCTACTACTATTCCTATTGGTATATGTGAAAATGTTCTGGTTCAAGTTGCTAACAGTCGTTTAATATTAACTGATTTTATTGTGTTGGAAATGCCTGAAGATGATAATATGTCTATTATTCTTGGGAGACCTTTTCTAAATACCGCAGGTGCTGTTATTAATTGCAATCAAGGAAAAGTCACTTTCAATGTCAATGACAAGGAGTATACGGTCTATTTTCCCAAGAAGATTGATAGGAAGAATGCTCTAAATTCAATTAAGCATGTTGAGACCATCAAAGTTGGTCAAATTATTTGTTAAGAGCAAAAGCCCAAGGAAGAATATCAAATTGTTATGGTTGGGACTATACCTATCAAAGTTGAGGTAACATAAGCATTTAGTGAAGTGCAAAGTTTTGCCTCATACAAAGTTAGTTTGGTAACAAGACTTGATCAACCTTGTTAACAAAGTGATTTTATATGAACGAAACTTCGTTTTCACCGCATCCACTCCACCTCACTTGTATTTACTTTCATCAATTCTATCCCTTCAGTTTAGTTGCATGATTAAGAGTATCTCAGAGCTGCTGCACGCTTGGTTTTGTTTTGCTTGAAATCATTTTATCGTCGTTTTTCTGAAAAAAAAAATTTGGATATGCCAATTTCTGAAAAATCCTCGAAAATAAAGTTTCTCGAAAAAATTCTAGAAAATTCTTTATAAATTTTTATGTCAAAAATGGGGCAAAGAGACACCTGGGAGGCACCAGGTGGGGCTGCCACGCCACCTCACACATAGGTGGCGCGGCCCAGCCCTGGCCGCGCCACCTAGGTGTGAGAGGGCCCCACCTGGCCCCTCACTCATCTGTTCTTCCCCAGCTCTTTCTTTCTCCCGAAAACAATGACACACTCAGCTCAAACTCGAGTTCTTGCTATTCTTCACCTCGATTTTTCGATCTCCGTGCTCAGTCCAACATTTCTGCTGAAATTTGGATCATTTGTTCTCCGGTATGTGACTCCTCCACTTGTCCAAGTAGAATTTCTTTTGGTAAAGTATTTCTTGAGTATTTTAGCTTTGTAGCTGGCAGTATAAATGAGTATGCATGCTTGTTCTATTGCTTAGAAAGGTTATTTTGATGCATGATAGCTCTCTAGTAACTCACCATAGTAGTTTCCTCCACTTGCTTGTCGTAAAATCGCTTTTTATGAGTTTGTTAAAAAAATTCAGAGAAGGGAGATGGACAACTTCACATATGGAGAAGTGTTTGAAAGTGATGCACCAAGGTCATCAAGGCCTTCAAGATCCACCGCTCAATATAGGATGTCTTATAATGAGGATCTCATGTCACCAAACCTTGAAGGGGACGATGGAGATGCACATCCATCCACCTTCCCTTGTATTAACTTTTTGAGTGATGCAGGGATTCTTGATGATTTCTTGCTCCTTATTAACAGGGTTGGGTTGACTGCTTACATGATAGATGAAAGTGACCAATATGCTATGCTTACAAAGATTTTCGTTGAAAGTTTTAAATTTACTAACGCTCATTTCAATCCTTCCATTGCATTTAAGATTTATGATAAGTCTATCACCATGCCTTTGGGGAGGTTTTGTTCTATTTTAGGTATTCCCATGTTTGGAACGGCCAAGAGGATACAAAATCACCCCGCTGATTTGTTGGAGCTTTACCGAGGGGTGACCAATGATGATGACCGCACCACACAGCGTGGCAAAATAAGAAACATTCAGCTCCCAGCTATTAGATATTTTACTTACTATCTTGCAACTAGTGTACTTGGTAGAGAAAATACTAGCAATATCTCCAACTATCATTTAGCTTTTCTAGCTACCGCTCTTGATGTTGGAAGGAAGTATAACCTTGGTGCTGTTATTGCTCGTCGCCTAGCCGCTAGGGGACCTATTTATGGAGGTATTATTGCCGCGTGCATTGTTGCTGAGCTAGGACTTTCTATTGCTCCTAATGATGTATTGTTGGCTCCACAGAGGCTTGATCTTGCTGCCATGAAACTCCATCATTTTGTTACTGCTAACTCATGTGCAGGGAAATTAGTTTACAGGATGTTATTTATTGATGGAGAGGAAAGGGAAGTTCCCTTGCCTCAGCCTAACTTGTTCAGCATTCACGTGAGGCCATGGTCGCGCACGAAGGAGGAGTTGGATGATCAGCTTAGGCTGCTTGGTTTCAATATCCAACACGGCGCGGTGGTCTAGGAGGAAGAGGAGGAGCCGGCCTATCACTTCACCACGTACCACTCCGGGGCGTCCTCGAGCTCATATCAGGACGATGGTGCTTCTTCGTCACACTACGGAGGCGCCACCTCATGGCCAAGTTGGCCGAGTTGGGATTGATCTCCACTTAGGCCAAAAGCCTAAGCTTGGGGGGGAGGTAAGCCGACGATGCACTCATCTACACATTATATTTTGTCGGACCCTTGTATATCCATGTTTCACCTTCTTTATTGTTCTAGTTCTTACTTCTGCTTTCCAAAATACGAAAAGACCAAAAATATTTCCGTTGTTTCTCTTTATTTGGTTCTTTGGTTTTCTACCTTTGGTTTGCTACTTGAAAAACCCAAAAATATTTTGCTTTGTTTGCTATTCCCTTCCGCTCTTGTTTCAAAAATCAAAAACGCAAAAAAATATTTGTTGTTCTTCTTCAGTTTTGTAAAGTTTGTTGCAGAGTTTAGTCCCCCGTTACTCCATTGGAGCTTGGTATTCACTTTATATTATTCAAGCCACACAAGTGAAGAGCAATAATGATGACATATGACAATCCAAGATGTGGTAAGAGGCTGGTATGAACTCTATTTGTTTTCATTTTTGTACATATACTCACTCATGTGGACATCCTTAGTCGGTTCATGTAAGGTATATGTTATCTAATGGATGCTTTGTAGTTCTTGCTTTCATATGATTAGTTCCAATTTACTATTAGCCTGTAGCATGTTATGTAGATGCTTGCATGCTTTGTTTTATTCATAATATGGTATGTTATTGTGGTATCCACCTCTGAAAGCTTCATTTGAATCGACTTGGCACATGCTCAAGCATGCATATGACTAAATAAAAAGTCAATTAAGCCTCGATGATTTACTTTGCCTCAGAGTTCTTGTATCATTTTTATGCCTATATTAATTTTGTTTTGTCGCAAGCATGATTATGACAGTTTTTTGCTCTCTCGATTGTCGCTTCCCAGTCTTTTGCTAGCCTTCACTTGTACTGAGTATGAGCTCTACTCGTGCATCCAATTACCAATTCCAAGTCTTCCAAAGAGTCCACTATAAATTCCTATGCATGGTATTTGTAAGCCATTCCAAGTAAATTTTCATGTGCTACCTTTCAAAACTTTCAACTACTTCTCATTTTGTGCCACTGTTTTTAGCTCATGGGGACGTAGTGGTCGGAATTGCTATCTTCCATATTAAATTAAGTACCCCTCGACTAGGCAGCTTCATCTGCTCGTCATTAATTTTGCAAGGGAGCCGGTCAGACCATTATAACCTTAATTCTAAAAGAAAGAAAAAAAGGCACTCCTCCAAGGAATGTGAAAGTTGGTGGGCACCCGATGGAATCGTTTAGCCATGGTTTGAGAAAGGAAAAAGGTGGGGAGGAGTGCCAAAGCTTTATAAAAGAGCACCAATGTGCCAAAATTTCAAAGAACTCGGAACCGCTCTCACTTGTTTATTATGGAAGATAGCAAGTCCCCATTGCTAGCCGTTGACATGAAACAACCACCTCTCAAAATAAATTTTTATCTCTGTTTTACAAATGAAAAGCTCTAGCACATGTTAAATCACTGCTTCCCTCTGCGAAGGGCCATTCGTTTACTTTTATGTTGAGTCACCATCTTCTAACTTTAAGCACTTCTTGAGAGCATAGCTGTTATTCTTAGTGTAATGTGCTTGTCCCAGAACACGGTTAATTGTGGTATAACTTTGATGTTTGTATCTTTGATATTTCTACTTCTAGTCTTCTCTTGAACTTCAGAGGTGCCTCAGCATTTATGTTTTGCTCCACAAATAAAGGCAAGTTGGATACCACTCTTTCATATCATTTATGCATATTACAATCTTGTTAGCTTCTTATGTACATGTTACTTGTTATTAGTGCATTGGCACTCTTTCATAGCTTGCTTGACTATGAGGTGACATTAGTTGCATATCTCTTATTATGAATTGCCTGAGTACTTGATCACATAGTTAGTATATATACATCATATGAGCAAATGTGTTCGTGAAAGTTTCTTTTATCGCTCTCAGTTGTTAACTGAATTGCTTGAGGACAAGCAAATAGCTAAGCTTGGGGGGAGTTGATACGTCCAAAACGTATCTACTTTCCCGAACACTTTTGCTATTGTTTCTCCTCTAATTTGTGTGTTTTGAATGCAACTAACACGGACTGACGCTGTTTTCAGCAGAATTACTCTGGTGTCTCGTTTTTGTGCAGAAATCCAACTTTCAGTAAAAATTCGGGAAAAATCATCAAAAATCCTATTTCACTAGAAGACCCACGGATCCAGAAGATAGGAGGGAAAGGAGGCCTAAGGGGCCCTCACGCACTGGTCGCGGCCTAGCCCTGGCCGCGCCACACTGGCGTGAGGAGGCTCCAGCCATCCTCTCGGCCTTCCCTCTCGCGTACATATACCCTCTGACGACATAATATCGAGGAGGGGGGGCGTTTTCCCAGATAGACTTCCGCTGCGCCGCCGCCATCAGAAACCGCGATTCGGAACCAGAAACTCCGTTCTGGCACCCTGCTGGGACGGGGAGTCGGAGGAGATCTTCATCACCATCATCACCGACGCTCCTCCATCGACCATCCATGACTCCCCCATCCATGTGTGAGTAATTCCCCCGCTGTAGGTGAGGGGATGGTAGGGATTGGATGAGATTGTTCATGTAATTTGATATGAGATTGATAGGGCATAGTGCCTAGTATCTTTATTTAGTGCCTATGACATTGTTGCAACTTGTTGTGCTTAATGCTTGTCACTTTGGGCCCGAGTGCCATGATTTCAGATCTGAACATGTTATTATTTCTATGATGATACTTGTTGTTTATGGTCTTACCTACAAGTTGTATACACATATTGTTGTCCGGAAGCCGAGGCCCCAAAGTGACAGAAATTGGGATAACCGGAGGGGATGGCTATGATGTGAGGATCACATGTGTTCACCGAGTGCTAATGCTTTGCTCCGGTGCTCTATTAAAAGGAGTACCTTAATTACCAGTAGTTTCCCTTGAGGCCCTGCTGCAACAGGCTGGTAGGACAAAAGATGCCGTGCAAGTTTCTCCTTGTGAGCACGTACGACTATATACGGAACACATGCCTATGATTGTTTGTACTAAGATGCTTTATCATTATTTATCTGCAATGCCCATGTCTCATTGATTTCATGAATTATTTTATCCATGCAACGCCCGTAATCCATCCCTATGCCTACAGTATTTGTTTCTACTGTGTACAACTGTTACTATTACTGCTGCTATTTTACTACTCCTGTTACTGTTTCACTACTGTCACCACTATAAAATTGTTGCTACTGATAAACCACTGCGAGCAAGACTGTTTCCAGGTGAAGCTGAATTGACAACTCATCTGTTAAGGCTTACATATATTCTTTGGCTCCCCTTGTGTCGAATCAATAAATTTGGGGAATACTTCCCTCGAAGACTATTGCGATCCCCTATACTTGTGGGTCATCACGCTGCATCAATGGGTCTTGACCAGCCGGTCTTGTCCGTCAGTACCGCGACTGCCGCGGTAATGATGCCTTCTGCAAGTCCACCGCAGTGGACTTCCACCGCGCGTCCTCCATGCACGCTCCTGGGGGTGACAGGGAGATCCCTACGGGATTCGCTTGCCACGCGCCCGGAGGTCTTGTCCTTCGGGACAAGTCTCGAGCCTTGTTTTGTATGCCACTTTCTCCCGGCTAGGGGAGATGCCTTCGCTTGCAAGGTTCCCTCACTGCAAGGGGGAGAGACCTTCTCCTCCTCCTTCCTAGCAAATAGAAGGGCCTTGCCTGGTGCCCGGCAATGCCTTGCCGACTGTTTGTCTCGGGCAGAGCTTGCTGTGGGCTCACCGCGGGCATCGTTCCTGGACTCCTTCCAGGAAATGGTAAAGGGCAAAGGGGTGCCGCCATGACAGAGCTTCTGAAGATGCCGGTCAAGGAATTCTACGGACAACTTCGAGAAGCTCTTCCGCAAGAGCAGCCCTCGCCTTCACCATGCCCTTGGTGCCTCCACCCCTGCTCTGCTTTCAGCTGGTTCTCTCCCACCTTCTGCGGGGGATGAGCAACATGGCCCTGGCTATATGTATCCTAGACAGTGGATGCCTTCGTCTTCTTCCTGCTAGTGGGCTTGCGGATGGCTCTTCGCTGCTGGGAAACGGTGGTCGACCGTCCGATAGTGCCTCGGTCCGGCCACCATGCGGTGAGTCCTTATCTTCTTCCATCATGGAGCGGGCCAAGCAGCAGGCGCTGGGACACCTTGGTCCAGAGCATCGACACTTGACCACCAGAGGCTCATAGCGACAACAACGCTTGAACATGTTGATGGCGAGGGTGGGATGTACACTGGAGGAGCACACCCAGGTGTCCTGCTAACAGCGGAGCCACTTGCGACTGGACTCCTTGCTCCGCTGGACGCACTTCTCGAGGTTGTCGATGGAGGTGGTGCGCAAGTAGTTGTCCTGGAGGTGCTTGACGAACTCCGAGTGCATGTCGTCCTAGGAGTCGATGCTGTTCTTTGGGAGGGTGTTGAGCCACTGCCTTGTGCTATCGTCCACCAGCAATGACAGGCAGTGAGTGGCCACCAGCTCGGTGTGGCCGGTGATTCCAATTGCCTTGAGGTACGAGTCAATCCAGATGGTGGGATCTTGCTTGGGGTCGTACTTCTCGACCTCCCTTGGAGCCTTGAAGTTCAGCGGGTACACCTTGCCTCGGACCATTGGTCTGAAACATGAGGGCCCAACACGCGTGAGCGAACCGGATTGCTCGGCGCGGTTGGTGAGGGTGTGCTGCAGATCGTACAACTGTTGTGTGTGCCATGCTTGTTTGTTGAGGATGTGGGTGTGCGGGTCAACATGCCGACCATCGTTGGTGTAGCATTGTTGATGCGGCGGCTCATTGGAGGAGTACACGGGCTGATCGTTTCGCGGCTGGCCTTGCGGCTGCACCTGCCCAGGCGGGGGGTAGTTTTGAAGGTTGGCAGCCGGTGCTGCTGTGGCGGCAGCGATGATGGTGCGATTGCCAGTGGAGGCCGCCCTGCTGCCGGAAGACCGGGAGTACACCCGCCCATGCGAGTCGCAGCTGTCCCCCTGCTGCTGGATGCACTTGTTCAGCTGGTTTTTGGCGTAGGCGATCCCCAAGGTGTTGTCAGCCGTCGGGTCGATGCTGGCGAGGGCCGCTGCAGAGGCGATGATATTGTCCATCGGCGTTGTCTCTTGCAGCATGTTGTTCTCGGCGACCTCCCTCGTGGCCAAGAATATTCTTGGTTGGCCTAGGGTAGGATTGGCGTTGGGCGGTGGTTGGGAAGGTCCGGCAGCAGTCGCCCCAGCAATTGGGCGAGTGGTAGCACCTAGAGCCGTGGCCGGTTGGCTAGATCCATCCTCCAAGGGGTCAGAGATCTGGACTTGGCACGGGGTGTCGAAGTTGAGAGTGCATGCTGGCATCTCGTCCGCTAGTCTCTTCTTCCACTTCCGCTGGTGGTACTCTGAGAGCTCGGTGGCGGTCTGCTTTTCGAGGCGAAATTTTTCTCGCTCTCGCTGCTCTTTGACCCTGGGCTCCTCAAGGGTCTTGCGAGAAGCTTCAACCTCTAACACCGGCAGGTCGGTGTGGATTGGAGTGGAGAACGGATCTGGTGGTGGCGGCGGTGGGTCGCTGCCGGCCATGAGGACGGCACAAGGCTCCTCCCAGATCCCATTCTCGGACTTGGACTCCGAGTAGGACAAGGGTTCCGATAGGTCTCCACGGCACCAGTCAGATGGCACGCGGGTGATGGAGCCGTCGAACAAAGTGGCAGTGATAGATCCATTGCCGGAAGGAGGGTCGATGGAGTCAGCATCGTCGGCGAGTGTGTCGAACTCGATAGTGTTGTCGATGTCGCCTTTGATCGAACCCCCTCCCGAGAGTGGGAGAGTGGCCGATCGAGCTTGGTCGTACTCCGCCTAAGTAAGGAGCGGAGTCATGCGCATGTTTTGCGCTGAGTCATCGAATTTCTCGATGGTGTCGGTGAGGCCGACGAAGATGTTCATGCTACCCACTATCGAGCTTGGTCGTACTCCGCCTAAGTAAGGAGCGGAGTCATGCGCATGTTTTGCGCTGAGTCATCCAATTTCTCGATGGTGTCGGTGAGGCCGACGAAGATGTTCATGCTACCCACTGGCAATATGTAGGCACAGGTGACATGCGCGGAGGCTGGCCGGCTTGATGTAGAAGCAGGAGTCGTGAGCGACTAGCGTGCCAGTGGCGAATTGCCGGTCAGTCGACATGATGGGTCCCGCCGCGGATCTATGGCCATACAAACCGTGCCCCACGGTGGGTGCCACTATCATGGGAATGGTCACGGCAGATGCTACCGGAGGTAGCGAAGGAGAAGGATGGGGCAAGGAGATTGTAGCCATCCGCGGATCAAGATTGCAAGACACAGGGTTTTACCCAGGTTCGCCCCTGTAGGGTAAAGACCTACGTCCTGCTTGTCTAGATTGATATTGATGGTGTTACAAGGGTTGCGAGTCCAAGCATTGGGCGTAAGACTGCTTTTATGGGGTGTATAATGGAGCGGATCCTCTCTATGTCCCTCTAGCCTGGCTTATATAGCAGTCGTCGGGCTAGGGTTTACAGATATTTAGGCCGAGTTTGTTAGAGACTCGGTCTTTGACCTAATCGACTGGGCCTAGCTACGCTTCTGTGATTCGTGTTCCACTCGCCAGGCCTCATATAATGGGCCATCCAGTCGCCGTGCCCCCCAAGCAAGTCTCCATGTATGGAATATCTTCTTCATGGGTCGTCCCCGAGTGCCATATCCCCGATAGGCCGCCGGCGAGGGAGGAAGGTGAGGTTGCGATCGGGAGGGAGGTGCGGTTGCGATCCTCTGTTGTAATTCTAATGTGAAACTGAATCAATCAGGGGTATTTTGGTACTTTGCGCTGGTTTTGGTGCTGTCGGAAAATTGCTTCCGTGCCTTATAAAATTGGACGGAGGGGGTATATATGTAAGATACTTATACAATTTTGATAGACAATAATTTAGTTTTAAATGTCAATTTTGGCAGATAAAAATGGTATGTAATGTTAGAAGAAGTTTGAGTTAACCGGCGCTAAATTAAATAAAACCTAGGTCCCGATTAAAACTATTTCCAAACTTCTTGGCGAGTATTGTTTTGCTGCCAGTTCCATCAGCTATGCGTTTGGTTCATTCAAGTAGGCACATTGAGTATTATAGGTTGCATATTTATTTTTTCCACATGAAATATTCATGCTATTGACAAATGTTGTTATGGAGGATGGTTACGAGCTGAGGATTTTTTTGATACACTTGCTCAAGTACCATGAAAATAAAGCACGAGGCAATATCCTAACACTTGTATGATAATATCTAAACAGCATCAAATATTAGTTAACAAAAATAATTAGTTGAGTTCTTATTTTATATTCCAACAATGTCAAATTATATTGGTTATTGATATATACTTAATATGAGGTGGAATATTATGAGTTTTAGAGTATCTTGTGGTTGTCTTTTTCATGCATGTGAAATTGTGCACGTATTTTATAGATATATGCGAGAAAAATAGGGGCCGTGGCAACTCACAGGTAGTCAACTAGTAAATATAGTGATTCAAATAGTCTCATTCCTAGTCATGCGATTGCGTGGGCCTTCAAGCTAGTTGAAGGAATATTACTCCCTCTGATAAAAAAGTGTCGGTGACTTAATATAACTAGTTGAATGCCCGTGCATTGCTATGGTTTTACAAATTACCATCCTCATCACATCAACACAATTTAAGTGAACATTCATTTAATTTGTAAAATATTATAATATTAGTTTGGTTGAACTGTGATTCAATAATAGATATAATTAACATCATATCAATATTAATCAAAAATCAAACTAATTATCTCTGAATAAACCGGTGAATAATACTATCGTATTCACAAATTGATCCACTAGTCTGGCTATCATGGCACCTTGAAGGCATTCTGTTATGACCGTTGGATCTAATTAGCAAAACTATGTCAATCACCTGTTTAGAAGAATGAGATGTGTATAAATGACAATGCGATTTTGCACATTCTAGATTGCTCACTCATGTACTCTCTCTGGTTGTATTTATTGTCCCAACTTGATCTTTATAATGCACCACATAATTATAGTCGAAAGCACTGTGCTCCATCTTGCAAATTGCACCTCCTCTAAATCTATGAACTTACACACGACTCATGGGTAGCAAGAACATGAGCTACAGTACTACAAGCCCTGGGGCACCATTTTACAACACAAGCATTATAGGAAAAAATACAACAGGGTGTTTAGTTCTAAGAATAACACTCCATGCCACCCCATGTTGTAAGCATCAGTGGTGACTGCATGCTTAAGGGCCAGGTAGTCTGTCTCGATCTGCACTCCTTGACAGCCCGGTAAAGCAGCACCGACGGTCGCCTAGATGAGTGCCATAGCTTCAGTTTGTAGAGTGTCTTCTACTGCTCACATGCAAATCATGTTATTCCTTGAAGGGAATAATAACTTCGATGTACCTAATCAGAAAATAATACACTAAGCTCACTTATGCTTGAAGGAACATCTTTCTATATAATGCACGTGCCATAATTGCGTAATTTTTGGCAAATGTACTACAACCAAGATAAGAGATCCTAAAAATGTTCAAAGAGATAATGAAAACCAAAACCACCTAACACGCATGCAAAATTATATTGTTCCATGAATACAAAGGATAACTTCGATCTATCTGATCAGAAAACAATATATTTAGCTCTCATAGTCTCACATATGCTCGAAGGAGCGTGCTGTATTAACAATAAAATAGCTTTCATAGGATCAAATTTGTTAACTTCTAGCAAATGCATAGCCAAGATAAGAGATCCTGAAAATATAGTACAGTAAGAGATAAAACCAAAACCCTTAATAGTTTAATACACCCTGCACATTGTTTGTAACTTTTAATTCCTGAGTCAATGCATAAGATGCACCATATGAAAAGAAGTATCCAACTATTCTAGCAAGGTATGACAATCAAAGATTGATGGAGATCTTATCTCCTCCCATTATCCTGGTACAAAAGCGATATAGGGGAAGGAGCATTACCCCAAAAAAAACATCACTTAGCGTGGACATACAGAGATGGACCACCAAAGCAATTGTATTCTGGCTGCAAGTACAAGGTGAGTATGTGGCGTCGGCCGCTGCAGCTAAATCCCCATACCATACAAAGGCAATGCTGCTCCCGGCCTCCTAGAACCATTTCCTTGCGAGCAGCTGCTGCCATCTTCCCCTACTCATGCAGATGGGGAAAAATGCATTAACCAATGAACAGACACTACAGGGAAAATTATTTAGTAATATGTACTCTCAATGGTGCTAGCATATTAATTACTTTGTGTATCACAACCACATCGATTCTTGTCTCTAACCTACTCAGTATGGATAACACACATATATACATTTTGTTATCCTAGCTATTGATGCATTCCGGAGAGCTTTTTAGCATCATGGTACAGTATATGAGAATTAGAGAATCCTAGAAGCATTGTTACATATGACACAGAGAGAGATTTAAAAAGAATGTTATCATGATGGAGAAATGCACTAACCATGAACTATAAATCCATATATGGTAAAGGAAATACATATCCTTAAAGAAAATAGAAAACTTCGGTGAACAAAATTTTGCCTTTTTCATCTCCAGCAATCACATTATACTGTTTGGTTGTATCGTCTTAGTAAGTCCATAATGTTGTACCACATTGATATATATTCGATACCACCTACACATCAACCATAATAAAAAATGATGATTTAATACCTCCAAGAGCTCACATAAGTGAAACTAACCTCGATAAGATTTTTGCCTCACAACTAAATTTCCATGTGTTCTCTTTAACTATAGATATAAACTGGAAGTACATATTTTCCTATAAGGGAAAAAATGAAGATGTTTATTTGATGATACTAGGACAATATATTTTAGTCGTTTGGACCAGCCTACCTGGTAATAAGAAATACCATCGTCCCTCCTGATGATATAATCAATCTCTTCCCTATACATAATTTTTTTTTAGCTAAACACATAATACCCATTCAGTTAGTCAAACTCATCACACCAAATAAAAACTTCTTAGGATACAAGATCTGCAAACATCATGATTAGAGAAATATTACAGAACAAAAGTATAAGGAAATATATATAATAAATACTATCAGGAGTTCAGATCCTTCTTTCGGCAAAGTACTCTGCGCCACCAAGCCCAGCCACGTTCAAGCTACCAGCCTCCCAGTCTTCATCATACCTCTGTTCCAGAGTTACCATCAATTCAATAGAATCAGAAATTCTATCAAGAAAAGGAACTGATTGTGAAGCCAAAGCACAATTTATTCTTCAATATTAGTTGGGTGGCATGCTTGGTGTGTTGATGCCTCCATGAGGAACCAATTTAGCTTGCCTCGGTATTCTCTCAATACAAACTCCACATCATGGATCCTTCACATACACATATTCAGGGTTTAGTATTTCGTTTTCCAAAAAAAAAAATCGCTCCTTAGAGAGATTCACGAATTTTGAGAAAACAACGAAATTTCGTAGAAATTTTGCAAAAGTTTTGACCAAATTTCTAGTCCAGAGTTTAAAAAAATTCTAAAAACAAATCCAGATGACCAGGAATTGAACTCCCGCACCAACCAGCCAACAACACAGGCCTTCTACAACCACAGTACTAGTACGTTCTTGCAATGATAATGCTCTTTCTGCTTGACTGCTTTTAACGTGGAGTATTCCGGATTTATTTGAATTTGAACGAAAATATTCGCACAAAATGATATTTTCTCGCCTCTGACCAAAAACCATTTATTTCAATAATTTCGTCCAAAATTTCGACGAAACTTTTTTCACTGCACATATTATCCTTGCACCCTGCAGTGACAAAATTCGCAATATCATGCCACTACGGGAAAGAAACAAGGGGCCGGCGGCCAGCAACTGTGCCGACGGCAATTTGTCGGGGCCGTCGGCACAACACGAGGATGAGGCAGGCAAGCTAGATCACCGTCGGCACATGATTGTCGTCGGCATAGGCAGAGTTGTGCCGACGGCCGCCGTCGGCACAACCTATGCCGACGGCTAGGCCGTCGGCACAGATTTTTAAAAAATACTCATTTGTAATCATGGCAGAGCTGTGCCTACGGCCGCCGTCGGCACAGTCCAGATTTTTTTTTGCGAATTACAATTAAAAGTTTCAGATCAGAATTATATAAATTATGTGACATCGGACTAATATTCCTTGCGTTTTTTAAGAAGAAAGCTGCTAGATTTATTTGCTCCTAAAACATGGTCCTAATTTCATACTAGGCTGATACATAGCGTTTTTGTTCCTTGCGTTTTTTGAAGAAGAAAGTAGTTGGATGTCATATTTAGATTCCTCTCATTTTTCTGATCAATTTAGATATATTATTTATCGAAATACGATTTATGGATTTGTAAATATGGATTATCCAATATTAAATGGAAAAAAGAAAATAAATTAATTTTTTTAATGTTATTTGAATTCACTATTATTATTTATTCATTTTCTTTAATTAAATAATTTTTTGGAATTCAAAACATAAAGGCGTGTGACATCATGCCTAAGGGTTAATAGGATTGATATAATACTATTATCAATAAGGTATAACATCTTTCTCGGAAGCTCAATAGGAAGGAACAAAGAAGTTAAGCGTGCTAGAGCTAGAGTAGTCTAAGGATGGGAGACCGACCGGGAAGTCTGATTAGGAGTAAGAGATTTGAGCTAAAATTAACTGTGCTTAGAGATAAAGATATCCTAGTGTTATTCGTTGATCAAACAATTCAAATATTTTAAATTTTTTGAAAAAATGAAAAAATAAATGAAAAATATAATTACCTATGGCGACGGCCTAGCCGTCGGCCTAGCCTTCTGTGCCGACGGCATGTCTATACCGACGGTCTTTTTGGCTATGCCGACGCCTGTCTAGCCCGACGGCCTTGTGCCGACGGCCACCGTCGGCATAGCCTATGCCGACGGCTTTTTTGGCTGTGCCGATGGCCGCCGGCCGTCGACACCTTGACTGCGTGCTTAGTAGGGTTTAGGGTTTAGGGCACCTTGACTGCGTGCTATAGTGTGCCCCCAGCATTACAGCATATAAACACGCTGGACTTGAGTAGGGATTCAACCTGATGAATAACTATTTTCGGAAACCTTCAAGTGAAAGAAACTTGACTCCTTGCACTTCCCCAATCTAAAAGAATCAAAGCAGAATGAGCAGAGAATAAAGATACCAAAATTGAAAGGAGACTAATAAATTGGTGAAAATCATTACCTCAATGCACACTCCTAATCTACTTGGCTGCTGCTAACATATAATCCTAATTAGCACGTGTGTAATGTTCAGTCCTCCTTCTGATCTGGTTGCTCACTCGAGCTCCCTCTCCTAAGGCTCCCCTTACTATACAAATCTATCTATCTATCTATCTATCTACTATATACTAAAAGCACAATACAGAATGCTAAAATAGAGACACCACGTTAATCCACATAGTTCTAAATTATGTGCTTTGTTGATTTTAATTTTTATGGCTGAGATTAAAACAAAATAAGATGTTACGTATAACAATAAATGTGTACATATAGGGTACCTGACACATAACTTTGTGATTAAATTTGGTCAGGTAGCTAGACTTTCCTAAAAAAAATAAAACCGTATCCGATTAGCACGTAAGAAAGAAATTTTAAAGCCATACGTTTTTGAACTTGACTCACATGCAATCCTGAGTTTACGTTGGGCACGCCTGTGCCGTCCTAGGAAAGCAATTTTTAGATCTGTTTTGCTTGGAGAATATCAGCGGCTAAGTCTCAGTCTGCTTCCATGTTAGTTATGTACTATTTTAAAGCTTTCTTTTTCTTATCTCTCCCATACCAACTAAGAAAAATTAATCATTAACCTAAGTTCTCCCGTCGTTCGTCTGGCGGGTGCACCTCGCTATGTTTCCCGTGCTGCTTTCTGAGCAAATGCATACCAATGGCAGCCTTCGATGGAGAGTTGTGCTGCCCCAAGATATCTGTTGTGCCGTCCTTTTGCACGCGAAGGTGGTCGTTCAAGTTTCATGAGTAGGATGAGTAGCAACTTTTGGTGGATTGAAAGCGTACGGCCTCGCGGGTGCCCTGGAGGCAGCATGGGGCCCCGACGCTGAGGAGTTCAGGCCAGAGAGGTTCCAGGAGAGCGTCGGGGCGGACTTCAAAGGGAAAGACTTCCAGTTTGTGCCGTTCGGCGGGGGGCGGAGGATGTGCCCGGGGGTGATGTTCAGCCTGGCTGTCATGGAGCTCGCGCTGGCAAGCCTCCTCTTTCATTTTGACTGGGAGCTCCCCGTTCCCGCTGAACTGGACATGGAGGAGGCGTTCGGGATCACGGCCAGGAGGAAGAGCGATTTGTGGGTGCATGCCACTCTTCGTGTGCCGACCTATTCCTCCTAATCTGTAGGTTGGCAATCTTCGGCTTGTATATCAGGAAGCAAATAAAAGTAAATTTCACTATTTTCTTCATAAAGACGTGCGGATTGCCGAGCGGCGTGTATTTCATTGGTAATTGGAGTCCTCTGTCTAATTGGAAATAATTATCGATGATTTTATACTAACATAATACAAATATCTTTACTATTGGTTTTGAGTTGGTGGCTACCACCAACTCGACATACAACATTTGAGTTGCAAAATTACCCCTAATATTTCCAATCACGGAAAGAGCAATTACGGGATCACGGAACATCAATACGGGACATCAATACCACCGACAATAATTGTCCCTAATCTCTCCCCTGCAACTCGCTCACCCTTCTTCCCACGAGGAGCAGACCACCGTAGTGAGCGCCACCTCCACCTAGGGTTTGGACGCCGCCGCCTACTTCCGCCGCCACCTCATCCTTCCATGCCACAACATTCTTCCGGCTGCCCCGCCCCATGTTCCCTGCCGCCAGGATGCCTTTCGCCGCCCGCCTCGAGTTCTCCGCCACCAGGCCGCCTCCCGCCTTGGTTCCTACCGGCCTACGACCTGCTGCATCTGGAGCTCGACCAATTACGGCACCGTGCTTGCCGTCAAGAAGATCAACCCCATCTGCAGCCAGGTATCAATATCATTATGATTGTCAATTGCCATTGGGCGAATTGTTGATCTCATTCTGATGCTTGAAGTATAGTCTTTATTAAATTTCGAGCTTCTTACTGAACTAGCACTGTGGTCCTCTCAAATGCGAGGGTATCATCTTCACAACACTATAAATGTTCCAAAATAAATTATATTTTCAAACAATATACGTGATAAGAAATGGTAAGTTACTATATAGAAAACACATATTTATGATTTATATAATATCACATTTGAAACGTGATATGCCACCTTGCACCAGTAAGCTGAGTTGAAGTGTACACTGTGAGTCATTGATATTAGATATATATCCATGTACACATTTATATTATGGTCCATATTAATAATTGGGATTTCCGATCATATATGGAATCAGCAAACCAATGGATTGTGTTTATACACATTTATGAAGATATGCCAACTATAGTGCATTACTTAAGAATAAGATGGAAAGGAACAATGGTCTGATAGTTTTTTGTTCTCGCTATCTAGTGGACAACTACAACCTGGAATAATAGCAATTTTTGAACTACTTTGAGTATGGGAAACTGAAATAATGTCTAATATAGTATTAAATGCCTAGTTCACCCAGAATTATTGGAAGTAAAAATTTACATAACTTGAACTCTATAGTATGTAGTACGTCTTAGGGCATGTACAATGGGTTATCGCCACATTTTGGCCAGATAAGGAGATGGGCCGTAATCAAGATGGGCTTGGAGGCTGGATCGGCCTTGCGCGTGGATTTGGGCTAATTGCCCGTGTATCTGTATATTATGATAGAGTACGTTTCGGTTTAAACAAGAGATAGAGTTGTTAGGTTTATTCCAAAGTTAGAAAGTCTCCGGACTATAAATATGTACCTAGGGTTATTGAGAAAGGAGGACGACCACGTTCACAACAAACACAATCTCGGCGCATCGCCACCCCTTGTTTCGAGGGTTTCTTTCAGGTAAGCGTCGTGCTGCCTAGATCGCATCTCGCGATCTAGGCAGCATCTGCTTATGTGTTATTTGGTGTTGCTCGTACTGAAGCCTTGTTGATGGCGAGTAATACTGTTATCATAGATCTGTTTGGGCTAGCATCGGTGCTTTTTGGTTATGTTTGCTTAGTCTTGCTGCCCCTAGAGATCTCGCTGCCTTTGCACCTATTTTGGGTGTAAGGGCAGCATCTTGCTTGATCTTTATTCAGTCGATTCAATCTGTTATAGTTGTTCCTTGTTCTCCAAGGATTAGTTTGATATCCGCATGGTTAGGCCTCACAAACGGGTTGAACGATCCAGTAGTATGTAAGGATGTGGTTTGCCAATTCGAGAGGAGTTGTTCCGGGAATTGACTCTACATTGGTTTTTTGGCCTCCTCTAGGGTTAGTTTTCTGTTATCTTTCGTATCTACCAGGCTCAATTACGTGTGGGATGTTCCAATTATGTGGTGAAAGCGTTAAACTGTCGTAGATCGATTTGACTTGTATTGATAAAGCAAAACCCCATGTTATCGTAGATCCAATGCAGATCCATGGGTCAATCGGCTACATGAGCCGATTCACAGGGAAACCTGAGAGCCGATCGAGGCTCGTATTTAATGTTTACATGTCTGCCATGCAGGAAACTAAACGAAGCAATCCATCACCTTCCTGATCAGGTATAGGTCAGGTGGCACGCCCTTGCATCAGCCAGGACGTGTGCCGGAGTTTTGCGGGCCGTTGCCCGAGGGACCAAGGCCCACCAGCAGTTCTGGGAGCCTCCCGGCTCTTCGTGTTGCTCGTCGCTGCTCGCCGGTGGGTTTTGACAGGCAACACATTCTGGCACGCCCGGTGGGACATTCAACAACATCTGCATCAACATCTGACGCTGCGATGGGGGACAGACCAATCACGTACGACGATCTGTCTGATGAGCACAAGAAGAGGTATGATGATATCAAAGCTCTCTTCGAAGCCGATCTCATCGGCTCTTTTGAGAGGACCCGTAAGCGTGGCATCAGGTGGAAAGGGTTCTCACCCGAAGGCGCTCTCGATGAGGTGGATCTGTCTGTTCCTTCGGAGGATCGCACCAGAGCTCTGCGACAGGAAGTCAATTACATGGTGGCTCATTCTCTTCACCGCCATTCTGAGAGCCTGGTGAACGCTTTCGAGCGCGTCGCGGTTCGCGTGGTTCAGGAGATCATGAAACATCAGTACTCTCCGTCGGGGCCTACCCTAGGGACTCACCAGGGAGAAAGACCGCTCCAGACCAGGCCACAGCTACCATTCACGCTTGCAGCTCCGGAGCCACCGGGGTCACCGGCGTACGTCGTCTACAAGATTGGAGGTGATCCTGGCGATTACCAATTCCTGTTTGAACCACCTAAAGAAATCCCACATGGATATGTGTGCACATACGTGCCGGACTGCAACAGCCTGACGCGCACGAACCAGATTGCAACCGCAGGGATTTCTGGGGCAGGTGTTTCTGGAGTAGGGATTTCGGGAGCAGGGATGTCCAGGATGGACGCTGATAAACAGGCGTGGCTAGCTAAGTATGCCACCGGAACGAGTCATGAGAATTTAGCCCCTGCAGCTCAAATGGTGGAGCAAATCAGTACCATCTTGAGAGACCAGTTCGGCTTCGTGCCGAAGAGGAGAACAATCGGCTATTCCAAGCCGTACCCCAACGAGTATGATCTGATTCCGCTTCCACCCAAGTATCGGCTCCCTGAGTTCTCAAAATTTAATGGTTCAGAAGGGTCTAGCTCGATCGAGCACGTGAGCCGATATTTGGCACAGTTAGGCATGATTTCAGCATCAGATCAGTTACGCGTAAGGTTCTTTGCGCAATCTCTGACAGGACCAGCTTTTGGGTGGTACACCTCGTTGCCACCAGATTCGATCCGGACCTGGAAGCAGCTGGAAGAACAGTTCCATATTCAGTATCATTCAGAAGCGACCGAGGCTGGCATTGCCGATCTGGCGCAGGTGCGGCAGAAGCGGGGAGAAACGGTAGCCGAGTATATTCAGCGTTTCAGGACTGTCAAGAACCGATGTTATTCGGCTCGTTTAACTGAGAAAGAAGCGGTCGAGCTGGCCGTGTTGGGTCTCTCAGCACCGATCAAGGATCTGGCTTCCCAAGTAGAATACAATTCACTGGCGCACATGGTCCAGAAACTGACAATGTATGAGCAGCGCCACCCTGAGTTGTACCAAGACAAGTTCAAACGTCCGATAGGCCTGGTCGATACAGAAGAAGAGGATCTTGTAGAAGACCAGGAGATAGCCGTGGCTGAATGGGCTCGGGGAGCAGATCCTGTGTCCTGCAAATGGGTGAAACAGCAAGGGCCTGCAAAAGGGTTCGACTTCGATGTAAGCAAAGCTGAGCAGATATTCGATTTACTGCTGAAGGAAAAGCAGCTGAAGTTACCCGAAGGCCATAAAATCCCTACGGCGCAAGAGATGAACGGGAGATCATACTGCAAGTGGCATCACTCGTTCACCCACACCACCAGTGATTGCAAAGAGCTACGTCGACAGATCCAAACGGCGATAGAACAGGGCCGTCTGATCCTTGGGCAGTTCGCCATGAAAGTGGACACAAACCCGTTTCCTGGCATCAACATGGTAGAGCACAGCCACTCCACGAGGCGTCAGCTAGATTTCTCGTTCGATATTAACATGGCAGGGCCTATGTACCACCATGGCAAGTATAAGGAGGAAAGCGGCCACTCCCGGGGCAAAGAAAAGGAAGAGGCCGGTCCACGCGACCGGCCCCGTTATGATGATAGGCGGTATATAACCGAGGAACAAGTGAGAAGCGTGCGATATCAGAAGCCACACTCCACGCATCTCCTTAACAAGTATGAGCGTCAGTATGACCGACGTCGGCAGTACGACAGAGATGATGAAAGGGATCGTCGGACCGACGCATACGATGGGAGATACCGTCGGCATGATAGAGATGATGAAGGATATGAGCACCGCGCTAGGGGAAGGTCAAAGGAAAAGGAAGGCGTGGATAAACATTGGGATTGTCCTTTCTTCAAGTACTGTTGGGATGCGGGAATGAGCCGATTGCCTACAGTCGACAACTGCCCGGAATGTGGACAGCAGAAGGATGACACAGGTCCAGTTTCAGTGTTCAAGCGTCTAGGGCCTCTCCGGCCTCAGAACAGACAAGAGGAGTCATCTCGAGCAAAAAATCTCGAGGAGTCAGAGGATGAAGAAGAAGATAGATATCACCGGCCAAGGTGGTGTCCCGATGGACTCAGACACACCCAAAAGCGTAGAGTTCAGCGGCTACGTAGCTTGGAGGAAGCCGAAGCGCAGTACCTCCACACTTTAAGGAAAGCCCGGCCTGATCTGGCCGTAAAAATTCAGCAAACCTTGGAGACGGAGGCCCGTCCAAAAAGGAAAGAGTGGTGCCCCAAACCAGTAAAAGCCGATGCGAAGACATCGGCTGACACAAACATGGTGTTCATACTTCCGTCAGAGTTTTGCGCTCCAAGAACCGAAGAACTACCAGTGGCACAGCTTGACTGCGGCCCACGGCCGGTTATCTTTGAAAAGCCACAGGAGAAGGGCTACAAACATCTGAAAGCCCTGTACCTGAGAGGTTATATCAATGGGCAGCCTGTCCGCAAGATGTTGGTTGACACCGGAGCGGCAGTCAATATAATGCCATACTCCATGCTGCGGCGTTTGGGACGCTCCACTGCAGATCTGATCAAAACCAACGTCACGCTAAGCGACTTCAACGGCCAAGCTTCAGAAACGCAAGGCGTTCTGAACGTGGATCTGACCGTGGGTAGAAAAACCATCCCTACGTCGTTCTTCATTGTTGACAGCAAAAGCACCAACGCTGTCTTGCTGGGAAGGGATTGGATTCACGCTAACTGCTGCATTCCATCCACGATGCACCAATGCCTGATACAGTGGGATGGAGATGAAGTGGAGGTCATTCATGCAGATGACTCGATCGAGATCTCAATAGCTGGCATGAACATTTGGGACGCAGAAGACCAAGAGCCGATCTCTGGAGTCAGTCTAGACGGCTGTGAGCGCATTGAAGCTACAAAAAACAGGGTGAGGCTGGTCTTATCCACTGGCCTGACAGAGTAGCAAAGCCCACGATTGTGCGTGGTAAGGCCGATCCCTGCGATCGGCCACAAAAAATAAAAAGCAGTGATCTTACGACAAGCATGTCACGTAGTCGTAGTAGGGAGATTCCCTACCATTGTAGAGCACAAATAAGTTGTAAACCTTCCTTGAGTAATGCAATCAAAAAGGGGGCCGATTCCGGCAATCGGCCCAAATTATCTTTGTTATCCTCACCAACTTTTGGCCTGTGTTCAGCATCGATTTAGCAGGTGACGGAAAGCTGGGGTATGGGTTTACATCCGCTGATGAGCTAGAGGAGATTGACATCGGTCCTGGGGATAAGCCACGACCGACATTTATCAGCAAAAAGTTAGATCCGAATCTGCGGGGTCCGATGATAGCTTTGTTGAAAGAATATCCAGATTGCTTTGCCTGGGACTATACGGAGATGCCCGGGTTAGACAGGAGCATCATTGAGCATCGGCTCCCGCTTAAAAAAGGGTTTCGGCCATTCCAGCAGCGAGCACGACAGATGAAGGCCGAAATTTTAGAGGAAGTCAAGAAAGAGATCGAGAAAATGTTGAAAGCTGGGTTCATCAGGCCATGCAGGTATGCTGAGTGGATTTCTAGTATCGTACCTGTAGAGAAAAAGGATGGCCGATGGCGTGTTATCATAGATTTTCGGGATCTCAATAGAGCCACTCCAAAGGATGAGTATCCGATGCCGGTAGCAGAGACATTGATCAACGCAGCTGCTGGTCATAAGGTCTTGAGTTTTATGGATGGCAATGCCGGTTACAATCAAATTTTTATGGCTCCAGAAGATATACACAAGACTGCATTCAGAGTCCCAGGTTCGGTGGGGTTGTTTGAATATGTAGTCATGACATTTGGACTGAAGAATGCCGGCGCCACATACCAAAGAGCCATGAATTACATTTTCCATGATCTGATCGGCAAGCTGGTGGAGATTTATATCGATGACGTGGTAGTCAAGTCTGCTTCAGTACAAGGACACTTGGACGATCTGCGACGCGTCCTGGACCGAACCAGAAAATTCGGGCTACGGATGAATCCAAAGAAGTGTGCCTTCGGTGTGACGGCCGGTCAGTTCTTGGGTTTCTTGGTCCATGAACGCGGAATCGAGATCGGCCTGAAAAGTCAGGAGGCAGTGCGAACAATGAAGCCACCTACCACGAAGAAAGAACTGCAGTGTCTCATCGGCAAAATCAACTTCGTCAGAAGGTTCATCTCCAATCTGTCAGGAAGAATAGAGCCGTTCATGGGACTGGTGAAAATTAAATCTGATGAGGAGTTCCGCTGGGGGACAGAACAACAACGAGCCTTCGACGAGATCAAAGAATATCTAACGAAGCCGCCAGTGTTGGTTCCACCGCAGCAGGATAGGCCGTTCTAAATTTACTTGTCGGTGGCTGACACGTCCATCGCCTCGGTGGTGGTGCAAGTTTATGATGGTCTGGAGCGAGTTGTGTTTTACATTAGCAGAAGGATGCTGGATGTAGAGACAAGGTATCCTGAGATCGAGAAGTTATGCCTCTGCCTATTTTTCACCTGCACCAAGCTGCGACACATCTTGCTGTCAGCAGAGATTATCATCATATGCAAATCCGATGTCATAAAACATATGCTGTCGGCTCCTGTGTTGAAAGGCCGACTCGGCAAATGGATGTTTGCATTATCGGAATTTGATATCCGGTATCAACCCGCCAAAGCGGTTAAGGGACAGGCGTTGGCCGATCTTATTGCTGAACGAATCAACACTGATATAGCAGCACTGTCCGTACGTGCATGGGCTATGTTTTTCGATGGATCGGCTTGTGATGATGGTTGCGGCATCGGCATTCTACTCGTGTCGCCCCGGGGGGCAACATATTCCTTCTCCATCAGGCTATCTACCCCTTGCACCAACAATGTCGCTGAGTATGAGGCAATACGCAAGGGAATGGAGTTGCTCATCGAAGCCGGAGCAGAAGCAGTGGAACTTTTTGGAGACTCCAAATTGGTGATTTCCCAACTCACGGACGAATACAAGTGTGAGAGCGAGTCACTCTTCCCATTATGGTTGCAATGCCGTGAGCTGATGGCACAGTTCAGGTATCTAAACTTGAACTGGATCCCGCGGTCGCAGAATACCGAGGCGAATGATCTTGCACAGATGGCTTCAGGCTACAAGGACATAGCAGATGGAACTGATGTTCAGGTACAGTTCCTGGAGGCGGACGACTGGAGAGCCGATATCTTCAATTACTTGAAAGATTCGGCTCGGGGGGCACCTAAACGGATAAGGTACAAGGCCATGAAGTATGTGCTTATTGGGGATGACATGTTCTACAGGACTTTGGAAGGGTTACTGCTCAAATGTCTGGGGCCAGCCGAGGCAAATCGGCTTCTACACGAGGTACACGAAGGCGCCTGTGGAACTCACCAATCGGCTCACAAGATGAAATGGTTGATCAGGCGATCAGGGTTTTATTGGCCCACCATGCTTGAGGACTGTTTTAAGTACTATAAAGGGTGTCAAGCATGTCAGAAATTCGGGAAGATTCAGATGGTGCCTGCATCAGCGATGAACCCCATCATCAAGCCTTGGCCATTCCGAGGTTGGGGCATGGATATGATTGGCAAGATCAATCCTCCATCAAGCAAAGGCCACATGTGGATTTTGGCCATTACGGATTATTTCACTAAATGGGTGGAAGCCGTCCCTATGAAGTCAGTAAACTCGAAGGATGTTATCAATTTCGTGAAAGAACATGTCATTCATAGATTCGGGATTCCCCAAACTATCACGACCGATGGAGGTTCGGTCTTCATTTCTCACGAGTTTAGAGAGTTCTGCGAGGACACGGGAATTAAGCTGATCCGATCATCTCCATATTATGCTCAAGCAAATGGGCAAGCTGAAGCGTCCAATCAGAGCCTTATCAAGCTGATCAAGAGAAAAATCGACGAGCACCCTAGGCGTTGGCACGAGGTTTTGTCAGAAGCTTTGTGGGCTTATCGCATGTCATGTCATGGAGCGATAAAAACCTCGCCATACCATCTAGTCTATGGACAAGAAGCCGTATTGCCATGGGAGATTACGGCTGGATCGAGACGTGTCACTTTTCAGAACGATCTAACAACTGAAGAATATGCAGCCCTGATGAGTGACAGTGTTGAGGATTTAACTGAACTTAGGCTGTGGTCGCTTGAGAAAATTAAAGAGAACAAAGCCAAGGTAGCTCGTGCATATAATAAGAAGGTGAGACCAAAGGAGTTCCACGTTGGTGATCTGGTATGGGAAGCTGTATTGCCATTGGGAACTAAGGATGCAGCATACGGTAAATGGTCTCCAAATTGGCACGGGCCATACAGGGTCGACCAAGTTTTAAGGGGCAACGCGTACATGCTTGAGGAGCTGGACGGTGTGAAATTCCCAGTGGCTGTTAACGGTCAGCATCTCAAGAAATATTTCCCAAGCATGTGGGATGATGGACAGTGAAATATGGGGGCCGATACGTGAAATCGGCCAGTAAAAAAAAAATATATCCAGTGAAATATGGGGGCCGATACATGAAATCGGCCAGTAAAAAATATATCCAGTGAAACATGGGGGCCGATACATGAAATCGGCCAAATAAATAAAAAAAAAACAGTGCACAGCCATCGACTCTCGAGGTTCAGACTGTTACGAGCAGGTGTCAGGTTACATGAATAAGCTACTGAAGGAATGCCTCGAAGGCATGGAGGGCGTCAGCACGGACACGATCCACCTCGGCGATCTCGGCTTCGTCATCATCGTCCATGCCCGTCACTAGCTGCTTGCTCAGGGCACGTATTTCTGCCAGATCAGTCTTCAGTTGAGCTTTGAGGCCTTCTGCTTCGTCTTGGGAGCGGGCGATGAATGCTTCCTTGTCATGAATGAGCTCTTTAGTCGCCCGGACCTTCTCTTCGAGATCTTCCAATTCCTTTTTTAAGGATGCAAGCTCGGCGGTGCTGACAGAGGTGTCAGTTTTGGCATCCAGAGATGCCTTTTTCTCATTGAGCCGCTGACATTTGGCTGCAATATCGGCCTTCAGTGGGAGTTGGGCGTGGCGTAGATTGATCCTCTCACGAGCCAACTTCACCCTTGACCCGTAGAAAGACAGAGTCACAACTGGCCAAAGCTTCACCTGCAATGCTACCGGGAGTTGATCCTTGATTTCGTCAAGAACACTCTTCACCTCTTCAGAACCCTCGACCAACTTCTCGATTGGGGAGGACAGCAAGGCTTTGAGACGCTGGAATTGAGGTAGAACAGCGCTTGCTCGTGGTTCATCGTTGGCGACAGAGGGAGCTGGTTCGATGGATTCAGGGTCGAACGTCAGCAAGCCTGAGATATCACAACCCTGGCAGGCAGAAGTGGCGTCAGTATGCATCAAACAGGGAAGGATGAGTCGAAAGAAGCGAACATACCTCTCCTGAGATCAGGGGGAAAGCCGACGGCGAGACAATCGGCTCGTGTGTTGTTGCTGAGGGCTTGGCCAGATTGGCAACCGTTTCATCTACACCTTCAGGGATTACTAGATCCAGGCTTGCGGAAGGCATCGGCAGTTCCCCGACTTTCCCACTAGAAGTGTCATTCGTCTGCATGAAAGGTGCTTAGCCGATGTGAATAGCAATGAATCGGCATAAAAAAGGAGTGGTAAGAGTATGGAGGATAATTACTTTCGAAGCCTCCTGGCTCGAAGAAGAAGTTTGCAGTCCCTTGCGAGCCCTCTTGGGGCTCACAGCTTGCCCCGCCTCGACTGCTGCTCGGGGGGCAACAGGTTTAGGAACAGGCCTTTTCCTGGAAGCCGATGGTGGCACATCTGGCTGGCTCGGTGTGGTGGTTCTCTCAGAGTCTGCTGAGCTCGAATCTCCTCGATTGAATTGTGTTTCCTCGCTGGAGGTGTATTCGATGGAGACCTGTAAGAAAGGGAGAGTTGGTAAGCACAAGCATGTTTACAAGGATAAATGAGATCAACCAAGGCATGAATCAGCGTACGTGCGAGCTCTCTGGAGAAGGGCTCCGGCGCCTCAAAGTTTTCTTGGCCACTATCTTCCTCACCGCCGTTCTTGTTTTAGTTGGAACTCGGGGGGCAGCTGACCCGGAAGTTGCTTGGCTCTTGGAAGCCGATTTTGGTGATGTCGGCTGGTTCTGCATCACGACTTGTTTCAAAGGTGGCGAGTTTTTGCAGAAAAGGACCACAGGAGCTGGTGGGAGGAATTCGAAGGGGGAGCCATCCTCGTTGGTAGGTTCTGGACCATCTTGTTGCTGCAAGGAGACAGAGCAGGATATTAAAAGCATCGTCGTGAGCTGCATCAAGAAAATTTACAAGTAGCAGTACCTGTTCTACGGGGATGTCATATTCAGCATCGAGCTGTTCCAGCAATGGTCCCAGAGCTCTCCTGAAGGCATGAGTCTTCCACATCGACCACCAGTTCTCAAAACCATCGGTTGATGAAGCGAAGGTGAGGTTGTTAGGAATTGGGATGGTCAGAGCATCGAAGAAAGAATAACACCTCTGACTGGTGAGAGAATCGGGCAGGTCAGCTCTGCTCTCTGTGAGGTGGTGGAGAAAGAAATGAGGAGGTACTTGCCCAAGGCCAAATTGCCGAGCTGCTACGACCGGCTGGTAGAACTCGTATCCAGGCTTGATTATTCTGTTGGATGTGCTCATGCCAACTGGGAGGAAGCAGGGACGGATCACGGTGGAGAATAGCTGCCGAGTGCTAGTGTCATCGGCAAAGTTGTCCAGCCTGAAGGAGATTGGATTTTCAAAATTTTCCGATTCCTCCGTGTAAGGAAAGAAGATAGGATTGTCCAGGCCTTGGAAGAAAATGCTGAACCACTTGGATGCTTCATGAGGAATCAGTTTACTACCTGGCAGGCTATACAGAGCTTGGCCGTAGCTGGTGCATCGGATCTGCTTCCCTTTGGCATCTGGAAAGGTGCAACTTGCCAAAAGGGGGAAGTTTGGGATATGGTTTTGAAAGTACAGCTGAGCCCATAGTTGAATAAACCACCAAGGACCTCCTGTTTTGACTGCTATGTGGGAGGATAGTTTGACAGACATCAACTGGAGATATCGATAGACTTCTCCAAGGAACAGTTTGCCGATGCCAAGTTGAGTGCCTCTGGCAAGTTCGTAGGCCAAGGGAAGATAATTCTTGGTTGGAGCAAGGGAAGGGCCACAGAATATGAAATGTTCCAGCCAGAAATTGAGGAAGGCCGTGTGTTCTTTCTCTGTGACAGGGCCCTTAGTTTTCATGTGGCTTCGAAGATAAGCACCCCAGTTCGTGCAATCTGTTTTGGAAGAAAGCTTGAAGGGGACTTTTGGCAGCATAAAAGCAGAGGGGCTGGGTGATGTGACGTCCAGACCAGTAATCATCACCACGTCTAACAGAGTTGGTGTCATGGGGCCATGGCCGAACATGAAGCAGTTCAGAGCATCAGACCAGAAATAGCCGATGGTTTTTAGAAGATTTTCATGTTTCTCAAGGGGAGACAATGACAAAATCAAGGCATCGGCTATTCCCGTGGTTTCCCATTGGGATTGGTAAGTTTTGGCTACCCTACTGTACCAAGAAACCCAATATTCGGGAGGATTAGGCCAGGCTCGTAAGCAGTCGGCCCAAGAATCCAAATCTAAGTTTTGGCTTACGAAGGGAATTCTGTTTGCCTCGCAAGAGATCAGATGGGCAGGACTAGATTCTGTACGGGGGCCAAGGCAGAGAGAATTTGGGAGAGAAGGATGCGGCAGCAGAATGTCTGAAACCTAAAATTTCAATGGTGGGATAAAGCATTAATTCAGGTGTTTGCTATTAATTCTAGCACCGTGCTCGGATTGCGAGGAACAGTTAAGGATTACCTTCAGACCGGAGACTGCTGTGTTGGCGCTGGACGATTCCGCCATCTAATTTGCCGGCGGAGATGGATCTATGCGGTGGGGAAGCTAGGGTTCGTGTCGCCGTGAGCCCGATTTGTTCAATGAGGCAATTGGAGATCTGAGTTAGCCTTTTTGAAGATGGTTGCAGGTTACCGTTGAAATTGGAAAGTGACCGCTCAGACTTGTCTAAATAAGCGACCGAGTTTGACCTTGTCAACGTTTGTGGGAAAAGCCGATGTGTTGCCATCGGCTCTTTGGGCTTTGACTTGGTTGACCATATTAAGCGTGGTATGGTGAAAGCCGATTCGTTACTATCGGCTTTTGGAACGTTGACCTATTTGACTATCGGCAAAATCAAATTGGGAAAAGCAAGCTTTGTTGATTCCAAAGACGGTTGTTTACAATGAAGCCGATTGCTTACGAAATGGGGATCTACTACTAGTACTACTACTACTAGTTCCTAATCTAGAAGGCGGCGTCGTCGTCGTCGCCGTTGCCATTGCCGCCGCCGTCTTCGCTGTCATCGGCGCTGCTGCCGGCGTAGTCCTCACCGCTGCTGCTGAAGTTGTCAGCGGGGGCCTCCTCGTCCTCGTCGTCGTCGTCGGTGTCCTCGCTGGACCCGGCGCGGAAGCGCTTCACCGGCGGGTATTCGTCGGAGGAGGTGTCCTCCTCTACTTCTTCCTCCTCATCGGAGGAGCCGATGTCCTCGCCCCAGGACACGGCATCGTCGGCGCTCTCCGCCTCCAGTTCCCCGTCGACGAGGAGTTGGAGGTCCTCCTCGCCGTCGGTCGGGGACTCGTCGTCCTCTGACTGGGCGGCGAAGTCCCAGTCTCTCTCGTCCCACCATTGTGGGGCGAGAGCTTCGTACGCCGCCATTGGCGGGTGCTCCGGCGTCGGCTCCCGGTTGATGGAGTCGGAGGATTGGAAGGAAAGGCCGGATGTGTTGGAGGAAGAAGAGGAGTCCATGGCGGAGGAAGAGGATTTTTTGGCTATTGGAGAAGAATGAGGATGCAAATGGTTCGGATAGATTTAAATAAGGGGAATAGTGGAAGATGGTTCAATGCCGTAGCGGTTTTCGAGAATGTGGTGCCAGAGTTGTCAAATCGTGTACTGCGGAGAAGTTGAGAAGGCGAGGCATCATGATGAGGAGGCGATATGACGGTTCTGCTCTGCAACGCGTGACCCGATGAAGAAAAAACAGAGTGGTTTTGGAATTATTATTGCCAAAACCAGGGGGGCATGTGTTATCGCCACATTTTGGCCAGATAAGGAGATGGGCCGTAATCAAGATGGGCTTGGAGGCTGGATCGGCCTTGCGCGTGGATTTGGGCTAATTGCCCGTGTATCTGTATATTATGATAGAGTACGTTTCGGTTTAAACAAGAGATAGAGTTGTTAGGTTTATTCCAAAGTTAGAAAGTCTCCGGACTATAAATATGTACCTAGGGTTATTGAGAAAGGAGGACGACCACGTTCACAACAAACACAATCTCGGCGCATCGCCACCCCTTGTTTCGAGGGTTTCTTTCAGGTAAGCGTCGTGCTGCCTAGATCGCATCTCGCGATCTAGGCAGCATCTGCTTATGTGTTATTTGGTGTTGCTCGTACTGAAGCCTTGTTGATGGCGAGTAATACTGTTATCATAGATCTGTTTGGGCTAGCATCGGTGCTTTTTGGTTATGTTTGCTTAGTCTTGCTGCCCCTAGAGATCTCGCTGCCTTTGCACCTATTTTGGGTGTAAGGGCAGCATCTTGCTTGATCTTTATTCAGTCGATTCAATCTGTTATAGTTGTTCCTTGTTCTCCAAGGATTAGTTTGATATCCGCATGGTTAGGCCTCACAAACGGGTTGAACGATCCAGTAGTACGTAAGGATGTGGTTTGCCAATTCGAGAGGAGTTGTTCCGGGAATTGACTCTACGTTGGTTTTTTGGCCTCCTCTAGGGTTAGTTTTCTGTTATCTTTCGTATCTACCAGGCTCAATTACGTGTGGGATGTTCCAATTATGTGGTGAAAGCGTTAAACTGTCGTAGATCGATTTGACTTGTATTGATAAAGCAAAACCCCATGTTATCGTAGATCCAATGCAGATCCATGGGTCAATCGGCTACATGAGCCGATTCACAGGGAAACCTGAGAGCCGATCGAGGCTCGTATTTAATGTTTACATGTCTGCCATGCAGGAAACTAAACGAAGCAATCCATCACCTTCCTGATCAGGTATAGGTCAGGTGGCACGCCCTTGCATCAGCCAGGACGTGTGCCGGAGTTTTGCGGGCCGTTGCCCGAGGGACCAGGGCCCACCAGCAGTTCTGGGAGCCTCCCGGCTCTTCGTGTTGCTCGTCGCTGCTCGCCGGTGGGTTTTGACAGGCAACAGGCATGCCTTCTCTTAGCCCTCCATATCATCTAGAGAAGGCACTAAATATGATTTGTACAATGCATTGTCTCTTATTGTCATCTCTAACAATTAATAAGAAATAACTATTTTTAGTAAGAAATTAATGGCTAAGTGACAAGGGTATGGATAATAGAGCCCGTCAGTTGAGTACCCCTGAGGCCCGTTAAGCTAGGCCCAATTGTAATACTAGTCGAAATATGAGTTCTTACCGTATATCGATATTGTAATATGTATCGGACCCTACCCGATCCTCGAGACCTGGCCACCTATATATAGGGGCCAGGAGGGAACGGTGTAGGCCAGATTGAAAGCAAGTCAGGTTTTACACCCATGTTTACTTTCATAGCCACCTTGTTCGACTGAGTTTACCTTCGAGTTCATCTGACGCCCTATCTCCCCGATCCTAAGTCCTTCATCTAGGATATTTGTCGAGTTAACTCCTTGTCACTAAGGGAAGGCAAATGGTACAATGTATGAAATAGCTTTCTCTTATTTTCCAAGAGATCATATCTTAGCTAAGAGAAGGCAATATTCTCTTTCTTATTTCTTTCTCCTCCAACTAAGCAAAAATCCTATATGGCACCCCTAAGGGAAGGCTGACATCACCCCATTGTACGTGCCCTTAGTTAGCTATCTCTTAGAAGCTATCTCTGTAGAGGACAGGGCGTTTTGCCTTTGGGGTGTAGATGCTCCCTTTATTTGAATATTATTTTCAACATATTTAAGTATGTCAAAAATTTCCACATATAAATGTTATATGTACTCTTCACAGCCTTCATGCTCCCGAAGTCATTCCAAGAGAAACCAATTTTTTATGTGGCTCATGCAAAAAGATAAAATTCAGTGCCAAAATAAGCCTTTTCATGAGACTATTTTTATCCTTTTTGAACGGGTCGCAAAAAATGATGTTTTTTCGTGAAACTTTGTATCAGCACTTAAAATATGGAGATATACATGTGAATATTTTTTAATTTTTTGACATTTTAAATTAGTTTATAGAAAAAAGCATATACATCTCGAATCAAAAGTGCATTTCTGTCTCTTTAGATCAATTCAAAACCACAAAAAATATTCTCGACGGCATCGCGTGAATAACAACCTACTAACGGACAATAAAATACGATAACCCAGTGCAAGCCATGGCTAAGCAAGATTCTTCCAATATTTGTTTAGCATAAGTCTTTTTGGACGATGGTTCAACTTTGCGATTAATCCTTGGCTGATGCAAACTAATTTCAAACATAAAAATCGCGTAAACATTGTTGTAGATTCGTAAAAGGAAAAGTTGCTATAATGGAGTTGTATCAACACATCCAAACTACGATCCAGGAAAAGATTTTAACTACTGATCCTACTCATGAAACTTGAACGACCACCTTCGCATGCAAAAGGACAGCACAACAGATATCTTGGGGCAGCACAACTCTCCATCGAAGGCTGCCGTTGGTATGCATTTGCTCAGAAAGCAGCACGGGAAACATAGTGAGGTGCACCTGCCAGACGAACGACGGGAGAACTTAGGTTAATGATTAATTTTTCTTAGCTGGTATGGGAGAGATAAGAAAAAGAAAGCTTTAAAATAGCACATAACTAACATGGAAGCAGACTGAGACTTAGCCGCTGATATTCTCCAAGCAAAACAGATCTAAAAATTGCTTTCCTAGGATGGCACAGGCGTGCCCAACGTAAACTCAGGATGTGAGTCAAGTTCAAAAACGTATGGCTTTAAAATTTCTTTCTTACGTGCTAATCGGATACGGTTTTTTTTTTTTTAGCAAAGTCTAGCTACCTGACCAAATTTAATCACAAAGTTACGTGTCAGGTACCCTATATGTACACATTTATTGTTATACGTAACATCTTATTTTGTTTTAATCTCAGCCATAAAAATTAAAATCAACAAAGCACATAATTTAGGACTATGTGGATTAACGTGGTGTCTCTATTTTAGCATTCGGTATTGTGCTTTTAGTATATAGTTGATTTTCCCTGTAACATGACGAAAGCCTTGGATCGTCGTATTATCCTTTTTGCTTCTACCGCGTCTTCAGGTAGTGTTTTATTTATCATGTATGCCAGATATGGCTGCATCCAAGTTTCTTCTATCATCATGACTTCTTCTAGTTCTGTTGTATTTGTTTTTCCAGCCCCCGAGCCTGTTGCTTGTCCCTTTGTAGTCGAAGTTTTGCTATTCTTTATTGATCGCTCTATTATTTCTTCCCAGAAGACTCCTTGTGGTACGGGCAGGCATTGGGACCCGATATTTGCTAAATTGTCGGCTTCCTCGTTGCTGGCTCTGCTGACATGCGAAACTTCGCATCCATCGAATGTTCCTTCGAGATAGTAGTATAAGTTTCTGTATGCTGTCATGTTGTCACTAATGGCGTCGCATTTATTCATTACTTGTTGGATGACAAGATTCGAGTCTCCGAATATTTTAAGTCAAGTTGCTCCACAGGCTTTTGCCATTTTTATTCCATGGAGTAGCGCCTCGTATTCCGCTTCATTGTTAGAAGCTTGAGGAAAACTCATCTGTAACACATATTTCAATTTGTCGCCTTGTGGTGATATCAGGACTACGCCTGCTCCTGCGCCTTGGATTCTTTTTGAGCCATCGAAATACATCGTCCAAACACTCGATAAATCTGGAGGACCTGCACTTTGTAATTCCAGCCACTCTGCTGTGAAGTCTGGTAGAATTTGTGACTTGATTCCTTTTCGCTTTTCGTACGTGATGTCCAGGGGTGATAATTCAATTCCCCATAAGGAGACACGTCCTGTTGCCGAAGGGTTGTTCAATATATTGGAGAGTGGTGCTTCGTTGACTACTATAATTGGGTGCACCGCAAAGTATTGCCGTAGTTTTCGAGCTGTTGTGAAAATACTGTATGCTAGCTTTTGATAGTGCGGGTACCTTAGCTTTGTTGGAGATAGTACTTCGCTGATGAAATATACTGGCCTTTGAACGCCGTGAGCTTTCCCTTCTTCACTTCTTTTGACTACCAGTACTGTACTCACCACTTGATATGTTGCCGCGATGTATAGTAGTAGTGGTTCTTTTTCCTTTGGTGCGACCAACACTGGAGGTGTGGAGAGCACTTTTTTCAACTGTGCGAAGGCTACATCCGCTTCTTCCGTCCACTCGAATTTATCATCTAATTTTTTCATGAGCGCGTAGAAAGGCAGTGCTTTCTCTCCCAATCGAGCCACAAATCGACTCAGCGCCGCGATGCGTCCTGCGAGCTTCTGTACGTCGTGTAGCTTTGTTGGTTTTCCCATTGTTAATATTGCTTGGATCTTTTCTAGGTTTGCCTCTATTCCTCTTGATGATACTAAGAACCCCAAGAGTTGCCCTGCTGATACACCGAAAGAGCATTTTGTCGGGTTGAGCTTGAGCTTGTACCTGTTCAGGTTGTCGAAAGTTTCCGCCAGGTCGCTGATCAGAGACTCTTCCTTCCTCGTGGTGATAACCACATCGTCGATGTAGACTTGGATATTGCGCCATATTTGACTTCCGAGGTAATTTTGCATCATCCGCTGGTAGGTTGCTCCAGTGTTTTTTAGGCCGAAAGGCATGACTTGATAACAAAGCACGCTGTATGGTGTGATGAACGCTGTTTTTTCCTCGTCTTCCTTTTTTAATTTGATCTGATTATAACCAGAATATGCGTCTAGGAAGGAAAGCCTTGCGCACCCCGCTGTTGAGTCAATTATTTGGTCAATGCGAGGCAGGGGGAAGGGATCCTTTGGACAATGCTTGTTGAGAGATGTGTAGTCGACACATACTCTTTGTATGTCTGTATTTTTCTTAGAGACTATAACTGGATTAGATACCCAAGTCGACGTTTTGATTTCTCGGATGAACCCTGCGTTTTCCAGCCTATGTAGCTCTGATGCTATTGCTTTCCTCTTGGATTCATCAAATCGTCGTAGTGGTTGCTTGACCGGCTTTGCTTTAGGATCCACGTTTAGTGCGTACTCGACGAGTTCCCTAGGAACACCTGGCATATCTGAGGGACACCAGGCGAAGATTTCCCAGCGCTCACAGAGGAAATTGACGAGCGCGCTTTCCTATGCAGGATCCAAGTTTACCGCTATGGAGGTGGTCTTGTTTGGGTCCGTCGGATAGACCTGTATTTTCTTCGAGTCTTGAGTTGCATCGAAAGCCTGATCTTGCAGGGATCGCCCGACGTCGGGTAGCACGTTGTAGTCGGTTTTGCCTTTTAGACTTGCGTACTCTGCTGTCATGCCGAAGGTTTGCGCCAACCTGTTAAATTCTTTATCATAGGTGTTGGATACTTCGAAGCTTCCTTGTACCGTGATCGTTCCATTGGGTCCTGGTATCTTTAGTGTGAGATATGCATAGTGAGGTACTGCCATGAATTTTACAAATGCTGGGTGTCCCAGGATTGCGTGGTATTGTGAGGGCCATTCCATGACTTCAAACTCTAGCTTTTCTCTACGATAATTGCTGCTGTCGCCGAAACATACGTCGAGTTCTATTTTGCCCAAAGGATAATTTGCGGCTCCTGGTACTATTCCGTGGAAAGAACAATCTGTTGGCTTTAGACTTTCCAATGATATGCACATTGCTCTCAATGTTCTAGCGTATATTAGGTTTATACCGCTTCCTGCATCTATAAATACTCTTCCAACATCATATCCTCCTATCTGAGCTTTGAGCACCATTGGTGAGTGACCTGGTCTGGGTACTTTCCTCGGATGGTCTGCTCTGCTGAACCTAACTGGCTGATCGGACCACTTTAGATACTCCGTGGTAGCTGGTGGTGATGTTATTGCCAGGTTGACCTATCTTGATATGCTCTTCCTTTCTTTCTTCGACTTTGGTACCGGTTGGATCATTGCTGATATATATACTTTTGACTCCAGCTGTTTTGCGAGTCGCTGCATTTGATATCCTTGATTTATGCTTTTTCCTCCCAGCCGTGCGCCTTGGCTTGAGTCCATGGCATTTTGCAACCTTAAGAAGGTTCTGCAATCCTTCATCTGGTGGTTGGAAACTCTTTTGCCGTCTAGGTAAGCATAATGGATGCGACAAGGACCATATAACATATCCTCTGCCGAAGGACCCGAGTACCTTGGCTTCTCTTTCCCCCTGCTGTCTCTCGTGGGAAACTTGATGTTTTCATAGCCTTCTTCATTACTTTCATCATATCCTGCGGATATCTGATTTCTCCTTCCGTGGTTGTCGCCTTTGCGGTATCTTCGCCTTTGCCTGCTCGTTTTGTCGACTTCCGGTGAACACCCCTTTTTGTTATTGTACGCGTCTTCTCCATCGGCGAATCTGTTGGCTGTTTCCATTAGCTCAGATACTGTTTTTGGCCTTGCTCTTCCTATCTCTTCCACTAGGTCTGTGCGACGAAGGCCACTCGAAAAAGCATCTATCGCTCTTTCGTCGGAGACGTCTTCTGTTGAGTTTTTGATTACACTCCAGCGTTGTATATAAGAACGTAGTGTTTCGCCTTTTTGCTGTACGCATGACTTGACTTCTTCTAGCAATGCTGGGCGCTTATATGTTGAACGAAAGTTTCTTGCGAATTGACTTTCTAATTCTCCCCAACTTCCAATGGAATAGTTGTGTAGGGTATTTAACCAGGACCGTGCTGCGCCGGTGAGGTGTAACTGCAAGCTTTGCATGGCTGTTGCTCTTGTTCCTCCTAGTATCTGTACTGCTTGTAGGTAATCTGATAACCATAGAGTTGGCTCTTGTGACCCATCATACTTCTCTTGGTCATGTGGCAACTTAAAGCCCTTGGGTACCCGCGTTTTGCGAACCCTTCGGGTAAAGCATAGCACGCCCATCTCTTTTTCGTCGTTTTCATAGTTTTCTTCTCTCCACGCGTAACGTGAATTATCTACCCTTGTTTGTGCTATTATGTTTCTTGCATCTTCCTTCCTTTTTTGTCGCCTTCCATCTTCTGATGAATCACTGTAGTTGCTTCGCGATGGCCCGCGTTTGAGCTCTTCTTTTCGCCTTCCCTTGTGATGTATCGCCTTTTCTTCTAGAAGATTTCCCATCAACTTGTTTTCTACTAACCCGAGGCTTCGTATTGCGGCTTGATGCATGTGCTCCCTCGGGTCTCCAGGTTTTGGTTGTGTGGTTAGTAGGTATGCCTGTGCTGCTACCAAAGCTGCTTCTGGTGTCTCTTGAATGAAATCTTCTTCCTCCTCTGACTGCTGTGCGTGCTGATTCTTCGTGTAGCTTTCTTCTCTTGTGCATGCTGTTTCCCTCCTGTTATGCTTTGGATCTCTGTGTCTGTCCATGCTGCTTTCTGATTCATCACTGTACTCATCCCAGTATTCTTCACTTGACATACTGCCGTCTCCTCGGGTTTGCACGAATATGTCTCTTTCCTCCCTTAGCTTCTTTTTGCGCTGGTGCAGTGCGTACTAGTATCCCATCAGAACTTCTCTCCTTGAATCTGCGGGTACGTCTGTGCCGTGATTGATGGCTGACATGATCATTCTCCACTCTCCAGCCAAAACATGCACTTTCTTCTTCTCTTTCTTGCCATTGCTCCTTAATTTGTCGACTTGCATGTCGACCTCCTTGTTGCCAGTGTGATTGCTTTCTTCTTCTGCTGCTTCTGTGATGATAACGCATAGTTGGTGTATGCTTTTGGAGACGCCGCTGCTTCTGCTGGCGATATCCCTTGACTTGTCTACTGCTTCTTCCACCATGGTCTCTTGCCCGATTTTGTCGGGTTCCTCTAATTTTCCCTGCAAATTTTCTGTTGCTGCTAAGCTGACTGACGACTTTGCCTCGCTAGAAGAGCCTACAGATGATCCAGATGCTGTCATCCTCTCTGCTTTGCCCGCCGATGGAGCTGATTTTGTCGAATCCGAAAGGCGAGTTGTACCTGAAGGTCCAATGTAGAAGTTTAGACTTCCGAACGCCAATTCCACTTCTTGATTTTCGTCGACTTCTGGACTGCTATTGGCTAAAAGCGAAAAAGCCGTCGAATTCATGATTCCAACGCCCAGAGTCCCCACGGTCGGTGCCAATTGACGAGGGGTTAACTCGACAAATGTCCTAGATGAAGGACTTAGGATCGGGGATATAGGGCGTTGGATGAACTCGAAGGTAAACTCAGTCGAACAAGGTGGCTATGAAAGTAAACGTGGGTGTAAAACCTGGCTTGCTTTCAATCTGGCTTACACCGTCCCCTCCTGGCCCCATATATAGGTGGCCAGGTCTCGAGGATCGGGTAGGGTCCGATACAGATTACAATATCGACATACGGTAAGAACTCGTATTTCGACTAGTATTACAATTGGGCCTAGCTTAACGGGCCTCAGGGGTACTCAACTGACGGGCTCTATTATCCATACCCTTGTCACTTACCAATAGCGTTGTGCTCCCCGACAACGGCGCCAGAAAAGTATCTTGATGACTCCCAAGTGGAGGAGATCAATTGTAGTACCTTTCTATACAGAAAAGTTTGTCAAACCCACGAGGAGCTAAAGGTATTGGTTAGCAATTTTAATAGGAAATAATAATAATAAGGTATTTTTGGGTTTTGAGATATAAGTGTGCAAAGAAATAAATACTAGAAATGTAATTGCAAAAAAGTAAATGCTCTTTTTCAGAGAAAGCCCAATCCTCTATGCAGCAAGAGGACAAGCTCAAGTGTAATAAAGAAGCAACAAATGTTCCCAGGGGCGACATGGATTTATTTAGCATACAAATTTCTGAGAAAATATGAACGAGTATCTTGTCAAGTTTTATTCTCATCGAGCGGAGCCAAAAATAGGTGTAGTCATAAAAGCACTATGCTACAAACCCCTAATGATTGTTCCTAAGGTCACTCTCATGAACCTTCAGGATACATTAAGACATAAATTGTCCAACCATTGCATAAAGCTCTGAGGTCCCCAATCTAGAACCCCCCTAAAAATTACACCGAGTCTAAGAAATAGGTTTCTGTCTCTCCCTCCTTTCTCATTCTCATTATTATTCTAAGGTGCAATCCTATGAGACCATATAGGTGAAGTAATATGCAGTCCACATTCGCACATTACCATCATAGAATCACATAAAAGATCAAAACTTAACCAAATACTCCATGCATTTAGAAATCATTGCCAATTCATCCTATGCCCCCAGGAACAATGGGAATTACTCATAAGTGTCAAACATGATCGTGATCAGTGGCATATGAGGTACAACACAATACGAAAGTATAACTTCACCACAAAATAATGACAAGTTGCCAAGCACAAACATGCACACAGCACTTAAACAGTATCCAGGGTTCGATCTACCACAAACTATGAGGGGATGATGTTGAATCTCGAGGTGGAGATGGTCCTGATGTTGGGAATAATGAAGATGGTGATGTAGATGTGATGGAGATCCTCCCCCTTGATGTCTACGCATGCGTCTATTCTTGTAGACCATGTTGGGCCTCCAAGTGTAGAGGTTTGTAGAGCAGCAACAAGTTTCCCTTAACTAGATCACCCAAGGTTTATCGAACTCAGGGAGGAGGAGGTCAAAGCTATCCCTCTCAAGCAACCCTGCAATTACGATACAGAAAGTCTCTTGTGTCCCCAACACACCCAATACACTTGTCAGATGTATAGGTGCACTAGTTCGGCGAAGAGATAGTGAAATACAAGTAGTAGTGATGATTATAAGTAGTAAATGTAATCTAAATTAAATATCGCTGTGAGCAAACATGTAACAAAACGGAAAGTAAACGGTGTTCAATGCTTGGAAACAAGGCCTAGGGATCATACTTTCTCTAGTGGACACACTGTCAACAAATATAACATAATTGAACCAATGGATACTAACTTCAATATGCAACTCAAAACTATTCTCCAATGGTAACAAATACTAATCATGTGTAGGGCTACGAAGCACTCCTCAAAGTTCGCATTTCCCCAAACTAGATTGCCCATCACTGTCACCGTGAGCGCACTAGATGGTTCCAACAAAAACCAACAATCATAGAGACATTAACCAAAAAGATACACATAATGCGCACACTAGTCACCTTCACATTACGATACAAGGTGTTTCCGGAGATTACAAATATAAAGCACGGGGGTAGCATAATATCTGAATAATAGCATCTACCAATTCAACTAGATACAAAGCTCATGATCACATAAAGATCACATCATGGGAGAGAGAGGTGAACCACATAGCTACTGGTAGAGCTCTCAGCCCCGGGGGAGAACTACTCCCTCCTCATCATCGGAGGGAGCAATAGCGATGGAGATGGCGGTGAGGTCAATGGAGACGGCGGTGATGGTGATGGAGACCGATGGAGATGGCTCCGGGGGCACTTCCCCATCCCAGCAGGGTGCCGGAATAGAGACTTCTGTCCCCCAAATTTGTCTTTGACAGCGGCAGCGCTGCAGAACTGTTCTGGGAAAAACGCCGACCGTCTTAGGGTTTTTCTTTGGAAGGCTCTTTATAGGCGGAAAGGCGGCGTCAGGGGGTGGACCACCTAGCCTCACCATGGGGTGGCGCAGCCAGGGGCTGGGCCGCCCCCCCTGTGGTGAGCCTGGCTCCTAGCCCCCCTCCGTCTCATCTTCGGTCTTTGCAAAGCTTCGGTAAAAATAGGAGGTTCGGCTTTTGTTTCGCCCAATTCCGAGAATATTTCCTATGTAGCTTTTCTGAAACACAAAAACAGCAAAAACATGGAACTGGCACTATGGCATCTTGTTAATAGGTTAGTTCCGGAAAATGCATAAAACGCCACGAAGTGTAACAAAACTCAAAGCAAATGGTGTATAAACAAGCATGGAGCATCAAAATTATAGATACGTTTGAGACCTATCAAGCATCCCCAAGCTTAACTCCTGCTTGTCCTCGAGTAGGTAAGTGATAACAAAAGAATATTTTTTGAGGTGACATGCACCATCACAATCTTGATCATCTATGTAAGCATTGAGTGCTGGGATCAAAGGACTTAAAACATGGGCATAAAAGACATAATCTTGACAATAAAAAATTAGCAACAATGTTATAGCATGAAAATAAACACACACAAAAGATCATGAATAATGAAACAATGAAAGTCAAACGTGTGTTCAAATCATATGGAAAAACATAGCAAATAGTTTTCAGCTTGTCCTTCATGGAATAGCAAAACATAAATGCATAGGACACCTTCAAGTTGAAGAGGGCGACTAGATACAAATAATTTAAGAACAAGTGAAACCATATTCATGAATCAATCAATGATAAACTTTGGGACTATGCACATTAAACTCAGAATAGCAACTATGCTCTCTTAGACAGTGCATAAAGGTAGAAGGTGGAGACTCAACATAAAAGTAAAAGAAAGGCCCTTCGTAGAGGGAAGCGGTGATTGCAAGTTTTACAAACCTTCAAAAATTAGGGTACTTACTAGCTTTGAGCTCTCATTGCCCCCATCATAGGCATCTTGAATGGTTAAAGTTAATGCGAGAACAATTATGAGCATATGCTTGACAAATCATAAGTTGAAAACCTCGTGTCCCGTGAAGTACGAATACCCAGACCTCATGCTACTCGACATAGGGTCCCAAGCAAGCTCTTGTCATTGTAAGTATACACGTAACCGCCAACGGGGTACATCCTTGCCCGATGACATGGAACAGGCCCACATCAAAATGACAGGACAAACAAACAATGAACACCTCGGCATCTCTTTTATTTACCATTGGTATAGCTTTTTATTGTGAGATGCGTCGTCGAATGTCCACTATGGGCATGCTGTAATTTCCACCATGAATTATGCATGGCTTAGATTAGCGGCCCAGGCGTTTCTCTAACATATATACAAACTCCATGATCCCGTAAGATTCCCAACTTATTTCACATCGCGAGTATCCATAAACAAAAGATCACAATATCAACTCAAATAAGAGAAATGCAATGTTGAAAGCTTTCCCCGTGACAGCATGGTTTGGCTAATTCCCAAGTTACAACTTGCAAGCATAACATCAACATAAAAGAGCCACAATGTCAAAATTTTAAAAGTGAGAAAAGTAAAGTGTGCCATCAGGTTCGTGAGAGCTTTACAGACTAATTTTCGCATAACACCAAAAAAAGTTCAATTCGAAGGATAGATAAAAGCAAGTCAAATGTACTTGAAATAGCAAATTGCTAATAGGTATGTATGGTGGAAACATTGGCAAACTTGGTTTTTAGGAGTTGGATGCACGAGTAGAGCTCATACTCAGTACAAAATGAAGGCTAGCAAAAGACTGGGAGCGACCAACTAAGAGAGCAATAACGGCCATAATCATGCATAGCGACAAAATATCATTAAAAGAAGCATAAAATGGCATCACAAGTCAAAAAAAAATGATCATAGAGGCTTATGGTGACTTGTTAGAGTCAAACATGTTGTAAGCATGCGGCAAGGCAACCCAAATAAAGCATCAAAGCAGAAAACCAAATAAATGCTTCCATATAATAAAAACAACGCATGATTTTTTTCAAGGGCTCATTAAGCAATCTCAGTCATTTGAGACAAGTCATGCTACAGCAAAAATCACTAAGCACACTATCAAAATGACATCAAGCATGGCATGAAAAAGTCTAAGCCGCAGTCTAAACAAGCTCCTTTTTGTACCACTTTTTTGCATGAAACTTTTTCTCTTTTCCAACACCATTTGAACCTTTTTAAAACAACTCTTTTGATGAATACCAACATAGACCAGAGGTCCAAATACACCTTGATGCAAAGATATAACAAGATATGAACAAAACTCAAAGCAAAAAATGAAAGCTAAACGCAGTTCTAGAAAAAGAGAAAACTCGTTGAACGATAAGAGTGAAAACGGAGTGTTCTTGGCAAATGAAAAACGAGTAAATCTCCTCCAAAAGAAATTTTTTGGGGTCCAAACATTTATTGCAGCAAACAAAACAAAAGAAAACTGAAAACAAAAGTAAAGACGCTCCAAGAAAAACGCATAGTGCATGAAGCAATAAATATATAGTGTCTTGAAAGGTGACCTGATTTTTGACGATGAAGAAGGGGTGCCTCGGGGGCATCCCCAAGCTTTGACTCTTGTACTTTTTGGATATTTTCTTTGGGTGAGATGGGCATCCCCAAGCTTGAGCTTTTGTCCATACTTCATCTCATCTCATCATTCTCCAATCCCTACACTTGAAAACTTCCTTCATACAAAACTTCACACAATTCTATTAGCAATGTTAGCATAAGCATGATAGTAAATCAACCCTTTTGGTTCAGTTTCAAACTCAAAAACACCACAAATAAAGCATATACTACTGTAGCAACTTCCCCAAAAGTTCCGTGATCAAAAGAACTCAAAAAGAAAGCGATCGAGAGGCAAACATAAATAGTGGCAGAAATCTGTCAAAACACAACAGCTGACAAAGATCGATTTTTCAGAGGGTTTTCTGTTGCTCAAATCAAAAAGTGCAAAACTAATAAAAGTTTGGAAATAACCTGGGGCATATGCAAAAGAAATTTCAGATCAAAAATATATTCTGAGAATTTTCACTATTTTTTACGGCGCAGCACCAAAATCTGTTTCAGGACAGCAACTTCACCTAATCTTACCTCACTCAAATTAGGGGTTCTTCTTGGCACACCAACAAAATAAAAGGGATAAGGAGTGGTTATTACAGTAGTAATAACTTCCAAGACTCAAATAAAAGAAAAAGTACTGAAAATAAAACAATGGGTTATCTCCCAAGAGTGTTTTTCTTTAACGCCTTTGAGCTAGGCGCAGTAATTTCAGAAAATGCTCAAATAGGCGCCCGAAAAGAACTTAAGGCAAAGGTGCCACAAAAGAACTTGAAGCAAGAGAGAGCATTAATAAGCAAATATGAAACACATTTAAATCTAAACCAATTCCTATGTATAGGAATCTTGTAAGAAAATAAATCAACGAGGCACATAGTAGCAAACATGGATAGATAAAACAAGTGCAACTTCAAGATTTGCAACATAAAGAGGGGAAACTCAATATTGTTGAGATCCATCAAACCATGTTTCCCTCTCTCATAGTAACTTTCAGTAACATCATGAATAGAATTAACAATATAACTATCACATAAAACATCCCTATCATGAGCCACATGCATAAAAGAATTAATACTCCCCACATGAACAATCGTAGTAGGAGCAGATCCACCAAAATAAGTATTCTCATCACCATAATCATCAAAAATAGGAGGCATATTGTAATCACACCTTGTTTCCTCCTCAATAGTAGGTGAACTGAAAATATTATACTCATCATTGTAATCATCATAAGCAATAGAATAGCTATCTTCCAAAGCGTGTTCATCAAACATATCATCATAGGAAGGACCATGGATAGTACTAATGGTGCAATAATTATTAACCTCATAATTTTCAGAATTGGTACCAAAAAGATTTTCAATATCGAAAGTAGAGTGCTTTTCCCAATCATGATCACTAACATAGGTAACAGGCATAAGAACATCATCAAGTTCAGAATCATCATAATCTATAATAGGAGCAACATGCTTTGGGAAAGATACTGTTTCCTCTCTCCTTTTACTCCTCTTCTTCTTCTTATTCGTACTCTTCTTACTATCTTCTTTAGGAGGGAGACGCTTGAAAGGCATCTTCTCCATATAATCTGGTTTACTGACAGAAACAACAGAAGAAACTTTGGAGGATTCCTCCTCTCTATTAATAAGACGGAAACATATATTAGTCCTGTCATAGCTTGGCAAAACATCATGTTTTATAACATTTTGTATGTAAGTATTTGCGAGGCAATCTTTAACGCAATAAAGACGACAATCCTGCAGGATGCTAATATTTTTAAAAGTGCTCATATCTACCAAAGAAGTTTTTCTAGATAACTCTTCACACCCCAAAAACAAAGTAAGCTCATCATGCTGATTGAGAGTGATCTTGTCATCACAATACAAACTTGCAGTACTCATTCGATTAGAAGGGTCACTATTATGGCCTGAGCATTGAAAATTAAAATGACCCTTATCATGGCAAATTTCACAAATAAAAGAGCTCACAAACCTTTTTACCAAGCTCATCTAGGCCTTATCCCACATTCGGGTTTCTTCATTCCTGTGGTGGATACAATAATCTTCTTTGTCGTGACTCTGTTCACAAGGTCTAAGTACTCCACAAAAATTAACATGCTTATAAGAAATAGTACTTTTAGAAGTTTGAGCATGTTTATTGCAATCATCAATAACAATATCACTTTCTATGCAAGTGTCTTTAAAAGGTTCATGATACACGTCCCCATTTCCCTTAGGAACATTAATATGGGAAGCAAAGGGTCTAAAACAATCAACCATAATTTGAGGATCAAGACCATATTTAGCACTAAGCTCTTGAAAATCAGAAGTTTCAGCGAAAGACTTAATGCAATCATACTCATATTTTATACCTGATCCTTTACCTTTGTCGCTATCCCAATCTTCAATATTGTTTTGAATTGTTTTAAGCAGATCCCACTTGGTGTCAACCTCCTTGCTTGTGAAAGACCCATCAAAGCATGCATCTAAATAGTCCTTATAATATCCTGAAAGCCTTGCATAAAAATTATTAATAACAATATTACGGGGAAGATCATGAATGGGACATTTGAGCATTAGTGACTTCAATCTTCCTCACGCTTGGGAAATGCTTTCTCCATCATGAGGCCAAAAATTATATATCTGATTACGGTCTTTATGAATATCACTTGGAGGATAGAATTTAGAATAAAAAAGAGATACAATTTCTTCCCAGCCAATAGATGGGCCATCCTTTAGCAGCCTATACCACTCCACAGCTCTGCCCTTCAGTGAAAAAGAGAATAGCTTCCTCTTAACCTGGCTTGATGAAATACCTGTACACTTGAACAACTCGCATAATTGATGTATAAAGAGTAAATGATCACCCGGATGGACAGTTCCGTCTCCTAAATAGCAGTTATTCATAACACGTTCAACAATTTTCATAGGTATTTTAAAAGAACGAGGATCACAAACATCATTAGACTCATCACATATGGGAGATAAAATATCATCAGAGCGAATTTTCTCCACTAAAGCTAGGGAACTAAAAATATCATGCTTAACAAAACCAGCTTCCCCAAGCTTAGACCTTTCTATGGCATTAGCAACAACCGTATTCAAAGCATTCATACTAACAACATTGCTATGCGAATACAACTCCAAGGGTTTTTCAGACACTTCAAGTCTGAACTCAGGAAAGATAATATAAAACTCTTTATTTTCCATTACGCCTAACTAGTGAAAATAAAAACAAGAAGCAAAAAGATATAATTGCAGAATCTAAAGGAAATAACTTCGACCACTCACCAGCAACTAAAAGTCTTAGTAACCAGAAGATGTGAGTACCTTTTACCTTACCTCCCCGGCAACGGCGCCAGAAAAGAGCTTGATGTCTACGCACGCGTCTGTTCTTGTAGACAGTGTTGGGCCTCCAAGTGCAGAGGTTTGTAGAGCAGCAGCAAATTTCCCTTAAGTGGATCACCCAAGGTTTATAGAACTCAGGGAGGAGGAGGTCAAAGCTATCCCTCTCAAGCAACCCTGCAATTACGATACAGAAAGTCTCTTGTGTCCCCAACACACCCAATACGCTTGTCAGATGTATAGGTGCACTAGTTCGGCGAAGAGATAGTGAAATACAAGTAGTAGTGATGATTATAAGTAGTAAATGTAATCTGAAATAAATATCGCTGCGAGCAAACATGTAACAAAACGGAACGTAAATGGTGTTCAATGCTTGGAAACAAGGCCTAGGGATAATACTTTCACTAGTGGACACTGATGGGTTCGTAGCATAGAAAACAAAAAATTTCCTACGCAAGAACACATAAACTAGCCAAGATACTCTACGAGGTGGTAGCAACGGAGACTAACCTTCGACGACCGTAAGCGGGGATTACGTTCCCGCACAAATGTTGACGATGGAGAGTCGATGTAGATGCACATAGTCGACATAGTTGTTCACTTGACGTAGTCGACGTAGTGGTTCACTTGACGATCACAAGATCGTGTACACGGCGCCACAAGTGGCAGCGCCCCCGTGCTCGGTCACACGTATAGCTCGACGTCGACTCCTCCACGCCCTCGGTCCAGCGGGGCAGCGAAAGAAGGGATCCGCCGGACACTCCAGTACACACTTCTCTAAGTGTATGAACTACGAACTACAATTCCGGCAGAGCTTCGCTAAGCGGAGACGGAAATTGGGCAGCAACTATGCGAGGGAGGGGAGGATCAAGAAGTGTGAGACATGGAGGAGAGGGAGGGGGTTTTATAGGGGAGGAGGGGGCAGCCCCCAAGGGGGGGTGCACCGGCCCCAAGGAGGTGCTCCTCCTCATCATGGTGGTAACCTCCCTCTTCATTCCCTTCATGGTGATAACCCCCTCATCAACATGAGGTAACCCCCATTTTAATGTATGACATTCATGCTAATTAAAATTCACACTTATTGATTTAATAAAACATTTTATTTCTTTAATATTTGTTAATTCATTCAATTAACAAACATTAACAAATACACCCTTGAGTTATTTCGATATCCAAAACAGTTTCGGTGCTTTTCTGAAATAACCCTCATGCTGTCCTGTAATTCGATCGGAGTATCGTATCCACTCAAAACGACGGCGAACCTTAAGTGTGTCACCCTACGGTTCGTGAATAAAGTGGACATGATCGAGACTCCTCTCCGATCAATAATCAACAGCGGGATCTGGAAATCCATGATGACTCCCACTTACTCAACGATGAACTAGTGATCGTGTGAACCAGTAACGAACATAGTTAATTCCTTTTGTCTCGCGATATTATTACTTGTCCGAGATCCGATCATTTGGTATCAACCATACCTAGTTCGATCTCGTTCCCGACAAGTCTCTTTACTCGTTCCGTGATAATGCATTCCTGTGACCTAGTCACATGCTTGCAAGCGATTCTAATGCAATATCACCGAGAAGGGCCCAGAGAATATCTTCCCGTCATCGGGTCAGACAAATTCCACTCTTGATCCATGAGCCTCAACTAACACTTTCAGAATACCCAAATCAACCTTTATAATCACCCTGTGACGGTGTGACGTTTGATATCATCAAAGTACTCTTCCGGTATCAGTGATTAGCATGATCTCATGGTCTGAGGATTAGAACTATTTCGTATGAGTTTGATATAGCAAAGAACTTGATGACTTGATCGTATTGCTATTCGTACTATGGGTGTGAGTGTTCATCACATCATTCTTCTAATGATATGACCCCATTATTAACAACATCCAATGTTCATGATCAGGAAACCTTGATCATCGGTTAATCAATGAGCTAGTATACAAGAGAGGCTTTACTAGGAACCCTTTTAGTTTATTAATCACACAAGTATTAATGTTTCCGATTAATACAATTCTAGCATGAGAAATAAACATCTATTATGAACACGGAATAATATAATAACAACTTTATTATTGCCTCTCGGGCATATTCCTTTCAGTCTCCCACTTGCACTAGAGTCAATAATCTAGATTACATAGTGATGAATCTAACACCCATTGAGTTCTGGTGCTGATCATGTTTTGCCTTGGGGAGAGCTTTAGTCAGCGGATCTGCCACATTCAGATCCGTGTGTACTTTGCAAATCTTTACATCACCATCCATGACATGCTCACGGATGGAGTGAAATCGGCGCTTTACATGCTTGAATTTCTTGTGAGACCTTGGCTCTTGAGTATTGGCTATGGCACCATTGTTGTCGCAATAGATAACCATTGGATCCAATGCACTCGGAACCACACCCAGTTCGGATATGAACTCCTTCATCCAAACTGCTTCCTCCGCTGCTTCTGAAGCAGCAATGTATTCCGCCTCTGTTGTTGATCTCGCCACCACGCTTTTCTTGGAACTTCTCCAGCTTACCGCTCCTCCATTCATAACAAATACGTACCCGGATTGAGACTTAGAGTCATCCGGATCAGTGTCGAAGCTAGCATCGACATAACAACTTGCGACGAGCTCTTCTTCACTGCCATATACGAGAAACATATCCTTAGTCCTTCGTAAGTACTTAAGGATATTCTTGATCGCCGTCCAGTGTTCCAAACCTGGATCAGATTGGTACCTACTAGTCAAACTAATAGCATGTGCCACATCTGGTCTTGTACATAACATGGCATACATGATAGAGCCTATGGCAGAGGCATAGGGAATCTTATTCATCTCTTCTCTATCTTCAGCTGTAGCCGGACCTTGAGTCTTACTCAAGATCTTTCCTTGCAACATAGGTAAGAACCCTTTCTTACTATCCTCCATTCTAAACCTCTTTAGAATCTTGTCAAGGTATGTACTTTGTGATAGCCCAATTAAGCGTCTTGATCTATCTCTATAGATTTTGATGCCTAAAATATACGCCGCTTCACCAAGGTCTTTCATCGAAAAACTTACTGTTTAAGTAATCTTTTACACTCTTCAAAAGTTCCATATCATTTCCAATCAGCAATATGTCATCCACATATAATATTAGAAATGCTACAGAGCTCCCACTCACTTTCTTGTAAATACAAGTTTCTCCATAAGTTTTGACAAATCGAAACCCTTTGATAACTTCATCAAAACGGAGATTCCAACTCCGGGATGCTTGCTTCAGTCCATAGATGGATCGCTGAAGTTTGCATACCTTGTCAGCATCCTTAGGATCAACAAAACCCTTGGGCTGTACCATGTACAACTCTTCCTCAATGTTACCATTAAGGAACGCGGTTTTCACATCCATCTGCCAAATTTCATAATCGAAAAATGCAGCAATTGCTAACATAATCCTAACTGACTTTAGCATCGCTACGGGTGAGAAAGTCTCATCGTAGTCAATTCCTTGAATTTGTCGGAAACCTTTTGCGACAAGTCGTGCTTTATAGACGGTCACATTACCATCAGCGTCTGTTTTCTTCTTGAAAATCCATTTATTCTCAACGGCCTTTCGGTCATTGGGAAGTTCCACCAAAGTCCATACTTGGTTTTCATACATGGATTCCATTTCGGATTTCATGGCTTCATGCCATTTGTTGGAATCTGGGCTCATCATTGCTTCATCATACGTTGCAGGGTCATCGTTCTCAACAATTGCATTTACGATAAGATCACCGTACCATTCAGGAGTGGCACGTGTTCTTGTCGACCTGCGAGGTTCGGTAGCATCCTCTTTTGGAGTTTCATGATCTTCATCATTAGCTCCCACTTCATTTGGTGAAGTCACCACCGGAACGGTTTCCGGCGCTGCGCCACTCGCCAATTCATGAAGAGGAGGTTCAATAACCTCATCGAGTTCTACCTTCCTACTATTCACACCTTTCGAGAGAAACTCCTTCTCCAAAAAGGATCCGTTCTTAGCAACAAACACTTTTCCTTCGGATCTGTGATAGAAGGTGTACCCAATTGTTTCTTTAGGGTATCCTATGAAGACGCATTTTTCCGCTTTGGGTTCGAGTTTATCAGGCTGAAGTTTCTTCACATAAACATCGCATCCCCAAACTTTTAGAAATGATAGCTTAGGTTTGTTTCCAAACCATAATTCATACGGTGTCATTTCAACAGATTTAGATGGAGCCCTATTTAAAGTGAAAGCGGCTGTTTCTAGCGCATAACCCCAAAAAGATAGTGGCAGATCGGTAAGAGACATCATAGACTGAACCATATCCAATAAGGTACGGTTACGACGTTCGGATACACCATTTCGTTGTGGCGTTCCAGCGGGAGTGAGTTGTGAAACTATTCCACATTCTCTCATATGTGCACCAAACTCGTAACTAAGATATTCTCCTCCACGATCAGATCGTAGAAATTTAATCTTTTTGTTACGATGATTTTCTACTTCACTCTGAAATTCTTTGAACTTTTCAAACGTTTCAGACTTGTGTTTCATTAAGTAAATATACCCATATCTACTTAAGTCATCAGTGAAAGTAACAAAATAACGATATCCACCACGCGCCGGCAGACTCATATGTCCACATACATCGGTATGTATGATTTCCAATAAGTCTGTCGCCCGTTCCATTGAACCGCAAAACGGCGTTCTAGTCATCTTGCCCATAAGACATGGCTCGCATGTCTCAAATGATTCATAATCAAGTGATTGCAGAAGTCCATCCGAATGAAGCTTCTTCATACGTTTAACACCAATATGACCTAAACGGCAGTGCCACATGTATGCGGCTATATCATCATTTGACTTAATTCTTTTGGCATTCACGTTATGAATATGTGTTTCATCACTATCAAGATTCAAAAGAAATAAACCTTTCTTTTCAGGTGCATGTCCATAAAAGATATTATTCATATAAATCGAACAACCATTGTTCTCAGACTGGAATGAATAATTGTCTCGCATTAAACAAGATCCGGATATAATGTTCATGCTCAACGCAGGCACCAAATAGCATTTATTCAGGTTTAAAACTAATCCAGATGGTAAATGTAGAGGCAGCGTCCCGACGGCGATCACATCAACTTTTGATCCATTGCCGACGCACATCGTGACCTCATCCTTCGCAAGTTGCCGCTTATTCTTTAGCCCCTGTTTCGAGTTACATATGTGAGCAACCGAACTAGTACCAAATACCCAGGTGCTATTGCGACTACTAGTAAGGTACACATCAATAACATGTATATCATATATACCTTTGTTAATCTTCCCGTTCTTCTTATCCGCCAAATACTTTGGGCAGTTGCACTTCCAGTGCCCCGTTTCCTTGCAATAGAAGCACTCAGTTTCAGGTTTAGGACCAGCCTTGGGTTTCCTCTCAGAACCAGCAACAGATTTGCTGTCCTTCTTGTTTCTACCCTTGGATTTATTATCCTTTCTACCTTTCTTGAAACTAGTGGTCTTATTGACCATCAACACTTGATGTTCCTTTTTGATCTCCACTTCTGCAGTCTTAAGCATTGAGAGAAGCTCGGGGAGAGACTTCCTCATGCCCTGCATGTTGTAGTTCACAAAGCCCTTGAAGCTAGGTGGGAGAGATTGGAGAACCCGATGTATTCCCAACTCATTGGGAATCGTTATTCCCAAAGAGATGAGCTTATCGGCGTACCCAGACATTTTGAGTACGTGCTCACTAACGGAGCTGTTCTCTTCCATCATGCAGCTAAAGAACTTTTCTGAAGCATCATAACTCTCTACGGCAGTATGGGAGTCGAAGATCAGTTTCAACTCTCCCATTGTATCATAAGCGTTGCTGTTCTCGAAATGTTTTTGCAGCTCCGGCTCAAGTCCATACAGTATGCCGCAATGAACTAAACTGTGGTCCTCCTTACGAGTCAGAAAAAACATTTTTCTCTTCATCGGGAGCATCTTCTGCAGGCGGGTTACCTAGCGGTGCCTCAAGCACATAGCCCTTTTGAGAGGCATTGAGGAGGATCCTCAAGTTAAGTGCCCAGTTGGTGAAGTTGCTACCGTTAGTGGCTAGTTTTTCTTTCTCCATGAACGCATTGAAATTTAGAGCCGGTGGTGCCATGATCTACAAGTTATTTGCAAAGTTAATTTAGACTAAGTTCATAATAGAATGAGTTCAGGTTAAATCAAATTCTACGTGAACTCCCACTTAAAAACAACATCCCTCCTAGTTTTCTTAAGTGACTACACAAACCAAATCCACTATACCGCAACCGATCATCACGTGCAACAGTATAGTTTCAAAGGAGAACATCACCATGTTCATCATATCAACCATATGACTCATGCTTAACCTTTCGGTTCATGTTCCGAGGCCATGTCTGTACATGCTAGGCTCGCCAAGTAGAACCATAACATTTGCGTGTGTAAAACTGTCTTACACCCGTCGTATGTGAACGTAGAGTCTATCACACCCGATCATCACGAGGAGTCTCAAAACGACGAACTTTCTTGATGGTGCATGTTATGGGAGAACACATTTTTATCTTGATATTTATGTGAGAGGGATCATCTTATAATGCTACCGTGCGATCAAATCTAAGCAGAATAAGATGCATAAAAGGATAAACATCACATGCATATATAATGTGATATGATATGGTCCTTCACGCATTCGATCTCCATCTTGTGCGTCATGGTATGATCTCCATCATTCCACCGGCGTAGCACCAAGGTCCATGGCGCGCCACCTTGGTTGTCTTCCTCCATTACAATATATCACTTGGATATATATATTCGGCACGCATGCCATTTAAATATAAAGACAACCATATGGCTCCTGCCGGTTGTTTATAACTTACAAAAAGGATCATCGCATACAATTTGTAACATAAACAATTTAACCATATCACATCACATGCCCTGCAAAAACAAGTTAGACGTTTCTAATTTGTCTTGCATATTTTACGTGGTTTGGGGCTTTCTAGGAAGAACCGTTCTTACCTACGAACATGAAACCACAACGGTGATAAAAAATATTATTAACAACTATTTGTAAAATAGATCATAACTATAGTGGGAGAAACGTACACCCGCAAAGCCACATATGCCGAAGCATGTCAAGTGTGGGACAAGTCTCGTGAACGCGGTCACGTAAGGTTAGTCTCGGGCAGCTTCAATCCCACTATGCCACTATGATCCAAAATACAAAAAAATTGCAATAACATGATCATCAACGCCCACATCCACATGTGTTCTAGCCGTGCATACCAACTACACATAGATATGGCTCTGATACCACTGATGGGTTCGTAGCATAGAAAACAAAAATTTTCCTACGCAAGAACACATAAACTAGCCAAGATACTCTACGAGGTGGTAGCAATGGAGACTAACCCTCGACGACCATAAGCGGGGATTACGTTCCCGCACAAACGTTGACGATAGAGAGTCGATGTAGACGCACGTAGTCGACGTAGTTGTTCACTTAACGTAGTCGACGTAGTGGTTCACTTGACGATCACAAGATCGTGTACACGGCGCCACAAGTGGCAGCGCCCCCGCGCTCGGTCACACGTACAGCTCGATGTCGACTCCTCCACGCCCTCGGTCCAGCGGGGCAGCGGAAGAAGGGATCCGCCAGACACTCCACTACACACTTCTCTAAGTGTATGAACTATGAACTACTATTCCGGCAAAGCTTCGATAAGCGGAGACGGAAATTGGGCAGCAACTATGCGAGGGAGGGGAGGATCAAGAAGTGTGAGACATGGAGGAGATGGAGGGGGTTTTATAGGGGAGGAGGGGGCAGCCCCCAAGGGGGGGGGGGTGCACCGGCCCCAAGGAGGTGCTCCTCCTCCTCATCATGGTGGTAACCTCCCTCTTCATTCCCTTCATGGTGGTAACCCCCTCATCAACATGAGGTAACCCCCATTTTAATGCATGACATTCATGCTAATTAAAATTCACACTTATTGATTTAATAAAACATTTTTATTTCTTTAATATTTGTTAATTCATTCAATTAACAAACATTAACAAATACACCCTTGAGTTATTTCGATATCCGAAACAGTTTCGGTGCTTTTCTGAAATAACCCTCATGTTGTCCTGTAATTCGATTGGAGTATCGTATCCACTCAAAACGACGGCGAACCTTAAGTGTGTCACCCTACGGTTTGTGAATAAAGTGGACATGATCGAGACTCCTCTCCGATCAATAATCAACAGCGGGATCTGGAAATCCATGATGACTCCCACTTACTCAACGATGAACTAGTGATCGTGTGAACCAGTAACGAACATAGTTAATTCCTTTTGTCTCGCGATATTATTACTTGTCCGAGATCCGATCATTTGGTATCAACCATACCTAGTTCGATCTCGTTCCTGACAAGTCTCTTTACTCGTTCCGTGATAATGCATTCCTGTGACCTAGTCACATGCTTGCAAGCGATTCTAATGCAATATCAGCGAGAAGGGCCCAGAGAATATCTTCCCGTCATCGGGTCAGACAAATTCCACTCTTGATCCATGAGCCTCAGCTAACACTTTCAGAATACCCAAATCAACCTTTATAATGACCCTGTGACGGTGTGACATTTGATATCATCAAAGTACTCTTCCGGTATCAGTGATTAACATGATCTCATGGTCTAAGGATTAGAACTATTTCGTATGAGTTTGATATAGCAAAGAACTTGATGACTTGATCGTATTGCTATTCGTACTATGGGTGTGAGTGTTCATCACATCATTCTTCTAATGATATGACCCCGTTATTAACAACATCCAATGTTCATGATCAGGAAACCTTGATCATCGGTTAATCAACGAGCTAGTATAAAATAGAGGCTTTACTAGGAACCCTTTTAGTTTATTAATCACACAAGTATTAATGTTTCCGATTAATACAATTCTAGCATGAGAAATAAACATCTATTATGAACACGGAATAATATAATAACAACTTTATTATTGCCTCTCGGGCATATTCCTTTCAGACACACTCTCAACAAATATAACATAATTGAACCAATAGGTACTAACTTCAATATGCAACTCAAAACTATTCTCCAATGGATAACAAACACTAATCATGCGTAGGGCTACGAAGCACTCCTCAAATTTCACATTTCCCCAAACTAGATTGCCCCTCACTGTCACCGTGAGCGCACTAGATGGTTCCAACAAACACCAACAATCATAGAGACATTAACCAAAAAGACACACATAATGCACACGCTAGTCACCTTCACATTACGATACAAGGTGTCTCCGGAGATTGCAAATATAAAGCACGGGAGTGGCATAATATCTGAATAATAGCATCTACCAATTCACCTAGATACAAAGCTCATAATCACATAAAGATCACATCATGGGAGAGAGAGGTGAACCACATAGCTACCGGTAGAGCCCTCAGCCCCGGGGGAGAACTACTCTCTCCTCATCATCAGAGGCAGCAACGGCGATGGAGATGGCGGTGAGGTTGATGGAGACGGCGGTGACGGTGATGGAGTCCGATGGAGATGGCTCCGGGGGCACTTCCCCGTCCTGGCAGGGTGCCGGAACCGAGACTTCTGTCCCCCGAAATTTGTCTTTGACGGCGACAGCGCTGCGGAACTGTTATGGGAAAAACGCCGACCATCTTAGGGTTTTCCTTCGGAAGGCTCTTTATAGGCGGAGAGGTGGCGTTAGGGGGTGGACCACCTGGCCTCACCATGGGGTGGCGCGGCCAGGGGCTGGGCCGCACCCCCCTGTGGTGAGCGCGGCTCCTATCCCCCCTCCGTCTCATCTTCGGTCTTCGTGAAGCTTCAGTAAAAATAGGAGGTTCGGCTTTTCTTTCGTCCAATTTTGAGAATGTTTCCTCTGTAGCTTTTCTGAAACACAAAAACAGCAAAAACAGGGAACTGGCACTGTGGCATCTTATTAATAGGTTAGTTTTGGAAAATGCATAAAAACGCCAGAAGTGTAACAAAACTCAAAGAAAATGGTGTGTAAACAAGCATGGAGCATCGAAAATTATAGATATGTTTGAGACGTATCACCCCTACACCAGGGAGGTGTCGGTGGTGATGATGGCGGTGTTTTCCCTCCGGCGGCAGCAGGAAATCAGCCCTTCCAGAGGTGGAAGAAGGGTTCTGCCTCCACCGCCGCCTTAGAAAATTATGGGGAAAATAGGGTATCCCCTTTTCTATTGAAACAAAGGAGTACAAAAGAAGACGGAGGCGACGCGATGACCGAGGGCCAAACAGGCCCTGGTGGCACGGTCAGCTAGGTAGGCCGCGCCACCAAGGTTTATTTGGGCCTCGTAGCTCCCTTCGTGTGCTACCACCTCTCCAGATGCTTCTCTTGATAAAATATTAATGTTGTATAAATCCCTGATCAAATTGAGATCTAGAAGGTCCCTAAAACAGCAAAATACGAAACAAGAGATTTTATATCTCCCAAAAATTAAATATCAAGTACGGGACTTTGTAGCAAAGTCCCAAAAATCAATTAAAAATGCATGAATAATGAAATGAATGATGAAAATAACAATATAAACTATTTCTATATGATGAAAATATAATGATGCAAAATGCACGTATCCGACAAGCCCACTCTAAATAGCCGAGTGATCCTTACAAATAACGGGCAAACTGCACATTGACCCAGATACGGACCCCCTCAAGGAAATTAATGCTACCAAGCCTCTTCTCGTTGGTCTTGGTTTTTTCATAGCAAGTATCCGAGGAGATCCGCAATTAAGCTCCACGGGTGACACGGTTCTACCCCCGCACGCGGGGCTGTCGCCGGTTGGTTTCGGTGGAGTGACCCTTCGCAATCACAGCACTACGTCTCGCCCCGTGTGAAAACGGTATCCTTTAGCTGGAGAGGCAAGAGGGAACATGTGAGGAGCACTGTTCACTTGCCGGCACAGCTGTGTCCTCTTGTGGCATGGTTGCCAGGGGAGACCCTAGCTTTGATGTAGACATGGCTCCAGTAACCTCCTCCGGTGTTGCAGATGGCTTTGAGAGCCGCTCGACGTAGGTCCCCGCTGGAACTGGCAGTCTCTCGGCCGCTATCTACAACAACTCCTCTGGTGTTGAAGATTGCCTGTGGGGGATATGATCCAACCTGAGGCCATTAAAATGGCACTCAAGCTTTCGCACCTCACCCGTGTATGCCTCCATCAATGGACCCTAATACGTCCATTTTGCATCACTATTTTATATCATAATTTACTATTATTCATTGATATATTTCATATTTAGAGATGATACTTATGTTATTTCTTCTATTTTGCATGTTTGATGATTATTGGAGAACTAACTGCCGGAGTCAGAATTCTGCTAGAAAAAGGACTGTCAAGATACCATATTACTGAAGATCAACAATTCTAGGAAAATACCTAGAAGTTCTTATTTTGCCAGATGATGGAGGGAGCTAGAAGGAGAGGCTAAGATGGGCCACCAGGGGCCCACATCACCCCCAGGCGCGGGCCAGCCTTGGTCGCGCCACCAGGTGGTGTGGCGGCCCTGGCCCACCACTGCTAGTGCCCCTTCGCGTATATCATCCTCCCGAAAACCTAAGACTGGGAGGAGGATCAGAAATACTCCGCCGCCTCTACGAGGCGGAAAAAAACACATAGAGAGAAAGCTCTCCGGTAGGCAGAAATCTGCCGGGGAAATTCCTTCCCGGAGGGGTGAAATCATCGCCATCGTCACCGACATCGAGCTGGGCTTCATCGGGATTATCACACCTTCATCACCATCACCACCACGCCGTCCCCCTGTAACATCTTGGGGTGAATGTTGTCTATTTCATAGGGGAACCTTTCCCTGGTGTTAATTACTACTTGTCGTTGATGCTATTGAGTGAAATCATTGGATTAAGGTTTATGTTCAGATTTTTATTCATCATTATTTCACCTCTGATCATGATCCATATGATGTCTTGTGAGTAGTTCATTTAGTTCTTGAGGACATGAGAGAAGTCAAGATGTTAGTAGTGGAATTATGTTGAGTAATATTTAATGGTTTGATATTTATGTTATAGTGCTATTCTGCTAGTGGTGTCATGTGAATGTCGACTACATGATACTTCACCTTTAAGGGCCTATTAGAATGCATTGTGTATTTGGCTACTAATTGTGGGGTTGCCAGAGTGACAGAAACCTAAACCCCTGTTAGGAAACCAATGCACCAGGGAGTGTAGGATCTCAGAGTTTAATGATGTGGTTAGATTTATCTTAATTACTTTCTTGTAGTTGCGGATGCTTGCAAGGGGTATAATCACAAGTATGTATTAGTCCAAGTTGGGGTAGTGCATTAGCATAGGTTCACTCCCATAACACCTATCAAATCAATGAAGATTAATCAACTGTATGAAGCGAAAGCACTTGACAAATTGCCGTGTGTCCTCGGGAACGTTTGGTAATCATAAGTAACACAACTGGCTTGTCCTTTGCTCTAGAAAGGATTTGGCCACTCGCTGCAATTATTATTACTGTCTTTTATTTACTCGTACTTTATTTATCTACATTATCAAATACACCTAATGACCCGTTTGCTAGTATTTACAGTGATTCCTTGATCAAAACTGCTTGTCAACACCTTCTGCTCCTCGTTGGGTTTGACACTCTTATTTATCAAAAGTACTATGGTACACCCCTGATACGTCTCAAATGTATCTATAATTTTTGATGCTCCATGCTTGTTTATACACCATTTGCTTTGTGTTTTGTTACACTTCGTGGCGTTCTTATGCATTTTCCAGAACTAACCTATTAACGAGATGCCACAGTGCTAGTTCCCTGTTTTCTGCTGTTTTTGTGTTTCAGAAAAGCTACACAGGAAATATTCTTGGAATTGGATAAAACAAAAGCCGAAGTTCCTATTTTTCCCAACACGAGATAGAGTCCAAAGCAGAGACCGAGGGGAGCCCAAGGCCAGTCGCACCATGGGGTGGCGCGGCCCAGCCCCTAGCCGCGCCACTAGGTGGTGTGGCCCCCTGGCCCACCTCCTGACGCCATCCTTCCGCCTATATATTCTCCTCCGCGAGGAAAACCTAAAACCTCGATCAATTTCCACGAAACATACTGCAAGCCGTCATTATCGTCGACGCGAGATCGGGAGGGTCCAAAAGCTCTTCCCGGTACCCTGCCGGAGGGAATCACCACCGGAGGCCTTCTTCATCACCATGCCTGCCTCCGGAGTGATGTGTGAGTAGTCTACCTTGGACTATGGTTGTTATCTCCTCCATGTGCTTCATGTTTAGATCTTGTGAGCTGCCTATCATGATCAAGATCATCGTTGTGTAATTCTACATGTTGTGTTTGTTGGGATCCGATGAATATTGATACTTTGTCAAGTTGATTTACCAAACTATTATCTTTATGTTATCTCTCTGTTGTTTATGATCTTGCATGCTCTCCGTTGCTAGTAGATATCTTGGCCGAGTAGATTCTAGTGACTCCAAGAGGGAGTATTTATGCTCGATAGTGGGTTCATGCCTCTAGTAATTTGGGGGAGTGACAGAAACCTCTAAGGTTGTAGAAGTGCTGTTGCTACTAGGGAGTAAACAACAATCTTGTGTTCAAGGACATTTGTATTGTTTACATTACACACCTTGCTTAAGGCGATAATCTGTTGCTTGCAACTTAATACCCAACGGTTGCTCGGATGACATCCGGCGGGTGGATTATTAGTCATAGATGCAGTTGGATTACGGTATATGTATTATGTTGTAATGCCCAAGTGAATCTTATAGTGATCCTCATGACATTTGTATGCTTGCTTTATTCTATCAATTGCCCAACTGTAATTTGTTTAGCCAGCATGTTATTTATCTTATGGAGAGACACCACTAGTGAACTATTGACCCCGGTCCATTCTTTTACATTGTTATTACCATTTACCATTTACTCGCTTTATTTACATTCTTGCAAACTACTATCTTTTACCACTCGATATGCTTAATCCTTTGTTTACAACAAACTGGTGAGATTGACAACATCACTGTAAGTTTGGGCAAAGTACTTGGTTGTGTTGCGTGCAGGTTCCACGTTGCTGCTGGTGTAAAGCTACGCCCTGGATGAGGCACCATATATAAATTGTCCGGAGCTATCGCGAAGCTAGCGAGCATCAACCTTCGGAAGTTGGTTCTTTCTCCTACTGGTTCGATAAACCTTGGTTTCATATTAAGGGAAGACTTGCGGCTGTGCTCAATATACCTTCCTCTTGGGGTTTCCAACTGGGCAGTCATCTACACGCCATCAACCCCCTATACTTGTGGGTCATCAAGACTATTTTCTGGCGCCGTTGCCGGGGAGTGAAGCGCTATTGAAGAGTGGAATTAGTAAAGGAAATTTTTACTGTGAGTACTGTTTTTATTTCTGTCTATTATTTTATTTTATTATATTATATTATGGAGAAGTCTCCATTTGATTCCCTATTTGGGAATACTACTGCCACTGTTACAGTAGTAGATGAACCACCGCCTGCTCAATTGGATCCTTTTAAAATACCGATGAAAATTGTTGAACGTGTTATGAATAACTGCTATTTAGGAGATGGAACTGTCCATCCTGGTGATCATTTGCTCTTTATACATGAATTATGCAAGTTGTTCGAGTGTGTAGGTATTTCAACGAACCAAGTTAAGAGGAAGCTATTCTCTTTATCACTGAAGAGCAAAGCTGCGGAATGGTATAAGCTGCTGAAGAATGGCCGATCTATTGGCTGGGAGGAAATTGTACCTCTCTTTTATTCTAAATTCTATCGTCCTAGTGAGATTCATAAAGATCGGAATCAAATATATAATTTTTGGCCTCTAGATGGAGAGAGTATTTCCCAAGTGTGGGGGAGATTGAAGCCACTAATGCTCAAATGTCCCATTCATGAGCTCCCCAGTAAGATTGTTATTAATAACTTCTATGCAAGGCTTTCTCTTCATGATAAGGATTTATTGGATGCTTCTTATTATGGATCATTAACACGTATGAAAGAAGAAGCTAAATGGGTTCTTCTCGACCGTATTTAGGAAAATACTGAAGGATGAGAGAATGACAAAGGAAGAAAGTCAGGTATAAATTACGATTATGAATGCATTAAATCTTTTATGGGAACTGATGATTTTTATAATATTAGTGATGTTTATGGTCTTGATTTTAAAATACTTGCAAACTGTTTTAAGGCCTTTGCCTCTTATCTTGATATTCCAAAAAAGGAATGGAACAAGTACCATGCACCTTACAAAGATACTGTTAATTGTGTTCCTGCTAGAAATATTGAGAAAGTACCATGCACCTTACAAAGATACTACCTTTTGTCGACAACAAACTTTGACTTTATTGTCGACAAAATAAAAATCGATTACTCCCATTGAGACCTATTTATGAGAGTTTGAAAGAACAACTCGAATATCTATTATATTATTAAAACAACTAACAACCAACGGTGAAGATTAGCTAGGCATAAACGAATAAAAATAGCGGTCTAGATTAGCTTTCCCGGTGTCTGACTTGAATACGTGCGTATGAGTGTCCTTCTTCCCCACGTTTACCACGTGTACGAGGCATACATGAAATCAGTGCTCGGTTCCGGGATTAAAAACAAGCCGGTTCCACGTCTAATCTGCCGCCGCCTCTCCTGCGGCCGCAACGCCTCTTCCTACCTACTTCTTCTCCATGTTCTGCAGATTTTTACCAAGGCGTCGTCCCTACAAAAAGCTAGCACGCTATTCTGCTGTCCCCTCTTCCCAGCCGTGCCGACAGTCTTGGGGCCTAGCAAGTAGAGCACCTAGACATAAGGTCTCTCAGCTATGCCGACGAGGTAGAGCAGCGATCTCCCGTCCTATGCTCCCAGCAGGCAATGGAAAAGTAGGCTGTTGGCCTGGAGGGCTCGAACAGATCAATGATGGTAGTGACCCGCGAGATGTTTCAATTCCTAGCTTTGGTGATGTATCGAATCTGTACATATTTGTCTGACATGTTCTAGGTTGGGTTGTTAAAATATTTTTTCTTGATTTAAATCTTATAAGATGAATTTAACAAATTTACCCGCAGATCGTTCATTAAAATTGACTATTGAGGCTCAGGTCGAAGCTCTAGACCATGGCAGGAATATGGACTGGTCACGACAGGTTCAGACATTATTTTATGCTTTTTTAAATCTTCATCTCTTCCTTTGAATTATACTATTGAACATGATTGAGGTAAATGAGCTTACCAAGTACTTTTGCATGCAGTGACGCAATATTTTTCCTGGATTAGTGATGCTAATGAACAGCGCTAACTGAATTTTGTTTTCTAGGATGCCTTTAAAGATAATGAGTATACATATGTAGATGATTACATACTGGACAGAAGACGGCAGCGCCGCGAGCGAGGCAGGGCGATTACATACTGGACTCAAAGTGAACTGTACACCATGGAGCAGATCACCCTGGCTTTTTGGACTGGGCAGTCGATGGATGTTTTCAGGAAAGACTACATAAACTTTATTTTTGTCAGTAATGTTTAGAGCTTGATCAATTGCTCTTAAATATTTAATCAATCACAATTGCTACAAAACCAACCCTCACAATATAACTTTTGTGGGAGGCAGAACCTATTTATTCAAAAACTTTAATCAACCTTTTGTAGTCTCTCCTCCTGTTAGACATGAAAGACTGAATTTAAATGAAATTCTTAAGGTTTTCTTGGTCAGGTTGGTCTGCGGCGATGGAATATATACGTCTACGAGGTCAAAGGATTCAGGTGTGTTAATTCATGAGTTGTGAGAGCATGACCGCAGTGGGATAACACATGATCGTCAGCCATAAAAGCCCTTTGTTCATGGTTGATCACGTTTGGGAGGTAGCTAAAGGCTATTTCTTAATTGTGTATAATCATTTTCTTGCCAATTGTTTCTCACGTTTTTATCTTCCATTCTGCTTTGATGAAGCCGTCAATGATGATTTAGTTATCTGAACCTTGCCCATTACACGAAAACATCAAATTTTATCTTCTTGGAATATTTCCACACTTACATTCTCATACAATGATTGAACAAGTTGATTTGTTTCCCAATGTAGGAATCTTCTTACATTTTATTTATAAGCTAAATAAACATTCATTATTAGTTTTGGTGCATGTACACTTTAATTTGTATTCTGAGCAAGGGTGTACGGAATCAACCTAGAACTCGATGTGAATTGACATATCTTAAAATAAGTGTCCAATTTTAGTCATCGATGTCATATTAGAGCATATGGGGAATAGTTCCCTAAATTATTTTAAGAAAACAAGAATTAGGACCGTTAACTAAAATTGGTCAATATAATAGGTTCAAATTAAGGTGCAACGTTTGTCTCCAAGTATTTGTAAGTGGTAGCAAAAGCAATATGTATGGTTTCTAGAAAATACAAACCTTCAAGAATTGGATTGTTGTAACTCATTCCCTACCCAAATATTGTACATATAAATATAATATTTTTACTCTTTTATTGGTCATATGACAGTCTTGAAAGCACATATCTCCAGTATAATACTATATTCAATAAGGTTCTTATAGGAAATAATGAACTGAATAAAACGACTATACCTATCAAATTACTTTAGAATTATCTAATAAAGTTTTTGCAATGAAATTTATATAAAATTTTATCATCAACATTATATCATATAAGTAAGTAAATATCTATGAAAGCATAAATAAAGAATAAAAAGGAATCAAATGAATGAAATGGAAAAAGAATTTAAAGTTACTTATACACACAACTCATCAAAATTCTAGCCGCGCAAGTGCGCGGGCCACTCCGCTAGTTTTGTATATTCCAATAGTCAAACAAGGCTGCAATATATGATTCTCGAGTTGCATCATCGCGAGAAAACTTGAATGCCATGATTGAAACATATCGTGAAGGTAAGACCCCAGGATCCATCCTGTGTGGCCTGATATACACACATGAATGCGCTCTGCTAGTAACTATCCGTGTCTACGACATGAAGAAAATCCTGGTGGACGCACTGGGTACCCTGAGAACCACTGGGACTCATTCTTTGTAAGTCCTAAATGCGGTAAAAGAATGGGTTTGACCAGTTTCCCGGATTCAAGTCTAAGGGGATTGAATTTGAAGTAGGTGACAAGTATCTGTTCTGGCAGTTAACTGGCCTCTTGATCCATCAGAGTTGTCAGGCTTGTTCATCAAAACCCCTTGCAAAATAATATAATGAAAAATGTTTCTTTTTGGATACAGGAAGAAGAAGTCGAAAGAGTGATCAAGTCGAAGAAATGAAGATTTGAGATTCAACCCGAATCTACAATTCTGGTAGAATCTTGGGGGCTACTGACAAGGGTATAGATAATAGAGCCTGTTACTTGAGTACCCCTGAGGCCCGTTAAGCTAGGCCCAAGTGTAATCCTAGTTGAAACACGAGTTCATGTCGTATACCGATGTTGTAATATGTTTCGGACCCCTCCCGATCCTTGAGACCTGGCCACCTATATATAGGAGCCAGGAGAGGACGGTGAGGGACAGATTGAAAGCAAGCCAAGTTCATCACCACTTTTACTTTCGATACACACCTTGTTTGACTGATTTACCTTCGAGTTCATCCGACGTCCTATTTCCCTGATCCTAAGTCCTTCTTCTAGGACATTTGTCGAGTTAACCCTCGTCAATCGTATTTTGCCTAAACCTTATATTGAGAAAATACCTTTCCCTGCTAAGGTAAAGGAGCATTCTATGATAACTAATGTGATTAACAAAAGTGCAAAGAAAGCTATAGAACCTGATGAACAAATAACGGTTACACCTACATTAGCAATAGTAAAGGACCTTGTCACTAGAAATGTAGAAGATGGACACATTATCTTCTGTGAAGATGCTTCTAATATTGTTTCACATCCTAGTAGATCTAGGAAAACTAGTGTTCCTGTGCTTTCTGTCAGGATAGGTGATCATTGCTATTATGGTTTATGTGATAATGGTGCAAGTTTGAGTGCTATTCCTTATGAGCTTTATAGAGAAATCATGCATGAAATTAGTTCTTGTGAACTTGAAGAAATTGATGTGGTTATTCAGCTTGCTAATAGAGAAACTATCTCTCTAATTGATATTGTTAGAGATGTGGAAGTTGTGGAAGTTCTATGCGGTAAGACTAAATATCCTGCTGATTTTTTAGTACTTGGTTGAGCTGCTAGTAAAACTTGTCCTATCATTTTTGGTAGACCTTTCTTGAACACTTGTGGTGCTATTATAAATTGTAAGAAGGAGAAAATTTTAACTAAATTTGCTGGAGAATCTTATGAGTTTAATTTTTTTAAATTTTACCAAAGCTCCTTATGAAACTGAATTGCCTAATGAAGATTTTAGAGTTCAACAACTTGCCTCTGTTGCTCTTGCTCCTAACAATGCTTTGCAGCAATATATGGAGGACCACGAAAGTGAGATCTTTATGGAAGAAAGAAATGAGATTGATGATATTCTTCTTTGTCAACCAGAGATGCTTAAACACAATTTACCTATGGAAGACTTGGGTACCACACTACCACCCAAAGAGGATTCTATTTTCAATTTAAAACCTTTACCTGATGATCTTAAATATGCTTATATTGATGATAAAAAACATATCATGTTATTATTAGTTCTAAACTTTTAGGGGAGGAAGAAGAAAGGTTATTGGAAATATTGAGGAAACACCGAGGAGCTATTGGATATACTCTTGATGATTTAAAAGGGATTTCCCCTACTATATGTCAGGATGCTATTAATATGGAGCCTGATGCAAAGCCAGTTGTTGAACATCAACGCTGTTTAATTCATAAGATGAAGGAAGTGGTAAGAAATGAGGTATTGAAACTCCTTGATGCTGGTATTATTTATCCTATTGTTGATAGTAGATGGGTTAGTCATGTACATTGCGTCCCTAAGAAAGGAGGTATTACTATTGTGCCTAATGAAAATAATGAGCTTATTCCTCAAAGAGTAGTAGTTGGTTATAGGATGTGCATCGATTTTAGAAAGGTTAACAAAGTTACTAAGAAAGATCATTATCCTATACCTTTTATAGATCAAATGTTAGAAAGATTATCTAAGAAATCTCATTTTTGTTTTCTTGACGGTTATTCTGGGTTTTCTCAAATTGCTGTAAAAAAGCAAGATCAAGAGAAAACCACTTTTACTTGTCCTTATGGAACTTATGCTTATAGATGTATGCCTTTTGGTTTGTGTAATGCTCCTACTACGTTTCAAAGATGCATGTCTGCTATCTTTCATGGTTTTCATGAAGAAATTGTGGAAGTATTCATGGACAATTTCTCCGTCTATGGAACCTCTTTTGATAACTGTTTGCAAAATCTTGATAAAGTTTTGCAGAGCTGTGAGGAAACTAATCTTGTTCTTAATTGGGAGAAATGCCATTTTATGGTTAATGAAGGAATTGTTCTTGGACATAAAATTTCTGAAAGAGGTATTGAAGTTGACAGAGCAAAAGTTGAAGCAATTGAGAAAATGCCCTGTCCTAGGGATGTCAAAGGTATTCGTAGTATTCTTGATCATGCTAGTTTCTATAGGAGGTTTATTAAAGATTTCTCTAAAAATTCAAGGCCTCTTACTAGTATTCTTTTATGACTTGAGACATTATTTTTGGGATGACCCACATTTATATAAAGAAGGAGTGGATGGTATTATGCGAATATGTGTTCCAGAATATGAACAACGAGAGATATTGAGGAAATGTCATGGTAGTGCTTATGGAGGACATCATGCTGGAGATAGAACTGCAAAAAAGGTTCTACAATCAGGTTTTTATTGGCCTACCCTCTTTAAAGATGCAAGAAAGTTTATTTTATCTTGCGATGAATGTCAAAGAGTTGGTAATATTTCTAGACGTAATGAAATGCCTATGAATTATTCTCTTGTTATAGAACCATTTGACTGCTGGGGATTTGACTTTATGGGTCCTTTTCCTCCTTCAGAGGGTTATACTCATATACTTGTTGTTGTTGATTATGTTACTAAGTGGGTAGAAGCTATACCTACAAAGAGTGCTGATGGTGAGACCTCGTTAAAAATGCTTAAGGATGTTATTTTTCCTTCGTTTGGTGTGCCTAGATATCTTATGACTGATGGAGGTTCTCATTTTATTCATGTGGTTTTAGGAAGACCCTTGCTAGATATGATGTTAATCATAGAATTGCTTCAGCTTATCATCCCCAAACAAGTGGGCAAGTAGAATTATTAAATAGAGAAATTAAGTCTATCTTGCAAAAGACTGTTAATAAATCTAGAAAAAATTGGGCTAGTAGGTTAAATGATGCTTTATGGTCTTATAGAACTGCTTATAAAAATCCTATGGGTATGTCTCCTTACAAAATGGTTTATGGAAAAGCTTGTCACTTGCCTTTAGAATTAGAACACAAAGCTTATTGGGAAGTGAAAGAACTTCATAGAGATTTTAAACTTGCTGGTAAAAAAAGGTTGCTTGACCTGAGTTCTTTAGATGAATGGAGAAGTGAAGCTTATGAAAATCCTAGACTCTTTAAAGAGAAAGTTAAAAAATGGCATGATAGGAGAATTCTTAAGAGAGAGTTCCATGTTGGTGAGAAAGTTCTATTGTATAGGTCTCGTCTTAGATTTTTTGCAGGAAAGTTACTCTCAAAATGGGAAGGACCCTTTGTTATTGAAGAGGTGTATCGTTCAGGTGCAATAAAAGTTTCTTTGCTAAAAGATAACACTACGCAAGTGTTGAATGGACAAAGACTCAAACATTAGATTTCTGGAGATTCTTATAATGAAAATATTGATATTATTCAAGTGGTGACTCCAGAAGAATTTATTAAAGAACAAATCTAGGAAACTGCAGAGTCTATTTTTGAATAGGTAATAGTTTTAGTTAGAAGAAGTTCGCGTTAAACTTTTCTGCTTATATTTTTGTTGTTTTTATTAAATATGAAAAATTACGAGATGAAAACAGGTAGGAAATAGTGCCCGAGGCCACCACACCACCCCGTGGCGCGGGCCTCCTCCTGGCCGCGCCACCACGTGGTGTGGTCGCCTTGGAGCTCGTCTCCGACCCAGTTTCATCATGTACCTTCCTTTTGTTGTTAAACTTTTGGCTATATAATCCCCCGGATCCCCCGAGGTCCGTATATTGTTTTCTCGTCGTGTTTTTGTTTCGATCTATTTCTGCCAGATTTCATCCTCATATCTGGAGCCACCATGTCTTCTTCTGGATCATCCAATGAGAACTCCCTTGCGGACATCAATAATCCGTACATGAATGAGCTGAAGATGCATCCCAAGGAGTTCTTGCTCAAGGATGGGAAGGTGCAAATAGAAGATGGTCAGGGTCCTAAAGGAGAGGGCAGTCTGGAAGCTAGGATGGAAGAGCTGGAGCAAGAAGTCTTTAGATACAAGAAGATGGCAGAATGCGAAGTGGACATTATCCATAAGATAAATGCAGAACTCATCGCCAAGCACAAGAAGGAGACTATCAAGCTCTGGGATGATACCTTATAGCTCCACGAGACCACCAACAAATTACAAGCACAATTCTACGACGTGCAAAATCAAAACTGTGAGTATGAGACTAGGTTGAAACGCATAAGTTCTGCTGCCATTTTCAGGATAATGGAAACCAAGTCATCCTTTGTTAATGGGGAGCCTCTACCTTGGAAGTCTGATGATGATAAAGATTCACCACCACCACCGAAGGAGTAATTCGTCATTGGTGGCATCCCCTTGGCTTGTTCCAAGCTAGGGGGAGTGCCGCGGTAACACATCATTACCTTTTACCCTTTTAATTTTTAGTAGAGTCATATCATGAGTAGAGAAGTTATCATATAGGATGGTTTGCAGTGTGGAAGTATCTGTCCTTTAGTTGGTTATCTATGTATCCCTTGGTGTGAGTTGCGGTTATGGAATATTAATGAGAAGTCTTATCATTTACTTTCTGCACACTTTATTTTCGTTTGCAATTTCTGTTATATGATTAGTCTTGTTGTTAGTATTGGTATCACTTTGGGAGCATAAGTAAATCTAGTTGGTTTTGGCGAACTTAGCAATGGTCAGTAGCAACAATACTTTGAGGTTTGAGTAGAAAAGAGAGAAGTACATGTAGATACGTTATTCCATTATCTTTCTTTCTTGATTAGCTCATAAGCTTAGTATTCTCAAGTTAAGATCATTAGTACTTCCAAGGAAGGTTGCATGATTGTTTTCTATCACATGTATGTTTGTTTGTTTCACTCAACTCTTATGCTTGCTACCCAGCCTTGCTAGCCAAAAACCTGTACTGAGAGGGAATGCTTCTCGTGCATCCAAACCTTGAACCAAACCCATGCCATTGGTGCCCACCATATCTACGTATTAGCATCATTGCTATTCCAAGTATATTACTCTTGTTTTATATATCTTCCAAATTAAAAATTTTGTTATGAGAAAATTAGTTAGTAAAGCTCTCACGAACTTGATGGCACATTTATTTTCTTGCACTTAATAAACTTGACCATTGTGACTCTCTTATGAAGATTATATGCTTGCAAGTTGTAAGTTGGGAGTTAGCTCAGCCATGCTTTCATGGGGCATGTTTTCAACATTGCACTTATTACTATTTAGTTGATATCGTGATCTTTTATTTATGGATACCTAGCGATAAGATGGAAACTTGTAAGCTCATGGAGTTTGTATATGTGTTAGAAAAACGCCTGGGCCGCTAATCTAAACCATGCATCATTCATGGTGGAAATTTACAGCATAACCATAGTGGGCATTCAATAACGCATCTTATTATAAAAAGCTATACCCAATGGTAAATAAAAGAGATGTCGAGATGTTCATTGTCTTTTTGTATTGTCATTTTAATATGGGAAAGCTTCCATATCATCGGGCAGGAGGTACCCCGTTAGCGTTCTCAATAATACATGTATGCTTACAATGACAAGAACTTATTTGGGACCTAAGTCGAGTAGCATGAGGTTTAGGTACTCGTATTCAAGGGACATGAGATTTTCAACTTGTGATTTGTCAGGCATATAACTCATACTTGTACTCACATTAACTTTAACCATTCAAGATGCTTTGATACGTCCAAAACGTATCTACTTTCCCGAACACTTTTGCTGTCGTTTCTCCTCTAATTTGTGTGTTTTGGATACAACTAACACGGACTAACGTTGTTTTCATCAGAATTGCCCTAGTGTCTTGTTTTTGTGCAGACATCCGACTTTCAGGAAAAATCCTAGAAAATACCGCAAAGTTCCTATTTTACCAGAAGACACACGGAGCCAGAATACGAGACGGAGACAAGCCAGGAGGGCACCACACCACCTGGTGCCGCGGGCCAGGCCAGGCCGCACCGGGGGTGGTGTGGCCGCCCCAGACATCTCCTCGAGCCCTCCTTCCACCTACATATATCCTCTGACCTGAAAATATTGGGGGTTCGGCGTTTTTCCCAGATAGAGTTCCGCTGCGCTGCCACCACCAGAAACCGCGATTCAGAACCAGAAACTCCATTCTAGCACCCTGCCGGGACGGGGATTTGGAGGAGATCATCGCCATCATCATCACCAACGTCTCTCCATCAACCATCCATGATTCCCCCATCCATGTGAGAGTAATTCCTTGTAGGCGAAGGGGATGGTAGGGATTGGATGAGATCATTCATGTAATTGCTATGAGATTGTTAGGGTATGGTGCCTAGTATCCATTGTTAGTGCTTATGACATTGTTGCAACTTGTTGTGCTTAATGCTTGTCATTTTGGGCCTGAGTGCCATGATCTTAGATCTGAACTTGTTATTGTTTTATGATGATAATTGTTGTTTTAGATCTTACCTGCAAGTTGTATATACATATCGTTATCCGGAACCCGAGGCCCCAAAGTGACAATAATTGGGATAATCGGAGGGGATGGCTGTGATGTGAGGACCACATGTGTTCACTGAGTGTTAATGCTTTGCTCCGTGCTCTATTAAAAGGAGTACCTTAATTACCAGTAGTTTCCCTTGAGGCCCCGCTACAAACGGTCTGGTAGGACAGAAGATGTTGTGCAAGTTTCTCATTGCGAGCACGTACGACTATATACAGAACACATGCCTATGGTTGTTTAGTATTAGGATGCTTTATCCTTATTTATCTGCAATTGCCCATGTCTTGATTATTACATGAATTATCTTGTCCATGCAACGCCTGTTCATCCATGCCTATGCCTACAGTATTTAATCCTACTATTTACTATTGATACTGTTGTTGTCTTTATTTTACTATTGCTACTGATAAACTGCTGCAAGTAATTCTGTTTCCAGGTGTAGCTGAATTGACAACTCATCTGTCAAGGTAGGGATGAAAGTGGAGCAGAAACTTTCCGACTTTTCCACGGAAAAACGGAAATGGAATGAAAATATGAAAACAAAAACGGAAATCTGTGGAACGGAAATGGAAACGGAATTTTTTTGGCGGAAGTGGAAACGGAAACGGAACGGCGTTTTTCGGCAGAACAGATGCAGAAACGGCAGTTTCTGTTTCCGACTAATATGGAATTCCATTTTATGGTTTGTTTTGCATGGCCAATCTAGCAGGTCTATATATGATCTTATCATATTGAACTATCAAAGCAACCCACCCCTACTCCCCAATTACACTGAGTAATCTTGATAGGTTTGGGGAACAGATTTTTCATTTTACTTAACTTGCTTGAGTTTTGCTGCATGATTCAGGTGGTCTTTTGGTTCCGATAATCATCCGCTTTTCATCCGTATTCGTACCGTATTCGTTCCATCTCTGTTTTTGGAAGTATCTATTTTCATATTTGTTTCCGGTGTTTCTGTATTCGTTTCTGCTTCCGCATAAAAATATGAAAACAAATGTGGCACCACTTAGTTCCGTCCGTTTCCACTCCGTCTTCATCCCTATGTCAAGGCTTATAAATATTCTTTGGCTCCCCTTGTGTCGAATCAATAAATTTGGGTTTTACTTCCTGTAACGACCCGGAAAAATCCCCAATATTAGAATTGTCTGTTCTTTTTCTTTTTCACGTCAATTTGACGTCATGCATCATCATGCACCTTATCACCTTGCATGTTTTTGTCAAATCTCAAATTGTTTAGAATAAAATCTATTTTTTATTTTGCTCGTATGGTTTTATATTAAGCCATCCTCTTCTTTCTTATTAAAACTTACAAACCCAAAGTATTTGCAAACTTTGAAAATTGTTTTAAATCAAAATTATGTTTTGAAATCTATTTACAAATCTTCCTCAAACCCCTCTCTTGTCTTTTCCCTAAAAATGTGCTGCAAGAAGTCCAGCAAGCCCATCTACCCTTCGGCCACTCCCCCTCACCCGCATCCCAACAAGCCTAAGGCGGCCTACTTTTCCCGAGTGAAGCGGTAAGCTTTTCTTTCTTATCGTCTTCTTCAGGTGCACACGCAAAAAGCGTGCTCCTCCCTGCCAACGTCAGCCTCCAACCACCACTTTCCCCTCTCCCCTTTATTACCCTCTAAACCGGAGATCCTCCAAACCCTAGCCTCTTCCTCCCTCGTGCGGCCGCCTTCACCTGTTTTTCCCCTCCCTCCATCTTCTCTGTGAGCGACCGAGAACCACCGCGCCATGGTCGACGACGCGCCGCCGTTGCAGTGCACCCGCCACCAAGCCGACGCATCCTGGAGATCCGCATTGTCGTCTGCATCGTCCCTGTTTAAGGAATCAAGCCGGGAGGCTCTGCTTGCGATGGATTCATCCTCTTCTTCCTCCCTGGACGCCGGCAAAATCTAGCCACCTCGGTTCTCCTCCGGCTTCCCGAGCACGCATGCGTTCTTGAAGTGAGCTCCTCTTCCATTTCTGTTGTTTCCCCTTCCGTTTCGTCACCCTTTGTGGATCCAGTAGCTGACCATCTGTTTTCTCTGTACGTATTCTGCCATGGACGAGCTCCTGGAGTACTAGATGCGCTCCTCCTTGTTCTGTACACAGACCCGGCTTTCTGTTTCGAATACCCAAACAGCAGCCCGGTGGTTCATTCCTTTCCTGTCCTGCAAGTCGACCCAGAGATCAACCCTGCACAGGAGCACAAAAATCAACCCTTTTCACTATGTTCCTGTCCAAGATCTGCGTCATGTTTCCCTTCAGGCCTCGCGAAGAGAGTGGCTTCAACTAGCCCCCGAGTCTTTCTCTAACAAATCCGAAGCAACAGCGCAGTGGTACACTGTAACGGCCCAGAAAAATCCCACCTTTATTAGATATGTTTGTTCTTTTATTTTTGTGCACCATCATTGCATTGTCACCTTTACATGTTTTGTCAAACAAAATTATTTTAATTAAAGCCTATTTTGTGTTGCTTGTATGGTTTTATGAAACAAACCCTCCTCTTCTTCTATTATTTCGAATTAAGACTAAACCAAAAATGTTTGCAAACCTTTGAAAATTATTTCAGACAGTAAATCAAGTTTTTGAAATCTTGTTTCAAACATGTTTTGCAACCTTTTGAAACCTTCCTTTTTCCCTCTTATCCCCAAAAATTTCAGCAAGAAAAGAAGAAGCAAATCAGAAAAAAAGGGAAGAAGAAAGAAGTCCAATCACTTAGCCCATCTAGCCCCACTGAAGCCCACCTCCCACAGTCCCGCTTCCTTCTTTTCTTCTTCCTGTACGGCAGCTCATCGAGCGGAGCCACGTACCCTTCCGTCGATGGGACGGACGAGCTGTCCCTGCCCCTCCTTAAAACCACGCCCCTGCTAACCCTAGCCCCTAGCTGCTCCTCTCCCCTAGCGCCGCCACACGGAAGCAACAGCACGCTCCACATCGACTCTACGCGTGCCTCCGCTCACCGGGTTCCCTGTCGAGCACGCGCTTCACCTCATTCTTCTCTGTCAAGCTCTCCGACCAACGCGTCTCTGCCGCGCCGTCCGTCTTCGACGCCCGACCTCGCCTGCATCATCTTGTTCCCGGCGTCCTCCGACCTCTCCGACGACTGTGGCCATGTCCGCTCAGCCAAAGTCCATACCGATCTCTGTACCTCGCCAAGTTCTTCGCCGGCGTGTCCTCGTCTCCGGCCGTCCGGCATCCTGACCAAACACAGCCGTTGCATTCTGTTCCTGCACGCGAGCAACGCCTGCAGCTGTTCATCTGCAAGATGCCGCCGCGTCGCCCTCTCCATCCTCGCTGAAGACCCGGCGTCGTAGCTGACCAGAACACCGAGTACTGCGCCGTCTCGTCCCTTCGCGCCTGCTCTTCCGTGCAAGCTCCTTGCCTCCGACCGGCTCTACACCGACAACCGCCATGGCTCCTCACTGCTCCGTGCTGTCCGGCCTCTGCCTCGACCCCCTCGCTGGCCGCCATGACCACTCTCGCTGCACGTCCGCGACGCCAGCAAGCCGGCACTGATTGCCGCGTTCGGCCTTCGGTGGCGTTCGTCTGCAAGTGCTCATCGATGGTTCAACTAAGAGAAGGTCTCACCTTTTGGTTCCCCGCTTCAGGGTTCACGTGGTCCCGTTGGTGCTACGCCACGAGATCAAAGCGCGCCTCCTGCCTCCGTTAGAAGCCGACGATCGATCTCCTGCATGCTCCAGCACTGCATCTCCGTTCAGACTTGTCTGTGCTGCCAAGGCACCTGCTTTGCAATGTCAAGAAAATACGTGACAGTACATTGGCAAGTCTAATCAGCAGCCTAAGTGGTTCGTCCGTTTGTTCAGATCGGGAGATCCCTGGTTCGAATCTTATCTGAGGCAAAGCCTCATCCTTTTTATTCTTTTCTTCGCAGCCGACAGGTGGGTCCGGCCCGTCAGCCTATGCCGGTGCCACCTCATCCGACCCTGTCCAATCAGCATCCACATCATCGACCCGGTCCTGCTGTCAGTCAAAGTGGCTAGGTGAGCCTCTGGTACAGAAGTTTCATCCGTTTTCTGTTTTCAAATAAAATTCCTGAACATGTTTGAAAGTTGCTAAAAACATATCTTGTAATCCGTAACTCGGAATAAAATGTATTTTATATGAATTTTTATCAGAAAAATGTGTAGAATCTGAATATGCCATTCATATTCCTGTTTGCATCTCGCATCATGTCATCTCGTAATAGTTTGCATATCACTTAATAATAAGATATGGAGTATTTGGGTATTACCAAATATGGTTACCCCACTTCATTTAATTTTGTGTAGCTCACCCATGCCTTGTCTTTGCCATGCTAATAAACATTTAAATTGTCATTTAGTAAAATAACTTGAACCATATATGTGTGTGTGTCGGGATTCCAATCCCGCTTAATTTTGAATAAGTTGCATTGCATCATATTTGTCATGTCATGCATATCTTCATATGATCATGCTGATTCTTTTACCGTAGTAGTAAGTGTTGCATCCGTTGTTTGTTGTAGTGATTTGCTTCTTCTCGGATAGGACGCTTCGTGATGTTGTGAGCAACGACAAGTTCTATGGGTGTTTCTCGACAATCTTGCTAGGCAAGCTCTCCCGCCCCTTGTCAACCTATAGGGGTACTTATTACCTATTTGTGTTTATGGTTTATGCTTTATGCTAGCCTTGTGTGCCGATGCTTTATTCGAGTCACGTATCCTATCCACCTGTTTCCCCAAAGCAAAACTATATACTCGCCACCTCCCGCCTATTACCTTTTGCTTGTTGTTTAAGTTGGCCTTGCGAGTCGTAGGCATGCTTAGGTTGTTTTAAGTTGCTTTATCTTATTGGGTTGTTGGGAGGTTTTCACATGCTTTACTTTATGGTTATGAGATGGATATGAATTGGAGATAAGTTGGATATTAGATGTTGGAGATAAACATGATTTAATTATGTTACAACTACACTTGTTAAAGCAGAGGCATCGGTGAGTCATTTTGCCCGTTTTACGACGGCTCACTTGTGTCCCCTAGGACCCCGAGTTCGCATGAACTGTTCTAAGCTGAGCGCACTAACCACTCGTGGAGATGCAGTGGGATCTCCCTTGACTTACTACTTTTTCTCGAGTTAGTTTACCGGGGGCCACAACACCGTATTTACATTTGGATCTGCATTTGGTTTGGGCTACCAGTGATGGTGCTTTAGGTTCTAAGCCCCCCTCCGATGGGTGTGGTTGTGCCGCCTCCGATGGTTGGCAGGTTTATTTGACTGCGGCGCATTTTTATGTGAAGCTGGCGAATCCCTCCGATGGGCTCTCTTCTAGTCTTCTCCATTCTCGCAAACTTCTGAGTCCGTCTTCGGAGCTCGGCCGACTTCGTTACGGGTAGCTTAGTTGGGTGGCCCCCCTAAACTCTCTCGTAGAACTAGCAACGGTCTCGTCGTGATATCCATCCCTTGTCTAGGTTGGATGGATCGAGCGTGTATGGGTACATTGGTGCACCCCTGCAGGGTAAATCTTTTCGAAAAGCCATGTCCGCGGTTATGGACGACTTGGAGCCGTTCTACTCGATCATAGAACAACTTGCACCTAATTAATGATAAAAAGTGGCATAGTATATAGTTCTACTACAATATTAACTTGTTATAAAATTGTCAACCGTGTGAGTGCCTTTGATATTGCTTCTTCGTGTGGTTGCGATGAGGTGGTCCATCGGCTGGGTTATGTTTGTTGTAGTATTCTAGTTCTTTACTTTATGCGCTCTCTTATCTTATTCTGATTAGACGGAAGTTGTAGAGTGTCTCTATAGGTTCTTTAGTGCTTGCTTGCTGCCGCTTAACCCCACCATACAGCTGACGTCCTTTTGAGTCTCTCGAGCTTGTCTGCGTACCTCACGTACAAAGGTGGCTTGTTGACTACGCTTTATATGTCTTGAAGTCTTGCTAAGTACTTTGTACTTATTGCTGCTCGTCTCGGATTTTCGCCGGAGCAGGTTTGAAGACAGGTAAATGGAAGCAACGACGTTAGCAAGGTTACCCTTTCGGCTTGGCCTGGGCAGGGTTATGGACGTCATCGTTATCTTCAGGCCTCTTAGGCCCATTTGTATTCTTGTCCGTACTCGGATACTATTTTGCTTTCTGTATGATTTGGATCTTTGTATGTATTTGGATTCTTGACTCGTGGAGTCTTTGTGGTTATATATATTCTTTTGTGGGTTCCATCGTGAACTTGTGTAATGTTACTACCTTGATTCAACCCGCATAATGTGTATGTTGTTTGTGCACATTTTGCTTGGTGGTGCGTTTCCAAAGCGACATCGTGCGAATTGTGATGTGATTGCTATAATTCGCAAGGTGCCGATTTTGGGGCGTCACAAGTGGTATCAGAGCACAGGTTTTGTCGATACCCGCGGGTCCGCTCTGCCTATAGGTTAACCTTGCCAATGGTCGTTGTTGAGTCTAGTGTCAAAACTACTTTGCTAAAAACTCGTTGGATAGTTCTGAGTAGGTCTGCATTTTACTCCTTACCTATGTGCTTCTCTCATCTTACCTTTGCGATTTTTGGGTCCTCTCTCTTGCCTTTTTCTCTGAGTTTTAGAATGCTTCGTGGGTGGACGATCTCTAGCCTTTAACCTAATAGGTCCGCTCTTCGGAAGTTCATCATCGTCAACATGAGGAAGAATCCTTTGTTGGTGGTGTCGAGGAGAAATCTCTTGTTGGTGGTGTCGACAAGATCAACACGATGAAAGAAGATTCGATAGTCGAACCAATTCTCCCCCCTACACGAGCGTGGATCTCGTGGCGAGATCCCTTATTGGTGGTGTCGATTGTAACGGCCCAGAAAAATCCCCCCTTTATTAGATTTGTTTGTTCTTTTATTTTTGTGCACCATCATTGCATTGTCACCTTTACATGTTTTGTCAAACAAAATTATCTTTATTAAAGCCTATTTTGTTTTGCTTGTATGGTTTTATGAAACAAACCCTCCTCTTCTTCTATTATTTCGAATTAAGACTAAACCAAAAATGTTTGCAAACCTTTGAAAATTATTTCAGACAGTAAATCAAGTTTTTGAAATCTTGTTTCAAACATGTTTTGCAACCTTTTGAAACCTTCCTTTTTCCCTCTTATCCCCAAAAATTTCAGCAAGAAAAGAAGAAGCAAATCAGAAAAAAAGGGGAGAAGAAAGAAGTCCAATGACTTAGCCCATCTAGCCCCACTGAAGCCCACCTCCCACAGTCCCGCTTCCTTCTTTTCTTCTTCCTGTACGGCAGCTCATCGAGCGGAGCCACGTACCCTTCCGTCGATGGGACGGACGAGCTGTCCCTGCCCCTCCTTAAAACCACGCCCCTGCTAACCCTAGCCCCTAGCTGCTCCTCTCCCCTAGCGCCGCCACACAGAAGCAACAGCATGCTCCACATCGACTCTACGCGTGCCTCCGCTCACCGGGTTCCCCGTCGAGCACGCGCTTCACCTCGTTCTTCTCTGTCAAGCTCTCCGACCAACGCGTCTCTGCCGCGCCGTCCGTCTTCGACGCCCGACCTCGCCTGCATCATCTTGTTCCCGGCGTCCTCCGACCTCTCCGACGACTGTGGCCATGTCCGCTCAGCCAAAGTCCATACCGATCTCTGTACCTCGCCAAGTTCTTCGCCGGCGTGTCCTCGTCTCCGGCCGTCCGGCGTCCTGACCAAACACAGCCGTTGCATTCTGTTCCTGCACGTGAGCAACGCCTGCAGCTGTTCATCTGCAAGATGCCGCCGCGTCGCCCTCTCCATCCTCGCTGAAGACCCGGCGTCGTAGCTGACCAGAACACCGAGTACTGCGCCGTCTCGTCCCTTCGTGCCTGCTCTTCCGTGCAAGCTCCTTGCCTCCGACCGGCTCTACACCGACAACCGCCATGGCTCCTCACTGCTCCGTGCTATCCGGCCTCTGCCTCGACCCCCTCGCTGGCCGCCATGACCACTCTCGCTGCACGTCCGCGACGCCAGCAAGCCGGCACTGATTGCCGCGTTCGGCCTTCGGTGGCGTTCGTCTGCAAGTGCTCGTCGATGGTTCAACTAAGAGAAGGTCTCACCTTTTGGTTCCCCGCTTCAGGGTTCACGTGGTCCCGTTGGTGCTACGCCACGAGATCAAAGCGTGCCTCCTGCCTCCGTTAGAAGCCGGCGATCGATCTCCTGCATGCTCCAGCACTGCATCTCCGTTCAGACTTGTTTGTGCTGCCAAGGCACCTGCTTTACAACGTCAAGAAAATACGTGACAGTACATTGGCAAGTCTAATCAGCAGCCTAAGTGGTTCGTCCGTTTGTTCAGATCGGGCGATCCCTGGTTCGAATCTTATCTGAGGCAAAGCCTCATCCTTTTTATTCTTTTCTTCGCAGCCGACAGGTGGGTCCGGCCCTTCAGCCTATGCCGGTGCCACCTCATCCGATCCTGTCCAATCAGCATCCACATCGTCGACCCGGTCCTGCTGTCAGTCAAAGTGGCTAGGTGAGCCTCTGGTACAGAAGTTTCATCCGTTTTCTGTTTTCAAATAAAATTCCTGAACATGTTTGAAACTTGCTAAAAACATATCTTGTAATCCGTAACTCGGAATAAAATGTATTTTATATGAATTTTTACCAGAAAAATGTGTAGAATCTGAATATGCCATTCATATCCCTGTTTGCATCTCGCATCATGTCATCTCGTAATAGTTTGCATATCACTTAATAATAAGATATGGAGTATTTGGGTATTACCAAATATGGTTACCCCACTTCATTTAATTTTGTGTAGCTCACCCATGCCTTGTCTTTGCCATGCTAATAAACATTTAAATTGTCGTTTAGTAAAATAACTTGAACCATATATGTGTGTGTGTCGGGATTCCAATCCCGCTTAATTTTGAATAAGTTGCATTGCATCATATTTGTCATGTCATGCATATCTTCATATGATCATGCTGATTCCTTTACCGTAGTAGTAAGTGTTGCATCCGTTGTTTGTTGTAGTGATTTGCTTCTTCTCGGATAGGACGCTTCGTGATGTTGTGAGCAACGACAAGTTCTACGGGTGTTTCTCGACAATCTTGCCAGGCAAGCTCTCCCGCCCCTTGTTAACCTATAGGGGTACTTATTACCTATTTGTGTTTATGGTTTATGCTTTATGCTAGCCTTGTGTGCCGATGCTTTATTCGAGTCACGTATCCTATCCACCTGTTTCCCCAAAGCAAAACTATATACTCGCCACCTCCCGCCTATTACCTTTTGCTTGTTGTTTAAGTTGGCCTTGCGAGTCGTAGGCATGCTTAGGTTGTTTTAAGTTGCTTTATCTTATTGGGTTGTTGGGAGGTTTTCACATGCTTTACTTTATGGTTATGAGATGGATATGAATTGGAGATAAGTTGGATATTAGATGTTGGAGATAAACATGATTTAATTATGTTACAACTACACTTGTTAAAGCAGAGGCATCGGTGAGTCATTTTGCCCGTTTTACGACGGCTCACTTGTGTCCCCTAGGACCCCGAGTTCGCATGAACTGTTCTAAGCTGAGCGCACTAACCACTCGTGGAGATGCAGTGGGATCTCCCTTGACTTACTACTTTTTCTCGAGTTAGTTTACCGGGGGCCACAACACCGTATTTACATTTGGATCTGCATTTGGTTTGGGCTACCAGTGATGGTGCTTTAGGTTCTAAGCCCCCCTCCGATGGGTGTGGTTGTGCCGCCTCCGATGGTTGGCAGGTTTATTTGACTGCGGCACGTTTTTATGTGAAGCTGGCGGATCCCTCCGATGGGCTCTCTTCTAGTCTTCTCCGTTCTCGCAAACTTCTGAGTCCGTCTTCGGAGCTCGGCCGACTTCGTTACGGGTAGCTTAGTTGGGTGGCCCCCCTAAACTCTCTCGTAGAACTAGCAACGGTCTCGTCGTGATATCCATCCCTTGTCTAGGTTGGATGGATCGAGCGTGTATGGGTACATTGGTGCACCCCTGCAGGGTAAATCTTTTCGAAAAGCCGTGTCCGCGGTTATGGACGACTTGGAGCCGTTCTACTCGATCATAGAACAACTTGCACCTAATTAATGATAAAAAGTGGCATAGTATATAGTTCTACTACAATATTAACTTGTTATAAAATTGTCAACCGTGTGAGTGCCTTTGATATTGCTTCTTCGTGTGGTTGCGATGAGGTGGTCCATCGGCTGGGTTATGTTTGTTGTAGTATTCTAGTTCTTTACTTTATGCGCTCTCTTATCTTATTTTGATTAGATGGAAGTTGTAGAGTGTCTCTATAGGTTCTTCAGTGCTTGCTTGCTGTCGCTTAACCCCACCATACAGCTGACGTCCTTTTGAGTCTCTCGAGCTTCTCTGCGTACCTCACGTACAAAGGTGGCTTGTTGACTACGCTTTATACGTCTTGAAGTCTTGCTAAGTACTTTGTACTTATTGCTGCTCGTCTCGGATTTTCGCCGGAGCAGGTTTGAAGACAGGTAAATGGAAGCAACGACGTTAGCAAGGTTACCCTTCCGGCTTGGCCTGGGCAGGGTTATGGACGTCATCGTTATCTTCAGGCCTCTTAGGCCCATTTGTATTCTTGTCCGTACTCGGATACTATTTTGCTTTCTGTATGATTTGGATCTTTGTATGTATTTGGATTCTTGACTCGTGGAGTCTTTGTGGTTATATATATTCTTTTGTGGGTTCCATCGTGAACTTGTGAAATGTTACTACCTTGATTCCACCCGCATAATGTGTATGTTGTTTGTGCACATTTTGCTTGGTGGTGCGTTTCCGAAGTGACATCGTGCGAATTGTGACGTGATTGCTATAATTCGCAAGGTGCCGATTTTGGGGCGTCACAAGTGGTATCAGAGCCCAGGTTTTGTCGATACCCGCGGGTCCGCTCTGCCTATAGGTTAACCTTGCCAATGGTCGTTGTTGAGTCTAGTGTCAAAACTACTTTGCTAAAAACTCGTTGGATAGTTCTGAGTAGGTCTGCATTTTACTCCTTACCTATGTGCTTCTCTCATCTTACCTTTGCGATTTTTGGGTCCTCTCTCTTGCCTTTTTCTCTGAGTTTTAGAATCCTTCGTGGGTGGACGATCTCTAGCCTTTAACCTAATAGGTCCGCTCTTCGGAAGTTCATCATCGTCAACATGAGCAAGAATCCTTTGTTGGTGGTGTCGAGGAGAAATCTCTTGTTGGTGGTGTCGACAAGATCAACACGATGAAAGAAGATTCGGTAGTCGAACCAATTCTTCCCCCTACACGAGCGTGGATCTCGGGGCGAGATCCCTTATTGGTGGTGTCGATTGTAACGGCCCACAAAAATCCCCCCTTTATTAGATTTGTTTGTTCTTTTATTTTTGTGCACCATCATTGCATTGTCACCTTTACATGTTTTGTCAAACAAAATTATTTTTATTAAAGCCTATTTTGTTTTGCTTGTATGGTTTTATGAAACAAACCCTCCTCTTCTTCTATTATTTCGAATTAAGACTAAACCAAAAATGTTTGCAAACCTTTGAAAATTATTTCAAATAGTAAATCAAGTTTTTGAAATCTTGTTTCAAACATGTTTTGCAACCTTTTGAAACCTTCCTTTTTCCCTCTTATCCCCAAAAATTTCAGCAAGAAAAGAAGAAGCAAATCAGAAAAAAAAGGGGAGAAGAAAGAAGTCCAATGACTTAGCCCATCTAGCCCCACTGAAGCCCACCTCCCACAGTCCCGCTTCCTTCTTTTCTTCTTCCTGTACGGCAGCTCATCGAGCGGAGCCACGTACCCTTCCGTCGATGGGACGGACGAGCTGTCCCTGCCCCTCCTTAAAACCACGCCCCTGCTAACCCTAGCCCCTAGCTGCTCCTCTCCCCTAGCGCCGCCACACAGAAGCAACAGCATGCTCCACATCGACTCTACGCGTGCCTCCGCTCACCGGGTTCCCTGTCGAGCACGCGCTTCACCTCGTTCTTCTCTGTCAAGCTCTCCGACCAACGCGTCTCTGCCGCGCCGTCCGACTTCGACGCCCGACCTCGCCTGCATCATCTTGTTCCCGGCGTTCTCCGACCTCTCCAACGACTGTGGCCATGTCCGCTCAGCCAAAGTCCATACCGATCTCTGTACCTCGCCAAGTTCTTCGCCGGCGTGTCCTCATCTCCGGCCGTCCGGCGTCCTGACCAAACACAGCCGTTGCATTCTGTTCCTGCACGCGAGCAACGCCTGCAGCTGTTCATCTGCAAGATGCCGCCGCGTCGCCCTCTCCATCCTCGCTGAAGACCCGGCGTCGTAGCTGACCAGAACACCGAGTACTGCGCCGTCTCGTCCCTTCGCGCCTGCTCTTCCGTGCAAGCTCCTTGCCTCCGACCGGCTCTACACCGACAACCGCCATGGCTCCTCACTGCTCTGTGCTGTCCGGCCTCTGCCTCGACCCCCTCGCTGGCCGCCATGACCACTCTCGCTGCACGTCCGCGACGCCAGCAAGCCGGCACTGATTGCCGCGTTCGGCCTTCGGTGGCGTTCGTCTGCAAGTGCTCGTCGATGGTTCAACTAAGAGAAGGTCTCACCTTTTGGTTCCCCGCTTCAGGATTCACGTGGTCCCGTTGGTGCTACGCCACAAGATCAAAGCGCGCCTCCTGCCTCCGTTAGAAGCCGGCGATCGATCTCCTGCATGCTCCAGCACTGCATCTCCGTTCAGACTTGTCTGTGCTGCCAAGGCACCTGCTTTGCAACGTCAAGAAAATACGTGACAGTACATTGGCAAGTCTAATCAGTAGCCTAAGTGGTTCGTCCGTTTGTTCAGATCGGGAGATCCCTGGTTCGAATCTTATCTGAGGCAAAGCCTCATCCTTTTTATTCTTTTCTTCGCAGCCGACAGGTGGGTCCAGCCCGTCAGCCTATGCCGGTGCCACCTCATCCGACCCTGTCCAATCAGCATCCACATCGTTGACCCGGTCCTGCTGTCAGTCAAAGTGGCTAGGTGAGCCTCTGGTACAGAAGTTTCATCCGTTTTCTGTTTTCAAATAAAATTCCTGAACATGTTTGAAACTTGCTAAAAACATATCTTGTAATCCGTAACTCGGAATAAAATGTATTTTATATGAATTTTTATCAGAAAAATGTGTAGAATCTGAATATGCCATTCATATCCGTGTTTGCATCTTGCATGATGTCATCTCGTAATAGTTTGCATATCACTTAACAATAAGATATGGAGTATTTGGGTATAACCAAATATGGTTACCCCACTTCATTTAATTTTGTGTAGCTCACCCATGCCTTGTCTTTGCCATGCTAATAAACATTTAAATTGTCGTTTAGTAAAATAACTTGAACCATATATGTGTGTGTGTCGGGATTCCAATCCCGCTTAATTTTGAATAAGTTGCATTGCATCATATTTGTCATGTCATGCATATCTTCATATGATCATGCTGATTCTTTTACCGTAGTAGTAAGTGTTGCATCCGTTGTTTGTTGTAGTGATTTGCTTCTTCTCGGATAGGACGCTTCGTGATGTTGTGAGCAACGACAAGTTCTACGGGTGTTTCTCGACAATCTTGCCAGGCAAGCTCTCCCGCCCCTTGTTAACCTATAGGGGTACTTATTACCTATTTGTGTTTATGGTTTATGCTTTATGCTAGCCTTGTGTGCCGATGCTTTATTCGAGTCACGTATCCTATCCACCTGTTTCCCCAAAGCAAAACTATATACTCGCCACCTCCCGCCTATTACCTTTTGCTTGTTGTTTAAGTTGGCCTTGCGAGTCGTAGGCATGCTTAGGTTGTTTTAAGTTGCTTTATCTTATTGGGTTGTTGGGAGGTTTTCACATGCTTTACTTTACGGTTATGAGATGGATATGAATTGGAGATAAGTTGGATATTAGATGTTGGAGATAAACATGATTTAATTATGTTACAACTACACTTGTTAAAGCAGAGGCATCGGTGAGTCATTTTGCCCGTTTTACGACGGCTCACTTGTGTCCCCTAGGACCCCGAGTTCGCATGAACTGTTCTAAGCTGAGCGCACTAACCACTCGTGGAGATGCAGTGGGATCTCCCTTGACTTACTACTTTTTCTCGAGTTAGTTTACCGGGGGCCACAACACCGTATTTACATTTGGATCTGCATTTGGTTTGGGCTACCAGTGATGGTGCTTTAGGTTCTAAGCCCCCCTCCGATGGGTGTGGTTGTGCCGCCTCCGATGGTTGGCAGGTTTATTTGACTGCGGCACGTTTTTATGTGAAGCTGGCGGATCCCTCCGATGGGCTCTCTTCTAGTCTTCTCCGTTCTCGCAAACTTCTGAGTCCGTCTTCGGAGCTCGGCCGACTTCGTTACGGGTAGCTTAGTTGGGTGGCCCCCCTAAACTCTCTCGTAGAACTAGCAACGGTCTCGTCGTGATATCCATCCCTTGTCTAGGTTGGATGGATCGAGCGTGTATGGGTACATTGGTGCACCCCTGCTGGGTAAATCTTTTCGAAAAGTCGTGTCCGCGGTTATGGACGACTTGGAGCCGTTCTACTCGATCATAGAACAACTTGCACCTAATTAATGATAAAAAGTGGCATAGTATATAGTTCTACTACAATATTAACTTGTTATAAAATTGTCAACCGTGTGAGTGCCTTTGATATTGCTTCTTCGTGTGGTTGCGATGAGGTGGTCCATCGGCTGGGTTATGTTTGTTGTAGTATTCTAGTTCTTTACTTTATGCGCTCTCTTATCTTATTCTGATTAGACGGAAGTTGTAGAGTGTCTCTATAGGTTCTTTAGTGCTTGCTTGCTGCCGCTTAACCCCACCATACAGCTGACGTCCTTTTGAGTCTCTCGAGCTTGTCTGCGTACCTCACGTACAAAGGTGGCTTGTTGACTACGCTTTATACGTCTTGAAGTCTTGCTAAGTACTTTGTAGTTATTGCTGCTCGTCTCGGATTTTCGCCGGAGCAGGTTTGAAGACAGGTAAATGGAAGCAACGACGTTAGCAAGGTTACCCTTCCGGCTTGGCCTGGGCAGGGTTATGGACGTCATCGTTATCTTCAGGCCTCTTAGGCCCATTTGTATTCTTGTCCGTACTCGGATACTATTTTGCTTTCTATATGATTTGGATCTTTGTATGTATTTGGATTCTTGACTCGTGGAGTCTTTGTGGTTGTATATATATATTCTTTTGTGGGTTCCATCGTGAACTTGTGTAATGTTACTACCTTGATTCCACCCGCATAATGTGTATGTTGTTTGTGCACATTTTGCTTGGTGGTGCGTATCCAAACCGACATCGTGCGAATTGTGACGTGATTGCTATAATTCGCAAGGTGCCGATTTTGGGGCGTCACATACACGCTTTCATCGTCGCCCAGCAGATCCCGTGTTCAAATCCTCTCAGGAGCATGTTTAATACATCCCTTTTTATTATCTCTTTTTTTTTCTCAGATCTGACGCCGGTTGGGCCTTAGCCCACTAGAAGTTCTCCGTCCGTCGCTGGCGCGCGACGACTACTATCCGTCGCCAATCGGGCTCAGGTCCGGACCGACAGCCTTCCAGTTTTTCTGTTTCGTTCTCTGAAATTCCTGCAAGTATTTGCATCTTGCAAAATTCGTATCTTTTAAACCATAACTCGAAATAAAAAGTATTTTATATGATTTTGGACCAGAAAAATGCATAGAATCTGAATATAGCATTCATAAACCTGTCTGCATCTTGCATCATGACATGCCTTGATAGTTTGCATTTCACATAAAAAGTAACATATGGAGTATTTGGAAATGCTTATAATGTTCCCGCTTCATTTAATTTTGTGTAGCTCACCCATGCCTTGTATTTGCCATGCTAATTAACATTTAAATTGTCGTGTAGTAAAACAACTTGAACCATATGTGTGTGTCGGGATTCCGAATTCCGTTTAATTTTGATAAGTTTGCATTGCATCATAATTGCCATGTCATGCATGCCTTCACATGAGCATGCCGATTCTTTTGCCGTAGTAGTAAATTTTGCATCCGTTGTTTGTTGTAGCATTTTGCTTCTTCCCGGATAGGACGATTCGTGGTGATGTGAGCAACGACAAGTTCTTCGGGTGTTCTTCGACAATCTTTTCAGGCGAGCCCTATTCTCTCTACCCATTTAATACTTTTGCTCTCGCTAGCTCTATATTCTAGCCTTGTGTCACGATGCTTTGTTCGAGTCACGTGTCCTATCCACATGTTTATACAAAGCAAAGCCATAGAACCTTTCATACATCCTATTACCCGTGTGCTTGTTGTTCAAGTTGGCCTTGCGAGTCGTAGGCATCTTCAGGTTGTTGGAGTTGTTTTGTCTTATTGGGTTGCGAAGTTATCACATGCTCCACTTTATGGACATATGTTGTTAGAGATAATCGTGGCTTACTTTAATGTTAATAATTAAAATTGAATTAAGCAGAGGCATCGGTGAGTCATTTTGCCAGTTTTCCGACGGCTCACTTGTGTCCCCTAGGACCCCGAGATCGCATGAACTGTTCTGAGACTGAGCGCTCTAACCAGACGTGGGTACATTTACGGGCCTCCCCTCGATCACTGCCGGAATCTACACACTTGTCCAGTGGCCACAACTAGTTTGAGGTTTTCCATTTGGTTCTTATCGCGCGTGCAGCTTGTATCTTTTGGTCCGATTTTACTTTTGGGGAAGCCGTGCGTGCCTTGTAACCCCTTGTTCTGCACGTCCGTATAGGTGCGGTACGAGCGTTTATCGCATGCTGACATTGGGATCATCCCGAGGGCACTGTTCCCAGCCGAAGCCGCAGTCGCAAACAGCTAGGTCCGTCTCGGAGATTCGGCCGGACTCTCGATACGGGTTACACCTAGTTAGGTGGCTTCCTGGACTTGTTTGTAGTGAAGGAGAGTGCGAGTCGTGACCTCCTGCCGGCACACCATTGGAAGTGTGCTTCATCATGTGGCATTAAGGGGTGATCGTGCGTTTGGGTACATTTGGGCACCCCTGCAGGGTTAAATCTTTTCGAAAAGCCGTGTCCGCGGTTATGGACGACTTGGAGCTGTACTACTCGATCATAGAACAACTTGCACCTGCTATTTCAATACTAATAAACTTGTTTAGTAAGCTAGCACAACTACAACAATAAACCTGCAATAAAACTTGGTAACCGTGTGAGTGCCTTTGATACTTGCTTCTTCGTTTGGTCACGAGGAGGTGATTCATCGGCTGGGTTATGTTTGTTGTAGTATTTTTAGTTGGTTCTTTTGTGCGCTCTCTTATCTTATTCTTTTTAGACGGAAGTTGTAGTGTGTCTCTTTAGTATGATTCTTTTGTTGCCGCTAAGTCCACCATATAGCCCGTAGGCGAGCACAGCTGAATTCCAGTCTCGCGAGTACGTGCCTCGGTACTCACCCTCGTTTTTCTTATTTTTCCTTTCTCTTTCTCCCTCCTTTTCGGCAACCGATGGCCCGATCTTCACAGGTATGGGAGCGACGACGTTAGCAAGGTTACCCTTCCGGCTTGGCCTGGGCAGGGTTTTGGACGCCATCGTTTATCTTCAGGCCTCTTAGGCCCATTTGTATTCTTGTCCGTACTCGGACGCTATTTTGCTTTATGTATGATTTGGATATTTGTATTGTATATTTGGATTCTTGACTCGTGGAGTCTTTGTGGTTGTATTATATATTCTTTTGTGGGTTCCATCGTGAACTTGTGTAACTGTTGCTACTCGATTCCACCCGCATCACGTGCACGCTGCAACGTGCACGAGGCGCTTGGTGGTGCGTTTCCAAAGCGACATCATGTAGATTGTGGCTTGATCGCTATAATCTGCAAGGTGCCGGATTTGGGGCGTCACAAGTGGTATCAGAGCCCAGGTTTTGTCGATACCCACGGGTCCAGTCTGCCTGTAGGATAACCTTGCCAACAGACGTTGTTGAGTCTAGTGTCCAAACTATTTTGCTAAAAATGAGTTGGATAGATCTAAGTAGTCTGCATTTTTCTCCTTACCTTCTATGCTTCTCTGCTCTTACCTTTGCGAGTTTTGTGTTCTCTCTCTTATCCGCTTCTTCGAGTTTAGGTTTCCGCGTGGGTGGTCGATCTCTTGCCTTTATCCCATTAGGTCCGTTCTTCAAAAGTTCATCGCCGTCAACATGAGCAAGAATCCCTTGTTGGTGGTGTCGAGAAGAAATCTCTTGTTAGTGGTGTCGCGGAGTTCTACAAGATGCAAGCAGATCCGATAGTTTACCCAACTTTTCCCCCCCACCTTAGCGTGGATCTCGGGGCGAGATCCCTTGTTAGTGGTGTCGATTGTAACGATCCGGAAAAATCCCCAATATTAGAATTGTTTGTTCTTTTTCTTTTTCACGTCAATTTGACGTCATGCATCATCATGCACCTTATCACCTTGCATGTTTTTGTCAAATCTCAAATTGTTAAGAATAAAATCTATTTTTTATTTTGCTCGTATGGTTTTATATTAAGCCATCCTCTTCTTTCTTATTAAAACTTACAAACCCAAAGTATTTGCAAACTTTGAAAATTGTTTTAAATCAAAATTATGTTTTGAAATCTATTTACAAATCTTCCTCAAACCCCTCTCTCGTCTTTTCCCTAAAAATGTGCTGCAAGAAGTCCAGCAAGCCCATCTACCCTTTGGCCACTCCCCCTCACCCGCAGCCCAACAAGCCTAAGGCGGCCTACTTTTCCCGAGTGAAGCGGTAAGCTTTTCTTTCTTATCGTCTTCTTCAGGTGCACACGCAAAGAGCGTGCTCCTCCCTGCCAATGTCAGCCTCCAACCACCACTTTCCCCTCTCCCCTTTATTACGCTCTAAACCGGAGATCCTCCAAACCCTAGCCTCTTCCTCCCTCGTGCCGCCGCCTTCACCTGTTTTTCCCCTCCCTCCATCTTCTCTTTGAGCGACCGAGAACCACCGCGCCATGGTCGACGACGCGCCGCCGTTGCAGTGCACCCGCCGCCAAGTCGACGCATCCTGGAGATCCGCATCGTCGTCTGCATCGTCCCTGTTTAAGGAATCAAGCCGGGAGGCTCTGCTTGCGATGGATTCGTCCTCTTCTTACTCCCTGGACGCCGGCAAAATCTGGCCACCTCGGTTCTCCTCCGGCTTCCCGAGCACGCACGCGTTCTTGCAGTGAGCTCCTCTTCCTTTTCTGTTGTTTCCCCTTCCGTTTCGTCACCCTTTGTGGATCCAGTAGCTGACCATCTGTTTTCTCTGTATGTATTCTGCCATGGACGAGCTCCTGGAGTACTAGATGCGCTCCTCCTTGTTCTGTACACAGACCCGGCTTTCTGTTTCGAATACCCAAACAGCAGCCCGGTGGTTCATTCCTTTCCTGTCCTGCAAGTCGACCCAGAGATCAACCCTGCACAGGAGCACAAAAATCCACCCTTTTCACTATGTTCCTGTCCAAGATCTGCGTCATGTTTCCCTTCAGGCCTCGCGAAGAGAGTGGCTTCAACTAGCCCCCGAGTCTTTCTCTAACAAATCCGAAGCAACAGCGCAGTGGTACACGCTTTCATCGTCGCCCAGCAGATCCCGTGTTCAAATCCTCTCAGGAGCATGTTTAATACATCCCTTTTTATTATCTCTTTTTTTTTCTCAGATCTGATGCCGGTTGGGCCTTAGCCCACTAGAAGTTCTCCGTCCGTCGCTGGCACGCGACGACTACTATCCGTCGCCAATCGGGCTCAGGTCCGGACCGACAGCCTTCCAGTTTTTCTGTTTCGTTTTCTGAAATTCCTGCAAGTATTTGCATCTTGCAAAATTCGTATCTTTTAAACCATAACTCGAAATAAAAAGTATTTTATATGATTTTGGACCAGAAAAATGCATAGAATCTGAATATAGCATTCATAAACCTGTTTGCATCTTGAATCATGACATGCCTTGATAGTTTGCATTTCACATAATAAGTAACATATGGAGTATTTGGAAATGCTTATAATGTTTCCCGCTTCATTTAATTTTGTGTAGCTCACCCATGCCTTGTATTTGCCATGCTAATTAACATTTAAATTGTCGTATAGTAAAACAACTTGAACCATATGTGTGTGTCGGGATTCCGAATTCCGTTTAATTTTGATAAGTTTGCATTGCATCATAATTGCCATGTCATGCATGCCTTCACATGAGCATGTCGATTCTTTTGCCGTAGTAGTAAGTTTTGCATCCTTTGTTTGTTGTAGCATTTTGCTTCTTCCCGGATAGGACGATTCGTGGTGATGTGAGCAACGACAAGTTCTTCGGGTGTTCTTCGACAATCTTTTCAGGCGAGCCCTATTCTCTCTACCCATTTAATACTTTTGCTCTCGCTAGCTCTATATTCTAGCCTTGTGTCGCGATGCTTTGTTCGAGTCACGTGTCCTATCCACATGTTTATCCAAAGCAAAGCCATAGAACCTTTCATACATCCTATTACCCGTGTGCTTGTTTTTCAAGTTGGCCTTGCGAGTCGTAGGCATCTTCAGGTTGTTGGAGTTGTTTTGTCTTATTGGGTTGGGAAGTTATCACATGCTCTACTTTATGGATATATGTTGTTAGAGATAATTGTGGCTTACTTTAATGTTAATAATTAAAATTGAATTAAGCAGAGGCATCGGTGAGTCATTTTGCCAGTTTTCCGACAGCTCACTTGTGTCCCCTAGGACCCCGAGATCGCATGAACTGTTCTGAGACTGAGCACTCTAACCAGACATGGGTATGTTTACGGACCTCCCCTCGATCACTGCCGGAATCTACACACTTGTCCAGTGGCCACAACTAGTTTGAGGTTTTCCATTTGGTTCTTATCGGGCGTGCAGCTTGTATCTTTTGGTTCGATTTTACTTTTGGGGAAGCCGTGCGTGCCTTGTAACCCCTTGTTCTGCACGTCCATATAGGTGCGGTACGAGCGTTTATCGCATGCTGACGTTGGGATCATCCCGAGGGCACTGTTCCCAACCGAAGCCGCAGTCGCAAACAGCTAGGTCCGTCTCGGAGATTCGGCCGGACTCTCGATACGGGTTACACCTAGTTAGGTGGCTTCCTGGACTTGTTTGTAGTGAAGGAGAGTGCGAGGCGTGACCTCCTGCCGGCACACCATTGGAAGTGTGCTTCATCATGTGGCATTAAGGGGTGATCGTGCGTTTGGGTACATTTGGGCACCCCTACAGGGTTAAATCTTTTCGAAAAGCCGTGTCCGCGGTTATGGACGACTTGGAGCTGTACTACTCGATCATAGAACAACTTGCACCTGCTATTTCAATACTAATAAACTTGTTTAGTAAGCTAGCACAACTACAACAATAAACCTGCAATAAAACTTGGTAACCGTGTGAGTGCCTTTGATACTTGCTTCTTCGTTTGGTCACGAGGAGGTGATTCATCAGCTGGGTTATGTTTGTTGTAGTATTTTTAGTTGGTTCTTTTGTGCGCTCTCTTATCTTATTCTTTTTAGACGGAAGTTGTAGTGTGTCTCTTTAGTATGATTCTTTTGTTGCCGCTAAGTCCACCATATAGCCCGTAGACGAGCACAGCTGAATTCCAGTCTCGCGAGTACGTGCCTCGGTACTCACCCTCGTTTTTCTTCTTTTTTCCTTTCTCTTTCTCCCTCCTTTTCGGCAACCGATGGCCCGATCTTCACAGGTATTGGAGCGACGACGTTAGCAAGGTTACCCTTCCGGCTTGGCCTGGGCAGGGTTTTGGACGCCATCGTTTATCTTCAGGCCTCTTAGGCCCATTTGTATTCTTGTCCGTACTCGGACGCTATTTTGGTTTATGTATTATTTGGATCTTTGTATTGTATATTTGGATTCTTGACTCGTGGAGTCTTCATGGTTGTATTATATATTCTTTTGTGGGTTCCATCGTGAACTTGTGTAACTGTTGCTACTCGATTCCACCCGCATCACGTGCACGCTGCAACGTGCACGAGGCGCTTGGTGGTGCGTTTCCAAAGCGACATCATGTAGATTGTGGCTTGATCGCTATATAATCTGCAAGGTGCCGGATTTGGGGCGTCACACTTCCCTCGAAGACTGTTGCGATCCCCTATACTTGTGGGTCATCAATGCTTATGATAGGGGTAATGAGAGCTCAAAGCTAATGAGTACCATGATTTTTGGAAGCTTTATAAAAATTGTTAATCCCTGCTTCCCTCTGTGAAGGGCCTATCTTTTTTACTTTTATGTTGAATCAGTAAACCTATTCCTCTCTATCTCAAGCAAGCATTTGAGTTGTTGTGATCCAACCATCCACATGTTGATTTATTCAATCATGTCTTTTATCTTTCTTTGTTTAAGTACAATGCTTTTATCTGAATGAATATATATATATCTTTGAAAGTTATCAATGACCGTAAAGAGATTGTTATGATTGAGCATGTTATTTCTGCAATATAAGCTCTAATATAAAGACTCTGATCGAAAGATAAGTACAATCTGCTAATTGTTTTCTGACCAAGAACAAAAGTTTGCCATCACCAATTATGATTTTCTTTGTGCACCTTTATTGTGAGTCCCTTTGTTCATTGCAAGTTAAATTATATAAGAGGAAGTTGCTATCTATTATGACTTGTGTATTGGTAAGTGAGATGCTTCTTGTCCATATTTTGTTTATAGACACTTCACTCCATAAAACCGTGGTCGTATTTACTGAGTTCAGTTTTCGCTTGGGGATAAGCAAGGTCTAAGCTTAGGGGGAGTTGATACGTCCATTTTGCATTGCTACTTTATATCATAATTTACTGTTATTCATTGATATATTTCATATTTAGAGATGATACTTATGTTATTTATTCTATTTTGCATGTTTGATGATTATTGGAGAATTAACTGTCGGAGTCAGAATTCTGCTGGAAAAAGGACTGTCAAGATACCATATTACTGAAGATCAGCAATTCCAGGAAAATACCCAGAAGTTCTTATTTTGCCAGAGTACGGAGGGAGCCAGAAGGAGAGGGTGAGGTGGGCCACCAGGGGCCCACACCACCCCCAGGCGCGGGCCAACCTTGGTCGTGCCACCAGGTGGTGTGGCGGCCCTGGCCCACCACTGCCAGTGCCCCTTCGCGTATATCATCCTCCCAAAAACCTAAGACTGGGAGGAGGATCGCAGAAATACTCTGCCGCCTCTGCGGGGCGGAAAACACGCAGAGAGAGAAAGCTCTCCGGCAGGCAGAAATCTGCTGATCGCCATTGTCACCGACATCGAGCTGGGCATTATCGGGATCATCATCATCATCACCATCACCACCACGTCGTCCCGCTGTAACATCTTGGGGTGAATCTTGTCTAGTTCATAGGGGAAACTTTCCCGGTGTTAATTACTACTTGTAGTTGATGCTATTGAGTGAAACCATTGGATTAAGGTTTATGTTCAGATTGTTATTCATCATTATTTCACCTCTGATCATGACCCATATGATGTCTTGTGAGTAGTTCGTTTAGTTCTTGAGGACATGGGAGAAGTCAAGCTGTTAGTAGTGGAATTATGTTGATATTTATGTTGTGGTGCTATTCTGTTAGTGGTGTCATGTGAACGCATTATGTTGACTACATGATACTTCACCTTTAAGGGCCTAGTGGAATGCATTGCGTATTTAGCTACTAATTGTGGGGTTTCCAGAGTGACAGAAACCTAAACCCCCGTTAGGAAACCAGTGCACCAGGGAGTGTAGGATCTCAGAGTTTAATGTTATAGTTAGATTTATCTTAATTACTTTCTTGTAGTTGCGGATGCTTGCAAGGGGTATAATCACAAGTATGTATTAGTCCAAGTTGGGGTAGTGCATTAGCATAGGTTCACCCCGATAACACCTATCAAATCAATGAAGATTAATCAACTGTATAAAGCGAAAGCATTTGACAAAATTCCCTTGTGTACTCAGGAACGTTTGGTAATCATAAGTAACACAACCGGCTTGTCCTTTGCTCTAGAAAGGATTGGACCACTCGCTGCAATTATTATTATTGCCTTTTATTTACTTCTACTTTATTTATCTGTATTATTAAATACCCCTAAAAACCCGTTTGCTAGTATTGACAGTGATTTCTTGATTAAAACTGCTTGTCAACACCGTCTGCTCCTCGTTGAATTTGACACTCTTATTTATCAAAAGTACTACGATACACCCCCTATACTTATGGGTCCTCATACCCATATTGGCCCTGCTTGCTTGGCCGGCGGTCAGTTAGGAGTCACCCCGAATGGCGAGGCGGGTGATACCCACACTTGCCGCAAATCCTTAGGCTGGTGATCAGGCCTTCGCATTATGCCATGCTGCTGGCGCAGCTTTCCCGGGGAAAGGCCAGCTGGATGACGTACTCGGACGATGGTGCAACAACAATGGTTAAGGAGACGCGTACCAGGAGGGGCACCAAAGGGCCCCATGGGCGCCACATGAGCTTGCTAGGGAGCAGCAGACGTGGTGTAATAGCGATGGGGACACACCATCGTACAGCTCGAGCGCACCATGTGATGTTGTGCAGTAGAACGGCTTTTTGCGCGACATACGATCAGAGTGCAACAGCGGTCAGTGCAGAACCGTGTGGCACAACATGGTCCTGTAGGACATCACGGGAGCAGTGTAGGGCAGAGCTCCGACGATCGTGGACTGGTACTCGACGAATTGTGCGGCGGCGGTAGAAGCCATCGTGGAGATTGGATCGATCTTAAGCTGTCCGCGATGCATACGTAGAGATAGCCGGCTCTGATACCACGTAAAACAATGTGGGCGATGACTCTGGGGATGTGTTGGCTCAGTGGTATTTATTATAGGTTAAATAGGGTTATATAAATATTATAGATGGGGTTCTATACAAACTAACACAGAGTCCTAACCGGACTAATAAAATACTAGTTAAATATCTATACGTTGCTACGGGTCATTAATTTTTTTAATCGTGTTGCATGTTATGTAAGTTTTTCCTCACATGTAAGCTTAAGATACCTAATTTTCTTTATCATTTCAATCGGTTTGTTTCAGACATGTAACTGTAATATAAATGCATATTTTGGTCCAAGAGTTCAAACGAAGGTTATCCATACCAAGTAAATTCACAAGTTGAAGAAAAATAGAACACCGAAACAAACTATACATGATTCGATAAAAATTCCATTTCTATTTGCATGAATTTCTATGTTGTTTATTATTCTCTTCATTATTTTTGTGGTGAAATGAGATAATTTACTTTTTAGAAATTCTATATCAATTTTTTTTGGATATTCTTCAATATTTATTACCCAATTTTTTGTATTGTTCTTGTATTCCTTCCTAACTTTCTAAGTAAATGTCTAGTGATGTGACATTGTGACTTGTACACCAAAAGTACGTGACAATCCTGTTCAAAGTGTTGATAGACCAAACACACTCAATATTACATTTTTTCCTAACTACAGGCCAACATACCCAACATCACACTTAGCTTAGCTTTTGAGTCGAATAATATAGTGGTTTTGGATGGTGTTCCACCTCCCTCGGTGTTGAGTGGTGTACTGAATGATCTTTTGATAAATAAGGTGCGTCAGTTTTTTTAAATACCCAATATCACACTTTATCCTAACTACAGACCAATTTTCAAAAGGACATGTTATATAGAGAGTGCCGATTATTTCTCAGAGTTGTGTTATAAACTTTTTTTGCCTCCACTTTGTAGTCAAATAACTTAACAGGTTTATTATTCTATGTTTTTGGCCTGTCGTAGCCATGTTTAAACAGCAGAACACCAATTTATATGTTTTACAGAAGATAACTTTATTTGCTCAAATGACTGCTACATAGCTCACCAAGACAAACGAAAGCATCAGCTAGAACATAATTTGCATCGAGTCCACATCCATTGGCGATTACTGCAACCAACATAGTCTGCGGCGTCTCCCATCTCCACCATGTAGCAGATCATGGAGTCCACGTCCTCACAAAATATGTTGTGATTACTTGTGGATAAAGAAGATGGCTCTGCCCCTGATCTTGTTGAGTCTCTGAAGTTAACATGTTGTTGGTTAAGATACTCTTCCCGGGAGGCCTCCATCTCCATCTGCTCTATTTCCTTCCGAGTCAACTCCAGATCAGAGTAGAGCCGCCCTTCAGCCAAAAGTGCCTAAGACTACCAACAAAGGAAGTATCAAGCATGAGCTATTTGCTCTGGAACTAAGAAAGTATTGTGCTACGACACAAGGCAGCAACAGAGTATCTTCTCCAGAAACTACTAAGCTTGCCAGTTTCAAGTACCATCCCCTGTACTGTGCTACAACACACGACAGAAATATGTCATCCTGATGGACATAGTATAATCAACAGATTTCCTCTAGAACAACCCAATAGATTCAACTGCTAACTGAGCCATGCAAAACTAAACTATAAATGCATAGCAGCCTGGAGCAACTTGAGGCTAGATTACTAAACGTCAAATGAAATGATTGCGAGATACATTGAACTTAGTGATTTTAGGTAACTATCAAATCTGATTCCTCATATGTACCCATGAGTAAATAAGATGGTTCTGTTCTTAGCTTTCATTTAAATTTATATGCATAGAAATCTTCAACACAATCTGACTTGCATCTCTTCCCCAGCAAGCTCAAATATTTTGTCAATTCTGACATAAAATAAAGTCATAAATACAAACACCGCTCTATGATATAGTTCAATTCGAAATACAGGGTGTAACTTCTGATATTTTTATTCTTAGTTTATAAAATTCAAAAGCTATAATAGACAAAATTAATTCATTTACCTGCTGCAGAACCAGACAAGGGCAGGCCCGAGCCTGCATATGTGACATCGGTGCCAGTTGCACAGGGCCCCAAAACTTTGGGGGCCTCAAAATTTCATATAAAAACAAAAATTAAGGAAAAATAATAGCCCCAACGCCTGCCAGAGTGCCTGGTGAGTTTGATCCTTTTTCTTCTTCCCTATGCGGTAGTAGGCTGATCGCTGTTCTCTAGTCGCCGTGATCGGCAATGCTGCAATTTTATTAGTCCAATTAATCAGAGAGCACATACTATTAATTTCACTATTCATTCTTTGTATGTATGTTTTGGACTAAAGATTTGATTCGTCATGGGGCACGAATCTTGTTCCAAAAAGCACAAGATAAAAGAAAAAGAGCGATCTCTAATTGCATCTCAAAAGGGGATTATGGAGCGGTTTATTAGAAAAGAAAACACAAGTTCCATTCAATAATCAGTCAGTTAATCCTTCTATGTTTGCACTTGATATTATTGCTTACCATGATACAACAGATGGGGGATAGAAAATAATGTTGAGGTAGAGGAAGATCATGTGGATGTTAACTTCAATACTTCACCTGTTCCAGATGTTGATGATTCTGTGCGCCATGGTATATTTGATCCAAGATCTTGGGATTCTCTTGATTCTAAACAGATTGATATTTTACTATAAAAGGGTTTAAGAATAGACTTATCAATTAAGAAGGGTCCTAAGGACAATATCATTGAAGATTTTATTTTGATGAACCCTAAAAAAATGATGTTGTTCAAAGAAACATTATGAAACAGGGGCTGATGAGGTATGATTTTAAGTATATCCAATTATGTAAGATATTATGATGCAACATGGATTTGCTACCACCGGTGGTAGCTATGCATGCATAGTCCTTGGATTGTGGGATCATGCTATTCCTACCGCATGCGATGTAGAGAGCAGGAGTATGTTGGTGATAATGGACGAAAAGCTTCCGTTTATTGCATGCATATGGTGCTTCTAGAAGGCTAATTAGGTATGCAACCACAAATGGCTAGAGCCGGTGGTGATATCGGACATGCCATGCGGTGTTGCCTTGTGCATCTGCCTAACCAAGTAATCTACTAGACATGCCATGCGGTGTTGCCTTGTATACATGCCTAACCAAGTAACCTACTAGACATGTCATGCAATGTTGCCATGGATGGTGTGGTTGGAGTGTGTATCAGGCTAGCTTGGATTGTGTGCTCGTGTGGTTGGGTAGAGCAGGTGATGGAGAGAGGGAATGAGAACCAAACGACATTTGTTTTGTCTGTTAGACTTTGTGCTCCCGGTAGGAAATCTCATGTTCCCTATAGCAAATGTAATGGTGGATGGTGGGTGTATAGCTACTGATACGTCTCAAACGTATCTATAATTTTTGATGCTCCATGCTTGTTTTCACACCATTTGCTTAGTGTTTCGATACACTTCGTGGCGTTTTTATGCATTTTCTGGAACTAACCTATTAACGAGATGCCACAGTGCCAGTTCCTTGTTTTCTGCTATTTTTGTGTTTTAGAAAAGTTACACAGGAAATATTCTCGGAATTGGACGAAACAAAAGCCTGACATCCAGAAATTTACCGAAGCTTCCAGAGAACCAAAGAGGAGATGGAGAGGGGCCACGAGCCGACCACACAGTAGGGCGGTGCGGCCCAGGCCCTGGCCGCGCCTCCTATGTGTGAGACTGCCTCGGTCCACTTCTGATGCTGCCCCTTCGCCTATAAAGACCCCTCGATGGGAAAAACCTAAGTACCCGATCAATTTTCCAGAAACACATCGCGATCCGCCGCCATCGTCGACCCAAGATCAGGAGGGTCCAGAAGCTCTTCCCGGTACCCTTCCGAAGAGGGGAATCACCAACGGAGGTCTTCTTCATCGCCATACTTGCCTCCGGCGCGATGAGTGAGTAGTCTACCTTGGACTATGGGTCTATAGCAGTAGCTAGGTTGTTGTCTTCTCTACCATGTGCTTCATGTTTAGATCTCGTGAGCTGCTTTACATGATTGAGATTACCTTTATGTAATTCTACATGTTGTGTTTGTTAGGATCCGATGAATATTGGTGTTATGATTGAGTTTATGTGCTAAATATTATCTTATGTTATCTCTATGTTGTTTATGAGCTTGCATGCTCTCCGTTGTTAGTAGCTATCTTGGCCGAGTAGATACTAGTGACTCCAAGAGGGGGTATTTATGCTCGATAGTTGGGTTCATGCCTCTATTTAATCTGGAGGAGTGACAGAACCTCTAAGGTTGTAGATGTGTTGTTGCCACTAGGGAGAAAACAACATTCTTATGTCCAAGGGCATATGCTTTGTTTACATTACACACTTTAGTTAATGCAGTTATCTGTTGTTCGCAACTTAATACTCAAGGGGTCCTTAGATTGATTCCCCACGAGTGGATTATTAGTCATAGATGCAGTTGGATGGCGGTCTATGTATCTTATTGTAATGTCCAAAGTAAATCTCATAGTGATCCTCTCGACATGTGCACGTTATCTTTATTCTATCAATTGCCCAACTGTAATTTGTTTACCCAGCATGTCGTTATTTATCTTATAGAGAGACACCACTAGTGAACTATGGACCCCGGTCCAATTTCCTTTATATTGCTATCACCTATTTACTTTACTTGCACTGTTTACTTTCTCGCATACTACTATTGCTTTCCACTCGATACTCTCATTCCTTTGTTTACAGCAAACTGATGTCTACGCACTTCTATTCTTGTAGACACTTGTTGGGCCTCCAAGTGCAGAGGTTTGTAGAACAGCAGCAAGTTTCCCTTAAGTGGATCACCCAAGGTTTATCGAACTCAGGGAGGAAGAGGTCAAAGCTATCCCTCTCAAGCAACCCTGCAATTACGATACAGAAAGTCTCTTGTGTCCCCAACGCACCCAATACACTTGTCAGATGTATAGGTGCACTAGTTCGGCGAAGAGATAGTGAAATACAAGTGGTATAGATGATTATAAGTAGCAAACGTGATGTGAAATAAATATCGCTGCGAGCAAACAAGTAACAAAATAGCAAGTAAACGGTGTGCAAAGCTTGGAAACAAGGCCTAGGGATCATACTTTCACTAGTGGACACACTCCCAACAATATAACATGATTGAACAAATAAACAACTTCTCTCCACTATGGTACTCTGAATTACTCTCCTATTGAATAACACTAATCATTGTGTAGTGGCTACAGAAGCACCCCTTAAAGTTCATCAAGTACTTGACAAACACCACTCATAGAGATACCCAAATCAAAGCACAACTCAAGATAGATATTATTGCAACATAAACCAAGTACTAACACGGTGCACACACTGTCAACATTACACCATGAAAGGAGGAATAGATCACTTCAATACTATCATAGCAATAATTATTCTCGTAATCCACAAGAGATCACGATCATAGCCTAAACCAAGTACCACCATGATGCACGCACTGTCACCGTTACACCATGGCAGGAGGAATAGATTACTTCAATAACACCACTAGAGTACACATAATATCTGAATAATAACATCTACTTGTTCAACATGATACAAAGCTCACGATCACATAAAGATCACATAATGGGAGAGAGAGGTGAACCACATAGCTACCGATAGAGCCCTCAGCCCCGGGGATGAACTAATCCCTCCTCATCATAGGAGACAGCAAGGTTGATGGAGATGGCGGTGAGGTCGATGGAGACGGCGGAGACGGCGGAGACGGCGATGGAGACCGATGGAGATGGCTCCGGGGGCACTTCCCCATCCCGGCAGGGTGCCGGAACAGAGACTTCTGTCCCCCAAAATTTGTCTTCGACGGCGGCGGAGCTGCGGAACTGTTCTGGAAATTTCGTCGACTCTCCTAGGGTTTTCCGTCCCAAGGCTTCTTATAGGCGAAGGGGCGATGTCAGGAGTGGGGCCAGGGGCCCTCACGCTATGGCAGCGCGGCCAGACCCCTGGTCGCGCGTGCCATGTGTGAGGAGGCCTGGTGGCCCCTCTCCTACTCTCCTTCGGATCTCTGGAAGCTTCCGGGTAAAATAAGACTTCACGAACTTGTTTCGTCCAATTCCGAGAATATTTCCTGTGTATCACTTCTGAAACACAAAAACAGCAGAAAACAGGGAACTGGCACTGTGGCAACTCGTTAGTAGGTTAGTTCCGGAAAATGCATAAAAGTGCCACGAAGTGTAACGAAACAATAGGCAAATGGTGTAAAAACAAGCATGGAGCATCAAAAATTATAGATACGTTGGAGACGTATCAGCATCCCCAAGCTTAACTCCTGCTCGTCCTCGAGTAGGTAAGTGATAACAAAAGAAATAATTTTTGAGGTGAGATGCACCAACACAATCTTGATCATAAATGTAAGCATTGTGAGCTGGGATCACAAGAACTTAAAACATGGGCATGAAAGATATAATCTTGACAATAAGAACTTAGCAACCATGTTGTAAACATGCAAATGAACACAAACAAAAGATCATGAAAATGAAACAATGAAAGTCAAACGTGTGTTCAAATCATAAGGAAAAACATACAAATGGTTTTCAGCTTGTCCCTCATGGAGAGCAAAACATAAATGCATAGGACACCTTCAAGTTTAAGAGGGCGACTAGATACAAATAATTTAAGAACAAGTGAAACCAACAATATGAATCAATCAATGAACTTTGGGACAATACATATCACACTAAGAATGACAACTATGCTCTCTTAATGGTGCATAAAGATAGAAGGTGGTGACTCAACATAAAAGTAAAAGAAAGGCCCTTCGCAGAGGGAAGCAGTGATTAAACATGTGCTAGAGCTTTTCATTTGTAAAACAGAGAGATAAAACTTGAGTTTTGAGAGGTGGTTGCTTTTGTCAACGACTAGCAATGGGGTTCTCACTATCTTCCAAACAAAAATGAAGCAAGTTTTTGAGAGAGAGATTGGCACTTTTGTGCTCTTTTATAAAGCTTGGCACTCCTCCCCACCTTTTTTCCTTTCACAAACCATGGCTAACCGATTCCATCGGGTGCCCACCAACATTCACATTCCATGGAGGAGTGCCTTTTTTCTTTTCTTTTTTCCCTTTTTTTTTCTTTTTTGAATAAGCAATATGGAAGATAGCAAATCCGACCACTACGTCCCCATGAGCTAAAAACAGTGGCACAAAACGAGAAGTAGTTGAAAGTTTTTGAAAGGTAGCACATGAAAATTTACTTTGGAATGGCTTACAAATACCATGCATAGGAATTTATAGTGGACACTTTGGCAAACTTGGTTTTTGGGAATTGGATGCACGAGTAGAGCTCATACTCAGTACAAAATGAGGGCTAGCAAAAGACTGGGAGCGACCAACTAAGAGAGCAATAACGGCCATAATCATGCAAAGCGACAAAGCAACATTAAAAGAAGCATAAGATGGCATCAAAAGTCAAAAACTAAATGATCATAGAGGCTATAGGCGACTTTGTAAGAGTCTAACATGTGTGAGCATGCGCCAAGTCAACCCAAATAAAGCATCAAGGAGAAAACCAAAATAATGCTTCCATACAATAAAAACAACGCATGATTTTTTCAAAGGCTCATTAAGCAATCTCAGTTATTTGAGACAAGTCATGCTACAGAAAAACCACTAAGCATACTATCAAAAAGACATCAAGCATGACATGAAAAAGCCTAGGCCGCAGTCTACACAAGCTCCTTCTTGTACCACTATTTTGCATAAAGCTTTTTCTCTTTTCCAACACCATTCAAACCTTTTTGAGGAAACTTTTTTGATAAAAACCAATAAAGACCAGAGGAAAAAATAAACCTTGATGAAAAGATATAACAAGATCTGAACGCAATTCAAGGCAAAAACGAAAACCAAAAGCAGTAGCAGAAAAAGAAGAACACTCGGTTTTTGATAAGAGTGAAAACTAGAGTGTTCTTGGCAAATGAAAAGCGAGTTCATCTCCTCCAAAAGAAACATGATGTGATCTAAACATTTATTGCAGAAAACTAAACTAAACTAATACTGAAAACAAAAACAACTGACACTCCTAGAAAAACACATAGTGCATGAAGCAATAAAAATATAGTGTCTTGAAAGGTGACCTGATTTTTGCCGATGAAGAAGGGGTGCCTCGGGGGCATCCCCAAGCTTTGACGCTTGTACTTCTTGGATATTTCTTGGGGTGATGCATAGGCATCCCCAAGCTTGGGCTTTTTTCCATTCTTCAACTCATCTCATCATTCTCCAATCCCTACACTTGAAAACTTACTTCATACAAAACTAAACACAAATCTATTAGCAACATTAGTGTAGCATAACATATAATCAACCTCTTTTTGCTTCAGGTTTCAACTCAAAACCACCACATATATAGCAAATACTACTGTAGCAACCTCCCAAAAAGTTCCGTGATCAAAAGAACTCAAAAGAAAGCGATAAAGTGGCAAACACAAATATTGGCAGAAATCTGTCAAAACTGAACAGCTGACAAAGGTCGAATTTTTGAGGGATTTTCTGTTGCTCAAATCAAAAAGTGTTCAACTAACAAAAGTTTTGATATAACCTGGGGGATATGCACAAGAAATAGCAGGTCCAAAAGATATACAGAGAATTTATACGAATTTTTACGGTGCAGCACCGAAAACAGTTTCAGGACAGCAATATCCCCAAATCTTACCTCACTCAAATTAGAGGCTTCTCTTGGCACAAAAACAAAATAAACAAGATAAGGAGCGGTCATTACAGTAGTAATGACTTCCAAGACTCAAATAAAAGAAAAAGTACTGAAAAGAAAACAATGGGTTATCTCCCAAGAGTGCTTTTCTTTAACGCCTTTGAGCTAGGCGCAGTAATTTGCAAAGATGCTCATGTGGGCGCCATATAAGAGCTTGAGGCAAAGGCACCATATAGGAACTTAAAGCAATAGAGAGCATCAAAAAGCAAGTATGGAACACATTTAAATCTAAACCACTTCCGATGAAAAATAGTCTTGTAAAGAGACAAGTCATAAAAGCGCAAAGCAAAAAGCATAGGAAGGCAAAACAAGTACAACTTCAAGAATTGCAGCATAAAGAGGGGAAACTCAATATTGTTGAGATCCATCAAACCATGTTTCCCTCTCTCATAATAACTTTCAGTAGCATCATGAATATAATTAACAATATAACTATCACGTAAAGCATCCCTATCATGAGCCACATGCATAAAAGGATTAATACTCCCCACATGAACAATAGTAGTAGGAGCAGATTCAACATAATAATTATCCTCATCACCATAATCATCAAAGACAGGAGGCATATTGTAATCATAACTAATTTTCTCCTCAAAAGTAGGTGAACTGAAAACATTATACTTATCATCATAAGCTAGAGAACTACTATGTCGCAAAGCATATTCATCAAACATATCATCATAAGAAGGAACATGGATAGCACTAATGGTACAACAATCATTAACCTTAGAATTGGTACCAAAAAGATTTTCAATATCAAAAGTAGAGTGCTTTTCCCAATCATGATCACTAACATAAGTAATAGGCATAGGAACATCATCCCAATCAGAATTATCATAATCTATAGCAGGATCATAACGCTTAGGGGAAGATACCATGTCCTCTCGCCTCTTACTCCTCGTCTTCTTCTTCTTCATACTCTTCTTACTCTTTCCTTTAGGAGGGAGAGACTTGAAGGGCATCTTCTCCACATATTCTTTAGGAGGGAAAGGCATCTTCTCCACATAATCTGGTTTGCTGACAGAAACAACAGAAGAAACTTTGGAGGATTCCTCCTCTCTATTAATAAGATAAAAACATCTATCAGTCCTGTCATAGCTTGGCAAAATATCAAGTTTTATAAGATTTTAAATGTAAGTATTTGCAAGGCAATCTTTAGCACAATAGAGACGACAACCACGATGGGTGCTATTAATATCAACATCATTCATATCTATCAAAGCAATATTTCTAGATATCTCTTCACACGCCAAGAACAAAGTGAGCTCATCATGCTGATTGGGAGTAATCTTGTCATCACAATACAAACTTAAGGTACTAGAAGAGTAACTATTAGGGCTTGAGCATTGGAAATTAAAATGACCTATGTCATCGCAATGTTTACAAAGAAAAGGATAAAGCTCACAAACCTTCTTACCGATCTCGCCTATATCCTTGTACCACATTCGGGTTTCTTCATTTGCATGATGGACACAATAATCTTCCTTGCTGTAACTCTGTTCACAAGGTCTATGTACTCCACAAAAATTAACATGCTTATAAGAAATAGGACTTTTAGAAGTTTGAGCATGTTTATTGGAATCATCAACAACAATATCACTTTCTATGCAAGTGTCCTTAAAAGGTTCATGATACACGTCCCCATTTCCTTTAGGAACACTCATATGGGAAGCAAAGGCTTTAAAGCAATCAACCATAATTTGAGGATCAAGACCATATTTAGCAGTAAGCTCTTGAAAAGTAGCAGTTTCAGTGAAAGACTTAATGCAATCAAACTCATAATTCGCACCTGATCCTTTACCTTTGTCGCTATCCCAGCCTTCAATATTGTTTTGAATTGTCTCAAGCAGACCCCACTTGGCATCGACATCCTTGCTTGTGAAAGACCCATCAAAGCATGCATCTAGATAGTCCTTGTAATGTCCTGAAAGCCTTGCATAAAAATTATTAATAACAATATTATGGGGAAGATCATGAATAGGACATTTATGCATTAGTAACTTCAATCTTCCCCAAGCTTGGGCAATGCTTTCCCCCTCATGCGGATGAAAATTATAAATGTAATTCCCATCTTTATAAACCTGACTAGAAGGATAGAATTTAGAATAAAAGAGAGGTTCAATTTCCTCCCAATCAATAGATCGGCCATCCTTCAATGTTTTATACCATTCCTCAGCTCTGCCTTTCAGCGAAAAAGAGAATAGCTTCTTCTTAACTTGGTTCATTGAAATACCTGCACACTGGAACAACTCGCATAATTCATGTATAAAAAGCAAATGGTCACCAGGATGGACAGTTCCATCTCCTAAATAGCAGTTATCCCTAACATGTTCAACAATCTTCGTAGGTATTTTAAAAGGATGAGGAGCACAAGCATCATTAGAAACATCACATATGGGAGATAAAATATTATCAGAACAAACTTTCTCCACTAAAGCTGGGGGACTAAAAATATCATACTTAACAAAACCAGCTTCCCCAAGCTTAGACTTTTCTATAGCATTAGCATTAACGGTATTCAAAGCATTCGTACTAATAACATTGCTATGCGAAATAAGCTCCAAGGGATTTTCAATTTTCTCTTCAAATCTAAAATCAGGAAAAAGACTAAAGAACTCTTTGTTTTCCATTAAGCCTAACTAGTGAAAATAAAAACAAGAAACAAAAAGATGTAATTGCAGAATCTAAAGGAAATAACTCAGAGTACTCACACAGGAGGATGCGAGTACCTTTTATCTTACCTCCCCGGCAACGGCGCCAGAAAAGAGCTTGATGTCTACGCACTTCTATTCTTGTAGACACTTGTTGGGCCTCCAAGTGCAGAGGTTTGTAGAACAGCAGCAAGTTTCCCTTATGTGGATCACCCAAGGTTTATCGAACTCAGGGAGGAAGAGGTCAAAGCTATCCCTCTCAAGCAACCCTGCAATTACGATACAGAAAGTCTCTTGTGTCCCCAACACACCCAATACACTTGTCAGATGTATAGGTGCACTAGTTCGGCGAAGAGATAGTGAAATACAAGTGGTATAGATGATTATAAGTAGCAAACGTGATGTGAAATAAATATCGCTGCGAGCAAACAAGTAACAAAATAGCAAGTAAACGGTGTGCAAAGCTTGGAAACAAGGCCTAGGGATCATACTTTCACTAGAGGACACACTCCCAACAATATAACATGATTGAACAAATAAACAACTTCTCTCCACTATGGTACTCTGAATTACTCTCCTATTGAATAACACTAATCATTGTGTAGTGGCTACAGAAGCACCCCTTAAAGTTCATCAAGTACTTGACAAACACCACTCATAGAGATACCCAAATCAAAGCACAACTCAAGATAGATATTATTGCAACATAAACCAAGTACTAACACGGTGCACACACTGTCAATATTACACCATGAAAGGAGGAATAGATCACTTCAATACTATCATAGCAATAATTATTCTCGTAATCCACAAGAGATCACGATCATAGCCTAAACCAAGTACCACCATGATGCATGCACTGTCACCGTTACACCATGGCAGGAGGAATATATTACTTTAATAACACCACTAGAGTACACATAATATCTGAATAATAATATCTACTTGTTCAACATGATACAAAGGTCACGATCACATAAAGATCACATCATGGCAGAGAGAGGTGAACCACATAGCTACCGGTAGAGCCCTCAGCCCCGGGGATGAACTACTCCCTCCTCATCATAGGAGACAGCAAGGTTGATGGAGATGGCGGTGAGGTCGATGGAGACGGCGGAGACGGCGATGGAGACCGATGGAGATGGCTGCGGGGGCACTTCCCCGTCCTGGCAGGGTGCCGGAACAGAGACTTATGTCCCCCGAAATTTGTCTTCGACGGCGGCGGAGCTGCGGAACTGTTCTGGAAATTTCGTCGACTCTCCCAGGGTTTTCCGTCCCAAGGCTTCTTATAGGCGAAGGGGCGATGTCAGGAGTGGGGCCAGGGGCCCTCACGCTATGGCGGCGCGGCCAGACCCCTGGCCGCGCGAGCGATGTGTGAGGAGGCCTGGTGGCCCCTCTCCTACTCTCCTTCGGATCTCTGGAAGCTTCCAGGTAAAATAAGACTTCAGGAACTTGTTTCGTCGAATTCCGAGAATATTTCCTATGTATCACTTCTGAAACACAAAAACAGCAGAAAACAAGGAACTGGCACTGTGGCAACTCATTAGTAGGTTAGTTCCGGAAAATGCATAAAAGTGACACGAAGTGTAACGAAACAATAGGCAAATGGTGTAAAAACAAGCATGGAGCATCAAAAATTATAGATACGTTGGAGACGTATCACAAACCGGTGAGATTGACAACCTCATCGTAAGTTGGGAGCAAAGTTATTGGTTGTGTTGTGTGCAGGTTCCATGTTGCTACTAGTTGAAGACGTGCTAACAAGTTATCGTTAACGGCGCCCTTGTTGGAGTGTTACTAAGCTAGCCAGCATCACCTTCTGGAGTTTGGCTTTTTCCTGGATACGATAAACCTTGGTTTCTTACTGAGGGAAAAACTTGCTGCTGTGCTCATCATACCTTCCTCTTGGGGTTCCCAACTGGACGGTGATTTACACCATCACACACCGCCACAGCAAAGATTTTTCTGGCACCGTTGCCAGGGAAAAAGAAGACTTCTGCAAGCGGAGTTTCACACGCACATCCTTTACTTTGTTTTTAGTTTTGCTTTACTTTATTTTTACTTGCATCGTATTATCAAAAACACAAAAAAATTAGTTTCCTTTATAGTAGCTTTTGTTTACTTGCTTTTTAGTTTTGTTAGTATGAGTAATCCTGAAGTTGAAGTTCGTACTTTTAAGCAACAAGGGGGAGAGGTTTGAAAGATGCTTGGTACCGTATTAGCAATTATCATCATAAGTGTACTAAGAAGCATTCTACCATGATTCTCCTTAGAAATTTTTATGTTGGTATATCTAGTAGGAATAGGTATGTTCTTGATACTCTTGCAGGAGGTAATTTTCTGGGTACTCCCGCTCTTGAAGCATGCACGTTAATTGAAAGTTTAGTGGGAGTACCACCTATTCATGTTGCTAAAACTGAGGTCACTTTCGAGGAAGTTTTAGAAAAGCTTAGCTCTTTAGAAAAAAGTTTGCCAAATATCCTTGATAATGCTAGTCGTGTTAATGAATTGATAGAAAGTATCGGTAAGAGAATCACCATTTTAGAAGCTAGCACTACTCTTGATAGTCAAAACCTTAGTATTGGGAAACTAGAGGAATCTATGGAAACTTTAAGTTCAATTTTCTCTTCTCTTAAGTTTAAGAAGGAGAAAACTTTTGTTGGAAAAGAGCAAAAATTTATGTATGTTCACAAGGTGTCTGTGTCTAAACCGCAGCATGTTTTTAAGATTGGTAAGACTTTTAGTTCAACTAAGAGTGACTTGCAGGTTGAATCATCTTCGGGAACCTCTAAAGTGCCTAGTGTGGTAAGTGGTGATCTTGAGAAAACAATTGATCTTAATGCCTCTTTCGATATTACTTGATTCGCACTTTCTGCGCCTAGCTCAAAGGCGTTAAAGAAAAGCACTCTTGGGAGATAACCCAATTTTTTACTTTCAGTTATTTTTCTTTTATTTGAGTCTTGGAAGTTATTACTACTGTAATAGCCTCTCCTTATCATGTTTATTTCATTTGTGTGCCAAGAGAAGCCTCTAATTTGAGTGAGGTAAGATTTGGGGATGTTACTGTCCTGAAACAGATTTCGGTGCTGCACCGTAAAAATTCGTGAAAATTCTCAGTATATCTTTTGGACCTTCGATTTCTTGTGCATATGCCCCAGGTTATATCCAAACTTTCATTAGTTTAACACTTTTTGATTTGAGCAACAGAAAACCCTCTAAAAATTTGACCTTTGTCAGCCGTTCTGTTTTGACAAATTTCTGCCAATATTTGTGTTTGCCGCTCGATCGCTTTCTTTTTTAGTTCTTTTGATCACGGAACTTTTGGGGAAGTTGATACAGTAGTATATGCTTTATATGTGGTGCATTATTATGCTTACACTATTGTTGCTAATAGAATTGTGTTGAGTTTTGTATGAAGGAAGTTTTCAAGTGTAGGGATTGGAGAATGATGAGATGAGTTGAAGAATGGACAAAAGCTCAAGCTTGGGGATGCCCACGCACCCCATGAAATATCCAAGAGGTACAAGCGTCAAAGCTTGGGGATGCCCCCGAGGCACCCCTTCTTCATCGGCAAAAATCAGGTCACCTTTCAACACACTATATTTTTATTGCTTCATGCACTATGTGTTTTTCTTGGAGAGTCAATTGTTTTAGTTTTCAGTTTTGTTTAGTTTTGTTTGCTGCAATAAATGGTTGGACACCAACAAATGTCTTCTGGAGAAGTTGCCTTTCTTTTCATTTGCCAAGAACACTCCGTTTTTCACTCTTATCGTTCAACGAGTGTTCTCTTTTTTTAGAACCGCGTTTAGCTTTCGTTTTTCGCCTTGATTTGTGTTCAGATCTTGTTATATATTTGCATCAAGGTGTATTATGACCTCTGGTCCATGTTGGTTTTCATCAAAAGAGTTGTTTTAAAAAGGTTCGAATGGTGTTGGAAAAGAGAAAAAGTTTCATGCAAAAAAGTGGTACAAAAAGGAGCTTGTGTAGACTGCGGCCTAGGCTTTTGCATGTCGTGCTTGATGTCTTTTTGATAGTATGTTTAGTGGTTTTTCTGTAGCATGACTTGTCTCAAATGACTGAGATTGCTTAATGAGCCTTTGAAAAAATCATGCGTTTTTATTATTATTTGGAAGCATTATTTTGGTTTTCTCCTTGATGCTTTATTTGGGTTGACTTGGCGCATGCTCACACATGTTAGACTCATACAAAGTCGCCATTGCCTCTATGATCATTTATTTTTTGACTTTTGATGCCATCTTATGCTTCTTTTACTGTTGCTTTGTCGCTTTGTATGATTATTGCCGTTATTTCTCTCTTAGTTGGTCGCTCCCAGTCTTTTGCTAGCCCTCATTTTGTACTGAGTATGAGCTCTACTCGTGCATCCAACTCCTAAAAACCAAGTTATTCCATTGTGTCCACCATACATACCTATTAGCAATTTTCTATTCCAAAGTACATTTGACTTACTTTTATCTATCCTTCAAATTAAACTCTTTTTGGTGTTATGCGAAAATTGGTCAGTAAAGCTCTCACGAACCTGATGGCACGCTTTACTTTTCTCGCTTTAAAATTTTGACATTGTGGCTCTCTTATGTTGAGTTGTTATGCTTGCAAGTTGTAAATTGGAAATTAGCCCAGCCATGCCGTCATGGGGCAAACTTTCAAACATTGCACTATCTTTCATTTGAGTTGATATATATCATGATCTTTTATTTATGGATACTCGCGATGTGAAATAAGTTGGGAATCTTGTGGGATCATGGAGTTTTTATATGTGTTAGGGAAACGCCTAGGCCGCTAATCTAAGACATGCATAATTCATGGTGGAAATTTACAGCATGCCCATAGTGGACATTCGACGACGCATCTCACAAAAAAAGTTGTACCAATGGTAAATAATAGAGATCTCGAGATGTTCATTGTCTGTTTGTCTTGTCATTTTGATGTGGGCTTGTTCCATGTCATCGAGCAGGAGGTACCTTGTTGGCGGTTCTCGATAATACATATATATTTACAATGACAAGAGCCTGCTCTGGACTCTAAGTCGAGTAGCATGAGGTTTGGGTATTCGTACTTCACGGGACATGAGGTTTTCAACTTATGATTTGTCAAGCATATGCTTCATAATTGTACTCGCATTAACTTTAACCATTCAAGATGCCTATGATGGGGGCAATGAGAGCTCAAAGCTAGTAAGTACCATAATTTTTGAAGGTTTATAAAACTTGCAATCACTGCTTCCCTCCGCGAAGGGCCTTTCTTTTACTTTTATGTTGATTCACCACCTTCTATCTTTATGCACCGTCTAAGAGAGCATAGTTGTCATTCTTAGTGTAATGTGCATTGTCCCAAAGTTTTCATTGATTGATTCATGATGTTGGTTTCACTTGTTCTTAAATTATTTGTATCTAGTCGCCCTCTTAAACTTGAAGGTGTCCTATGCATTTATGTTTTGCTATTCCATGAAGGACAAGCTGAAAACCATTTGCTATGTTTTTCCATATGATTTGAACACACATTTGACTTTCATTGTTTTATTTTTATGATCTTTCGTTTGTGTTCTTCTTCATGTTATAACATGGTTGCTAAGTTTCTTCTATCAAGATTATATCTTTCATGCCCATGTTTTAAGTTCTTTTGATCACAGCGCACAACGCTTACATAGATGGTCAAGATTGTGTAGGTGCATGTCACCTCAAATTTTTTTTCTTTGTTATCACTTACCTACTCGAGGACGAGCAGGAGTTAAGCTTGGGGATGCTGATACGTCTCAAACGTATCTATAATTTTTGATGCTCCATGCTTGTTTTCACACCATTTGCTTAGTGTTTCGTTACACTTCGTAGCGTTTTTATGCATTTTCTAGAACTAACCTATTAACGAGATGCCACAGTGCCAGTTCCCTGTTTTCTGCTGTTTTTGTGTTTCAGAAAAGTTACACAGGAAATATTCTCGGAATTGGATGAAACAAAAGCCAGACATCCAGAAATTTAGCGAAGCTTCCAGAGAACCGAAGAGGAGACGAAGAGGGGCCACGAGCCGGCCACACAATAGGGCGGCGCGGCCAGGGCCTATGTGTGAGACCGCCTCGGTCCACTTCTGATGCTGCCCCTTCGCCTATAAAGACCCCCCGATGGATAAAACCTAAGTACCCGATCAATTTTCTAGAAACACATCGCGATCCGGCGCCGTCATTGACCCAAGATCGGGAGGGTCCAGAAGCTCTTCCCGGCACTCTGCCGGAGAGGGGAATCGCCACCGGAGGTCTTCTTCATTGCCATGCTTGCCTCCGGCGCGATGAGTGAATAGTCTACCTTGGACTATGGGTCCATAGCAGTAGCTAGTTGGTTGTCTTCTCCACCATGTGCTTCATGTTTAGATCTCGTGAGCTGCTTTACATGATCGAGATTACCTTTATGTAATTCTACATATTGTGTTTGTTGGGATCCGATGAATATTGGTGTTATGATTGAGTTGATGTGCTGAATATTATCTTATGTTATCTCTATGTTGTTTATGATCTTGCATGCTCTCTGTTGTTAGTAGCTATCTTGGCCGAGTAGATACTAGTGACTCCAAGAGGGGGTATTGATGCTTGCGGTATGGTTAATGTGAATCACCGTCCAGTTGGGAACCCCAAGAGGAAGGTATGATGAATATAGTGGCAAGGTTTTCCCTCGGTAAGAAACCAAGGTTTATCGATCCGAAGGGGAAGAAGCCAAACGACTGAAGGTGATGCTTGCTAGCTTGCGACAACTCCAGACAATTTATAAGGTGCCTCGTCCAAGCTTTGCTTTGCCAGCTGCACCGCGGAACCTACACACAACACAACCAAATACTTTGCTCCCAACTTACGATGAGGTTGTCAATCTCACCGGTTTGCTTGAAACAAAGGAATGAGCGTATCGAGTGGAAAATAGTAATAGTATGCGAGTAAAGTAAATAGTGCGAGTAAAGTAAACAGGTGATAGCAATATAATGGAAATAGGACCAGGGTCCACAGTTCACTAGTGGTGTCTCTCCATAAGATAAAATAACACATGCTAGGTAAACAAATTACAGTTGGGCAATTGATAGAATAAAGACAACGTGCATATGATGAGAGGATCACTATGAGATTTACTCTGGGCATTACAACAAGATACATAGACCGCCATCCAACTGCATCTATGACTAATAATCCACTTGTGGTGAATCAATCTGAGAACTCCACAAGTATTAAGTTGCAAACAACAGATAATTGCATTAAGCAAAGTGTGTAATGTAAACAAAAGCATATGCCCTCGAGCATATGAATGTTGTTTTCCCCCTAGTAGCAACATCACATCTACAACCTTAGAGGTTTATGTCACTCCCCCAGATTAAATAGAGGCATGAACCCACTATCGAGCATAAATACCCCCTCTTGGAGTCACTAGCAACTACTCAGCCAAGATAGCTACTAACAACGGAGAGCATGCAAGATCATAAACAACATAGAGATAACATAAGATAAAATTCAGTACATCAACTCAGTCATAACACCAATATTCATCGGATCCCAACAAACACAACATGTAGAATTACATAAAGGTAGTCTCGATCATGTAAAGCAGCTCACGAGATCTAAACATGAAGCACATGGTGGAGAAGACAACCATCTAGCTACTGCTATGGACCCATAGTCCAAGGTAGACTACTCACTCATCGCGCTGGAGGCAAGCATGGCGATGAAGAAGACCTCCGGTGGCGATTCCCCTCTCCGGCAGGGTGCCGGGAAGAGCTTCTGGACCCTCCCGATCTCGGGTCGACGACGGCAGTGGATCGTGATATGTTTCTAGAAAAGTGATCGGGTGTTTAGGTTTTTCCCGTCGGGGGGTCTTTATAGGCGAAGGGACAGCGTCAGAGGTGGACCAGGGGGCCCACACCACCAGGGAGCGTGGGCCAGCCCTAGGCCGTGCCGCCCTATGGTGTGGCCGCCCTCTGGCTCGGGTCCATCTCCTCTTCGGTCTTCTGGAAGCTCCATGAAATATCTGGACGTCTGGCTTTTGTTTCATCCAATTCCGAGAATATTTCCTGTGTAGCATTTCTGAAACACAAAAACAGTAGAAAACAGGGAACTAGCACTGTGGCATCTTGTTAATAGGTTAGTTCCGGAAAATGCATAAAAATGCCACAAAGTGTAACGAAACACTAGACAAATGGTGTAAAAACAAGCATGGAGCATCAAAAATTATGGATACGTTGGAGACGTATCAGGTATTTCTGCTCGATAGTTGGGTTCATGCCTCTATTTAATCTGGGGGAGTGACAGAAACCTCTAAGGTTGTAGATGTGCTGTTGCCACTAGGGAGAAAACAACATTCTTATGTCCAAGGGCATATGCTTTGTTTATATGCCACTAGGGACCCAACCCAAGTCCAAGCGATCTGGCTGCACTACGATTCGTCGTCCAGGAGCAAAAAGATCAGATCAGCGCTGATAGGCGAGTGTTGGAACGACGCAGAGAGGAGGCCGATGCATCCAGCAGGAGGAGGGCAGAAAGGTCATCGCATTACTCTTCGAGCGTTCAGCACAGATCAAGATCGCGCACTCAGCAGGGGGCCGATATGCAGAATGTCACTCGAAACCTTGAGACAGAATTCAACGAAGCCGAGTTAATGCCCAAGACAAAGGAAGCAGCAATCATGGCTGCGGCGGCATACATTGCGGCAAACGCGTCGAACGGTGACGAACATATGCGACACCTGCGAAATCTAGCACTCGAAGGAGTGAGAGTACTGCAAGGCACGCCTGGCTCAGCACATGATGCGACAACAGCAAGAGCCGCTCCACCACCGGAACAAGCCAGGCACCCAGCACCAGCGCCAGCCGTAGCGCCTCGGGCGCAAGTGGTCGAACCTATCAACGGGGAGCTTCGGCATGGTCTGGCCCAGCACAGAGTCGACCAAGGGCGAGCGCGACGCGAGGAAGAAGCGTTCGGCGGTCCTAGCGATGGACTCTGCGGGGCAGAATGCTTTAGCCTTCTGATTCGCTCGGCACCATTGCCGAGAGGGATCAAGCTCAGCGACGGCATAGTCAAGTTCAACGGGCAGCAGGATCCCCGAATTTGGCTAGACGACTTCATGACCGCTGTCAAAATCAACGGCGGATCTAGAGACAATGCTCTCCAATTGTTGTCACTACATCTCAAAGACAACGCAAGAGCGTGGTTAAACAATCTCGCCACAGATAGCATCCGCTCCTGGGAAGAATTTCGGCAAGCTTTCATCGCAAACTTCCGAGGCACTTCGCGACGCCCTACGTCGTTCGAAGAGCTTCGCTTATGCGTGCAGAAGACCGGCGAAAACCTGAGGTCATACATCTCATGATGGATCAGCCTTCGGAACACGACAGAGAACATCTCGCCCGAAAGGGCCATTGATGCATTTCGGGACGGCTTATTTCGGCGTGACTTCAAGGAGGAACTGGGGCGCTGCAAGCCCAGAACCATCGACCACCTCATGAGTTTGGCAAACGAATGGGCCGATGGCGAGGACTCCATCTCGGCTCCCAGAAGCCGCCGTCGATCAGCAGAACACGATGGCGATGCGAAGGATCAGTTCCATCCCGGATCTCGGAAGAAAGGTCGCCGAAGCCGCTACGACAACACGGAGAACGTAGACATGATAGCAGCTGGCTACGTCCACGAAGACCGCGACGACAATCGCGACTTACCACGACGAGGAAATACTTACTACGGCAGCAGCAACCGTGACTCGAAACCCAGCAAGGAATGGCGTCGCCGGCAGCCACAGCTGTCGGCAGAAGAGATGCTCGACAGCGGATGCCCAAGGCACACGTACCTCGACAAGGACGGAGTACGAAAACCTACACACCTCCTCATCGAGTGCAGGGAATTCCTTCGCCTCAACCGAGCACTTCAGGAGAGGATGAATGTCGAGCAACCAGTGGCAGGGGCGATAGCCTACAACGCTCCACCGCCACCACCGAATCCACCAGCAAATGTCGTACAGCAAAGCCATCAGGCCGCTACGATCCAGCAAGCCGAGCAGCGACAGCCGGCCAACGAGGAAGAAGAGTTCCCGCCTCCAAGAGGTTTCGTGCCCATGATTCAGAGGGGGCGCCCGACGAACAAAGTTCGGCGGAAACGCGCGAGAGAAGTATTCCACGCCGAGCACGCGCCACCAGCTACTCCCGAATATCTGAATTGGTCCGAACACTCGATTGGTTTCGACCGGTCAGATCATCCACCGAAGATACCACGCCCAGGACACCATGCTCTGGTTCTCGAGGCGCAAATAGGGGGTTTCACCTCGAAAAAGGTGTTCATGGACGGAGGCAGCAGCCTGAACCAAATCTACGCAGACACACTGCGAAAGATCAAGATTCCACTCAACAATCTCCTGCCAACGGAAACTTCCTTCCACGGAATCGTCCCGGGAAAGCCGACGTATCCATTGGGAGCGATACACCTCGACGTCATCTTCGGCACTAAAGCCAACTTCAGAAAGGAGAAGATCGAATTCGAGGTGGTCGACTGGCCCTCGCAGTATCATGCTATCCTCGGGCGACCAGCGTTCGCCCGATTCATGGCGGTACCCCACTACGCCTACCTCAAGTTGCGGATGCCCGCAAACAGAGGACCACTAACGATCAGCGGCAGCTTCGCGCGGTCAGAAAACTGCGACAAGGACTTCAACGACATGTCCCAGACTTTCGGGGTGCACGAGGAACTGCACCACATTCGGGAAGCCACTGTCATGGACATCGACCCACCGGCGCAGCAGAACGCCCCAGAGTTGTCTTTCGATGCCACCAAAGACACCCGAGAACACCAGATCCACCCGACTGATCCAACCAAGACGGCGCGGGTGTCGAACTCCCTTTCCCCCGCATAGGAAAGCGCGCTCGTCGAGTTCCTCCGTGAGCACTGGAGGATGTTCGCCTGGTGTCCAGCAGATATGCCAGGCATCCCCAGGGAACTCGCCGAGCACGAGCTTAAAATATTCCCCAACGCGAAACCGGTCAAGCAGTCTATGCGACGGTACAATCCAGAGAAGGCCAAGTCGATGGGCGAAGAAATCAATCGCCTCCTTGAAGCTAAGTTCATCAGAGAGATCAAGGAAGCCACATGGCTCTCGCCACCGGTCATGGTGGAAAAGAAGGACAACAAGATCTACAGGATGTGCATCGACTTCACAGCTCTAAACAAACACTGCCCGAAGGACTACTTCCCTTTTCCCTGAATCGACCAGATTGTTGATTCCACGGCAGGATGCGAGCGCCTCTCGTTCCTCGACGCCTACTCTGGATATAACCAGATACGGCTAAAGGTAGAAGACGAAGACAAGACGGCGTTCATCACCCCGCACGGGGTATACTGCTACATGACGATGCCTTTCGGGCTCAAGAACGCTGGAGCTACGTATCAGCGGTGTATGCAAGCATGCTTGAAGGAACAAATCGGACGCAACGTCAAGGTCTACGTCGACGACATTGTCATCAAGACATCGAAAGCAGATACTCTGCTCGACGACCTTCGAGAAACCTTCGCCAACCTCGACAGATATAGCATCAAGCTTAATCCGAAGAAATGCTCTTTCGGAGTACCCACCGGCCAACTGCTGGGCTATCTGATCTCCAAGAGAGGAATTGAAGGCAACCCAGAGAAGATAAAGGCCATCATCAGCATGCACCCTCCAAAGACGTTCCGACACGTCCAGCAGTTGACAGGCCGACTCGCAGCGCTTAGCCGCTTCATCAGCAAGCTTGGCGAAAAAGCACTGCCCTTGTATCGACTGCTCAGAAAAACAGACAACTTCACATGGACCGAAGAAGCGCAAGCCGCCTTCGACGACCTCAAGCGACGACTATCGACCTCCCCAGTTCTCGTTACACCTCGAGAAAAAGAGCCAATGTTGCTGTACATTGCGGCTACAAATCAAGTTGTCAGCTCGGTGCTTGTGGTTGAACGCGCAGAGGAAGGCAAAGAGCACGGTGTTCAGAGGCCCGTGTACTACTTAAGCGAAGTCCTGTCGCCAACCAAGCAAAGATACCCCCATTATCAGAAGTTGGCATACGCCATCTACATGACGGGGAAGAAACTGCCACACTATTTCGAGTGCCACTCCATCATAGTAGTGGCTTCGAACCCAGTCTCCAGCATCCTCAACAACCCAAACGCTACAGGGCGTGTGTCGCTATGGGGAGTCACGCTAGGACCCTGGGAGATTACGTACCAGCGCCAGTCCGCAATCAAGTCACAGGTCCTACCGGATTTCATAGCCGAATGGACAGAAGCCCAGATGCCCGAACTACCAGACCTGTCGAACAGCTGGACCATCTTCGTCGACGGGTCCAAGCGGGTTTCGGGGGCAGGAGCAGGAGTTATCCTGGTATCACCACAAGGAGACAGGATGCGCTACGTCCTCCGCATGCGTTTCCCGAATCCCTCCAACAACGAGGCAGAATACGAAGCCGTCCTTCACGGTATGCGCATGGCGAAGGCCTGCGGGGCAACCCGCATCAAGATTCATGGAGACTCGAACCTCATCGCTCAGCAAGTCATGAAGGAGTGCGACGCAACTTGCGCGAACATGATCGCATATCGCGCCATGTACGACAAGCTCGAAGGCGAATTCGAGGGCTGTGAAGTAACACACATCGGCAGGGAAAGCAACGAGGAGGCAGATAACCTGGCCAATGTCGGCTCAAGATGCCTCCCAATACCGCCAGGTGTTTTCTTCGAGGAGATATTCGAACGCTCCATCAAGATCAAACCCACACCTGACCCGGCGTTAACAACATGTCCGGGGGCTCGGACAACCGACACCGCCCCAGCGGCAGGAGCAGCAGACCTCCCAAAGGATGCAGCCGCGGTCATGCTCGTCGAGGCAATATGGACAAAGCCGTACTTGGCGTACCTGATGAGGGGCGAACTCCCAGAAGACCCCATCCACCGCCGACAAGTCATGCGGCGCTCTAAGGCCTTCACGATAATCAATGGGGAACTCTACAAGCGAAGCACTTCGGGGGTGCTCCAGCGGTGCATAGCGCAGGAAGATGGAATCGCCCTCCTCCGAGAAATCCATGAAGGAACCTGCGGTCATCACGCTTGCAGCCGAACCCTCGTAGCGAAGGCCTTTCGGTCCGGATTCTACTGGCTATCCGCCCTCTACGACGCCAGGAACATCGTCCAGCACTGCGAAGCGTGTCAGATGTTCGCCACCAAGCCGCATGCGCCGGCATCGGAACTGCACACCATCCCTGTGGCATGGCCCTTTGCACAATGGGGGCTCGACCAAGTGGGGCCTCTCCCCAAATCATCTCGAGGAGGGCATATGTACTTGCTCGTCGCTGTGGACAAGTTCTCCAAGTGGATAGAAGCTACCCCGGTCACCAACCAAGAGGCGACCACGGCAGTCAAGTTTTTCGAGTCCATCGTCTATCGGTACGGCGTCCCGAACAGCATCATCACCGACAACGGCACCAACTTCACTTCGGGCGAATTCCAGGGCTTCGCTAAAGACCTCGGCATCAAACTCAAGTACGCTTCGGTATCACACCCCAAGTCCAACGGCCAGGTCGAAAAGGCCAATGGACTTGTCTGTGGAGGCCTGAAGAAGCGACTGCTTCGACCCCTCAAGCGCGCAGCAGGCGCCTGGGTCGAGGAATTGCCTTCGGTGCTATGGAGCCTGCGAACAACGCCCAACTCCTCGACAGGCTACACGCCCTTCTTCTTGCTCTTCGGGGCAGAAGCCGTGCTGCCCACGGACGTACGCTACAGCGCGCCCCGCGTCACCGCCTACGACGAAGAAGACGCGGACAAGGCGTTAGCAGACGCCCAAGATCTATTGGACGAAGCTCGAGACGTCGCTCTCGTTCGATCGGCGGTCTACCAGCAGAGCCTCCGCAACTACCACAGCAGACGGGTACGCGGACGCTCTTTCGAACCAGGAGACCTTGTGCTCCGACTCAAGCAAACAAGCACGTCGAAGCTGGAGCCACCATGGGAAGGCCCGTACCTCATCCACGAGGTCATCCCAGGAGGAGCATATCGCCTACGCAACCCAAAGACGGGGAAAGACGTCGACAACCCGTGGAACGCCGCGCAGCTGCGCCGCTTCTACCCTTAGCTAACAAAGCTGTCTCCTCTACCCCCTCTACTATGTAATCAGGCGTCGGCAGCAGTCCGCGCCCAACATTGTGCCTTCGGCACCAAGCAATAAAATTCAAGTTCCTCACTTCATGAGTCAACATATTCACATATTCGCCCACGCTCGGGGGCTCAGCCTTTCGACCCACGCTCGGGGGCTCAGCCTTTCGACCCACGCTCGGGGGCTCAGCCTTTCGACCCACGCTCGGGGGCTTCGACCCACGCTTGGGGGCTCAGCCTTTCGACCCACGCTCGGGGGCTCAGCCTTTCGACCCACGCTCGGGGGCTCAGCTTTCGACCCACGCTCGGGGGCTCAGCTTTTCGACCCACGCTCGGGGGCTTTCGACCCACGCTCGGGGGCTCGGCCATTCGACCCACACTCGAGGACTTCGCCTACGCTCTGGGGCCGCGCTCGATCAGCTCACGTTTGGGGGACGCGTTCTCTCGACCTACGCTGGAGAACTTTCGCCTTCCTAATCGATGCTCGAAGTCTCTGCCTTCTCAACACAGTCGAATATAAACACAGGTATACAATATATGTACAGAGTGAAGATACAGACACAACAACAAAGCTAGTTCATGGTGCCGCAGCATCTCGACTCGCCCTCTGACGATCGCTTTCGACGATAATTTGTCGAGCGATACAATCGCCGGTACTTCTACAAGCAGCATAATGCCGTTCCATGTCGTAGCGACCGCTGGGCGACGGCGGAGGCGTCTTCAGAAGCTCTAGGTCGACTTCAGGGTAGTGCGCATGCACGAAAGCAAGTGCGACCACAGCCCCGCTGCGCAGATGTGCCCGGACAAAGGAATGTATAGCATGGCCGTTCTCGAATCGATCGAGCAGCGCCGGCAAACCTTCGGGCTGATCATTTAGAGGAAACATCGCCTGGTGCACCAGCGCAAGGGCACTTCGGCTCGTCTCAGCCAACGCACCAGCTTGAGCAATCCTATCCTGAAGGAGTGTCAGCTTCATTGCCTTCGATCGATCAGCCCAGAAGTTATCAGCAACGGAGTTGGCATGATTCTGGGCAGCAATAATATGTGCGTTTACGCGCCGGGCCTCAGCTGCACTGTCAAGACACGCATCTGCGAACAAGAGAACAAAGACTCAGTCCTGCAGATCCAAGCCAACGTGCAGCGAAAGAAGTTCGAAGACTTACACTTCAGTGATTTGCCAAGATTTTCGATCTCATCTAGAAGGAATTTCTCGCAGTCCGCAGCATACGACGCCTTCGAAAGAGCAACATCGACCTTGGCAGTAACAACCTTTAGTTGGCGCTGCGCGTTCTGGAGCTGATCGCGCAACGATCGAATTAGTGACAACTCGCTCGTGGAGGGCGCTCTTCGCTCAATGGCACCAGCAGTACTGCCAGTTGTTTCGTACGAAACAGGCCAAGCACCAGAGGTCAGCGAAGGATCCTGCATGAGGAGCCGAACATCACACACAAGCAATGGCAACCAAATGGCGTGAAGATTAACATAACAGCAGCACAAGTTTTACAACCGAAAGAGTACTAATCGGGGTCACAGCCCTCGATGTGCACCAGCGAAACTAATTACAATTGGGCACCAGAAGCACTGCTTGCACTACGCCGAACTACCAGCCTTGCTAGACGGCGCGGCGGATGCGCCACGCTTCCGAGCCCTCGCTGCCGCACGCTTCTCGTTCCTATCGGCCAGGAAGCCCGTCATTCGAGCAGCCAGTTCACGAGCACGCGCGACGTAAGTCTTGGCGGACTTGTCGCGTCCGTCCTTATCCTTTGGGTATGTGCTCGTGACCTTGTCAGCATCGAACTCCACGCCATGCATCATCATCATGGAGAAGACAGACTCGGTGCCGATGGTTACCTGACGGCGTACTGCGGCAAATAACGGATCTTCGCCACCCGCCTTCACCGCCACAGCGTCGAGGATTCCCGCCATGGTGTCGCTAGTCGAGTTGGGTACAGAAGTATCCCGAACGCGAACCAGCGTCGACCGCACCCGCGCTAAGAGGTTGACAACCTCTCGGCTCAGGCGTTCGGCAAATCCGATACTGGACTCGATTCCAGCAGGCCCTTTCATCGCTCCGGCGTCTAATTCGGCAGCAGCTACACAAGCAAGCAGACAGCTAAGTCACAACGCGACTTTTCGCCCCGAAAGTTATTCCGGAAAAAGCTTTGAGAACTTACCACGCAAGGCATCAAGTGAAGATTGTAGGCGCTGGGTCAGCTCTCCTTCGCGGGCTTCGGCGTCCAGGCGGATTTTATCCGCGCGCTCCTTAGCTTCGGACGATTCGCCCTTCAGTCGGGCGATTTCGTCGTTCAGCTCGGCGACCTTATCCTTCAAACCCGAATTCTCAGTGGTAAGATTGTCCAGCTGAGTTTTCAGGGAAGTCTTATCAGTAGCAGCTTGGGCCCCAATCCCTAGTCAATAGAAGAAGATGTTCAACAACAAAAGCATCATGTCATACGCAAAGGCGAACTGTACAAGGAAGGTGGCATTACTCACTTCGAGTTTCGTCGAGCTTCTCAGACAGCCTACGATTCTCTTCCTCTAAGGCGAAGAAGCTCCTGCAAACCTTCGACAGGTCCCTAACAACGGGCTAAAGAAAGTCGGGCGACAAATTAACCTTCGAATCATGTTTCGGAGGGCAAGCCCAAGTGTGAACACTTCGACTCACCCTCGGGGGCTACTAATGGTCAAATACGCGAAGTGCAAGTCGAAAGTCTTTGGACTTACATGGTTGCTAGGACCGGAAGGCCCGCCGGACGAGGAGACAAGCACGAATTCTTGTTCCGTCGCCTTCTTCTTGGAAGAGGTCGAAGGCTTCGTCGGAGCAACTTCGGGGGCGACAATATCAGCGACCTTCTCCTGTGAGTCTGCCGTTTGCTCAAGGGCGTCGTCATGAGGTCGAACCTGGTATCGATCTTGATCCCCCGGACCAGTCGACGTTTCCTCGGTGGAAGATCTGAAGCAATCATCAGCGTTAGAATCGGACAACCAAATCAAAACAAGACCACAAGTTACACGAAAGAAGAACTTACGATGCGTCAATCCCGAACTTCGGAAGGACCTTTTTCTCTGTTCGAGGAGGAGGACGGCGGTTCAAAGGCGAGGCAGGGATGGCGCTGTTGTCGTCATCCCCTGAAGAAAAGTGAGTGTCGTCAAGGTCTTCCGAATCCTCGACAACGTCCGCGACTCGTTGTCTCTTCGGAGCCCTCGGTGGCGATGGAGCAGCGGAGGCCGACCCTTCAGGCACCTCGGCGAAGTCACGCCCCGGATATTCGCCCATCTCTGGCTGGGGCGGATAGCATCGGGCTATGTTTATCACCTACATAATGAGAAAGACTGCATTCGACACTGGACGATCCGGCTAAGAAACGAAGAAGGCATTCGAATAAAAGCATAATCATACCTCGGTGCGGGGAAAGGCTTTGCTGAAGGCCACTGCACCGAAGACCTTCGGCACAGGATCCTTCTTCTTGATGTTGGTGACGGCGCGTACGCACTCGTCGATTTCGGCTTCGTGCAGCTCATCCTGAGAGATGCGAGTCGAGTCCCGGCGATCGCTGTAATCCCACATGCAGTGGGCTCGAGCAGCGAGCGGCTGGATTCGGCGCTCGATGAAGGTTCGGATGAGTTGGACTCCCGAAAGTTCCTTCTTCAGAGTAGCTCGAAGCTGTTGGATCTTCTCCATCAGCGGCTCTGTAATCTTCAACTCCTCGTCCGAAAGGTCGTGCCTCCAGGAGACGCGAGGTCGAAGAACGCCGGTGGGATGGAATTCCTCAAGTCCGAAGTTTTCGCCGTCGGAGGATTTGTCCTTGGCGTAATACCACTTCGTCCTCCACCCGGGGTTGTTTTCGGGTGTTTGGAGGTTGAAATACTCGACGTCTGGGCGCACTTGGACGCCGAAACCGCCGGTCTGATAGGGCAGAGGGTGCCGAATCACGAAGATTCGGCGCCACAGTGCCCAGTGGGGTTCGATCCCCAGGAAGCACTCACAAAGCGTGATAAAACACGCAATGTGAAGAACAGAGTTGGGATTCAGGTCATGGAGCTGAATCCCGTAAGCAAAGAGAAGGCCACAGAGAAAAGGATGCGGGGGGAAAGACAGACCCCGCAGCAAAAAGGCGATGAAGATTACCCGGAAACCGAGGGGTGGCCGGGGAACGATCTCCGGGCCGGCGGCGAGCGATTCCGCCGGCGCATTCTTCAGCAGGCCCATCTTCTCGGCCTGGGTCAGCTCCTTGTTGCCAACCTTGGATTGGACCCAGCGGCCAACGCCGGAGCCTTCAGCATCGGCCGTCTTGGCCTTCTGGGCGGCGGCAGTGGCGCCGGCGGCTGTGGAGCTCCTCTTGCCCATGGTCAGGGCGCAGCAAAGATTGCGGAAATGGAGATGGAAAGGAAGAGCTACAAGGATGCTGCGCGAGGAAGAAGACGATGGCGGCGGAGTGAGATAGACTGTTACCCTGCCACCGTTATTTATTCTAGCTCTAGAGATCTACGTCAGATCTCAACCGTCCATGGCGAAGTGGAAACGGCCGGGTTGATCCGACCGTCCACGTGTCAGCACGCGAGCACCGCGGCGTCCACTACGCACGGTAGTCAAGGAAACCGCGCCGGTTATTTCTCACCCACGCGCGGGACGTGCGGTCAAACTCTGTCAACGGCCGCGATGCACGGCTTGAGGGCCCACCACACGTCTTGTCCTGGCAGGCTCAGGCCCGTCCTGCAGAAGATGAGGTGACGACTCGACGCAGTGTGTCGTCAGCGCTGACGCGTTCCCTAGGGTAAAATGCTGTCTTTTCGACTCAAGGGGTAAAAACTGGCAAAGGCTCTTTCGAGTCCCAAAGGTATGTACCCCTTGCACTCAGATGATCTCTCGATCGGGTTTCTTTCGAGGTCTTCTGTGCTTTTCTCTTTTGTGCCATTCGAATGAGCATTGAGTTTCTCGACGACTCTGTCTTTCGTTCTTTTGGGGGAATTTTCCGGTCCCTCGAATTATCTCTTTCGGGCCAGCAGCGCCTTCGACATATTCGAGTCAGGGCTCCGGTCCCTCGAATTATCTCTTTCGGGCCAGCAGCGCCTTCGACATATTCGAGGCTGGACTTCGGCCCCTCGAGCTATTTCTTTCGGGCCAGCAGCGCCTTCGACATATTCGAGTCAGGGCTCCGGTCCCTCGAATTACTTCTTTCGGGCTAGTAGCGCCTTCGACATATTCGAGTCAGAGCTCCGGTCCCTCGAATTATTTCTTTCGGGCCAGCAGCGCCTTCAACATATTCGAGTCAGGGCTCCGGTCCCTCGAATTATCTCTTTTGGGCCAGCGGCGCCTTCGACATATTCGAGGCTGGACTTCGGCCCCTCGAGCTACTTCTATCAGGCCAGCAGTGCTCTCGAAATATTCGAGGCAGGGCTTTGATCTTTCGAGCTGTTTCTTTCTACCCAATAACACTTTTAGAGATTCGGGTTCGAGTTTCGGACCTTTGAATCATCTTGTTCTAATCTGTCTTTCGGGCTATCAACGCTCCTCAATCAACATGCCCGAATTTTGGTCGCCATATACCTGTTCGGATGCCGTATGTCAAATACGAAGGTAAGACCACGATTTGCAACATCGGATGGCCCGGTATTCGTATCAAACGCGCTCTGCCGGAAATTTTCCATACCTACGGTATGAAGCTTGCACCGATGGACGCATCGGGTGCCTCACAAATGAACTGGGCTTCGACTTGGTAAGTCCAACGCGGCTCAGGTCGAGGTAGCGCCAGCCCACGCGGGTTCGAGTCGGGGGACTCGAATCTGAGTAAGCTAACCGAATGTCTTTGCAGCAATGCAATTAACTGAGACCTGACGTGAGTCTCAGGCCGGTTATGCGCATCCCTCTGCAAACCCAACTTAACGCTTTCGAGGCTCTACATGAGAGTAGCTCGAAAATCACGTAACGAAACAAGCATACTATTCGAATGACTTCTGTACATTTGCAGCTTTGCAGGCCAAGTGCTCATGTCGGGTGCGGCTGGGAAGACTTTCGGGAGGAGTCCCTGCCATAGTCTTTGGCTATCCCAGGCACTCGGGGGCTACTGACGAAGGAATGACAGATGGGCCCCCGACATTCGCCTACCTGGTTCTCGGTCCAGGTGGGGTGTCTCAGGAGAGGCTTTCGAGGCCCGTCAAGGCAGTGTTTCGATGCGGCCCGGGAGTATTACTTGGTGTACAAGCGAAGTTTCGAAGAGTCCAAGCTAGATTAGGTCTCAGTTGATCCGATCTGTACATTCTTCAGCAGGCCCATCTTCTCGGCCTGGGTCAGCTCCTTGTTGCCAACCTTGGATTGGACCCAGCGGCCAACGCCGGAGCCTTCAGCATCGGCCGTCTTGGCCTTCTTGGCGGCGGCAGTGGCGCCGGCGGCTGTGGAGCTCCTCTTGCCCATGGTCAGGGCGCAGCAAAGATCGCGGAAATGGAGATGGAAAGGAAGAGCTACAAGGATGCTGCGCGAGGAAGAAGACGATGGCGGCGGAGTGAGATAGACTGTTACCCTGCCACCGTTATTTATTCTAGCTCTAGAGATCTACGTCAGATCTCAACCGTCCATGGCGAAGTGGAAACGGCCGGGTTGATCCGACCGTCCACGTGTCAGCACGCGAGCACCGCGGCGTCCACTACGCACGGTAGTCAAGGAAACCGCGCCGGTTATTTCTCACCCACGCGCGGGATGTGCGGTCAAACTCTGTCAACGGCCGCGATGCACGGCTTGAGGGCCCACCACACGTCTTGTCCTGGCAGGCTCAGGCCCGTCCTGCAGAAGATGAGGTGACGACTCGACGCAGTGTGTCGTCAGCGCTGACGCGTTCCCTAGGGTAAAATGCTGTCTTTTCGACTCAAGGGGTAAAAACTGGCAAAGGCTCTTTCGAGTCCCAAAGGTATGTACCCCTTGCACTCAGATGATCTCTCGATCGGGTTTCTTTCGAGGTCTTCTGTGCTTTTTTCTTTTGTGCCATTCGAATGAGCATTGAGTTTCTCGACGACTCTGTCTTTCGTTCTTTTGGGGGAATTTTCCGGTCCCTCGAATTATCTCTTTCGGGCCAGCAGCGCCTTCGACATATTCGAGTCAGGGCTCCGGTCCCTCGAATTATCTCTTTCGGGCCAGCAGCGCCTTCGACATATTCGAGGCTGGACTTCGGCCCCTCGAGCTATTTCTTTCGGGCCAGCAGCGCCTTCGACATATTCGAGTCAGGGCTCCGGTCCCTCGAATTACTTCTTTCGGGCCAGTAGCGCCTTCGACATATTCGAGTCAGAGCTCCGGTCCCTCGAATTATTTCTTTCGGGCCAGCAGCGCCTTCAACATATTCGAGTCAGGGCTCCGGTCCCTCGAATTATCTCTTTTGGGCCAGCGGCGCCTTCGACATATTCGAGGCTGGACTTCGGCCCCTCGAGCTACTTCTATCAGGCCAGCAGTGCTCTCGAAATATTCGAGGCAGGGCTTTGATCTTTCGAGCTGTTTCTTTCTACCCAATAACACTTTTAGAGATTCGGGTTCGAGTTTCGGACCTTTGAATCATCTTGTTCTAATCTGTCTTTCGGGCTATCAACGCTCCTCAATCAACATGCCCGAATTTTGGTCGCCATATACCTGTTCGGATGCCGTATGTCAAATACGAAGGTAAGACCACGATTTGCAACATCGGATGGCCCGGTATTCGTATCAAACGCGCTCTGCCGGAAATTTTCCATACCTACGGTATGAAGCTTGCACCGATGGACGCATCGGGTGCCTCACAAATGAACTGGGCTTCGACTTGGTAAGTCCAACGCGGCTCAGGTCGAGGTAGCGCCAGCCCACGCGGGTTCGAGTCGGGGGACTCGAATCTGAGTAAGCTAACCGAATGTCTTTGCAGCAATGCAATTAACTGAGACCCGACGTGAGTCTCAGGCCGGTTATGCGCATCCCTCTGCAAACCCAACTTAACGCTTTCGAGGCTCTACATGAGAGTAGCTCGAAAATCACGTAACGAAACAAGCATACTATTCGAATGACTTCTGTACATTTGCAGCTTTGCAGGCCAAGTGCTCATGTCGGGTGCGGCTGGGAAGACTTTCGGGAGGAGTCCCTGCCATAGTCTTTGGCTATCCCAGGCACTCGGGGGCTACTAACGAAGGAATGACAGATGGGCCCCCGACATTCGCCTACCTGGTTCTCGGTCCAGGTGGGGTGTCTCAGGAGAGGCTTTCGAGGCCCGTCAAGGCAGTGTTTCGATGCGGCCCGGGAGTATTACTTGGTGTACAAGCGAAGTTTCGAAGAGTCCAAGCTAGATTAGGTCTCAGTTGATCCGATCTGTACATGGCTTGAGAAACACTCCTGAGACCTAGCCTTATCTTATAAAAGGCTGGGAGGGAGGTTTCGAAACCCTAGAATCACTTCCACCCACCTCACGCCGGAGCGCTCGACAACTTAGAGCTCTCTGCTTTTGGCCAGATCCAATCTGCGCCGCCATTGTAACACCATCATCGTCGCCACCACCTCAATACAAAAGTCAGACAAGCAGGACGTAGGCCTTTTACCTTTCGAGGGGGCTGAACCTGGGTAAATCCTCGTGTCCTTCTGCTTTCGTCTGATCGCCGTCGAGTTCGCCAGGTTCCCAATACGCTTCCTAGATCGAAAGCCCTTCGACATGGGCATTGCCGGGGATAAACCTCGTCAACACACTTTGCTTAATGCAGTTATCTGTTGTTCGCAACTTAATACTCAAGGGGTCCTCGGATTGATTCCCCGCGAGTGGATTATTAGTCATAGATGCAGTTGGATGGCGGTCTATGTATCTTGTTGTAATGCCCAGAGTAAATCTCATAGTGATCCTCTCGACATATGCACGTTATCTTTATTCTATCAATTGCTCAACTATAATTTGTTTACCCAGCATGTCGTTAGTTGTCTTATGGAGAGACACCACTAGTGAACTATGGACCCCGGTCCAATTTCTTTTATATTGCTATCACCTGTTTACTTTACTCGCACTGTTTACTTTCTCGCATACTACTATTGCTTTCCACTCGATACGCTCATTCCTTTGTTTACAGCAAACCGGTGAGATTGACAACCTCATCGTAAGTTGGGAGCCAAGTTATTGGTTGTGTTGTGTGCAGGTTCCATGTTGCTACTAGTTGAAGACGCGCTAACAAGTTATCGCTAACGGCGCCCTTGTTGGAGTGTCACTAAGCTAGCCAGCATCACCTTCTGGAGTTTGGCTTTTTCCTGGATACGATAAACCTTGGTTTCTTACTGAGGGAAAAACTTGCTGCTATGCTCATCATACCTTCCTCTTGGGGTTCCCAACTGGACGGTGTCATACATCATCAACACCGTGCCGCATCAGCTACCACCGGTGGTAGCTCACAATTTTGCTATTATGATATACATATACATTATAGTTGCTCGATAGTTAAAATTTTCAGTACGATAGGGCCCCATTTTAGAGTTCCGCACAGGGCCCGGATTTTGCCGGCCCGGCCCTGGACAAGGGCCATTATGAACACGAATATCAATACAAAATATGTAATCTAACCACTTTAAATTCCATCTGAGACAAAAAAATGATAATTAGCAGCTTCTTTGTTAGTGCACTTGAGTGATACAAATAAGAAAATATCAAACCTATGAATGAGTAACTAAATAATGAGGAAGAGGCGATAATTGACTGTCAACACCAAAACCCGCTTAAGGGTGAAAACTAAGTGGAATCGGTTGAAAATGAGCTCTAAATTCTATGTCCTAGTTGCTTCTCATCGAGCTTTAGAAATTTCTACCCGTCGGACAGTCTTGGAAAGAAACGTTCAGGCCTCAAACACCAAGCATAACATCAAATGGGAACACTCAAATCAGAATGAAGACTTCCCACCCCACCCTACCAATACCAAACTTCTTTTGGGCATTCGGTGAAAATTCATGTGAAAATTAGCTTGTCTACTCCACTTTCCCCACCTCTTTGTACTATTACAAAATCTATCACATTTAGGCCATCTTCCAGCTTACATAGTCTCCCTTGCATGCACTCTGAAGAATCTGTGTGATGGCCTTGTATATAGCTAGTTTTTCTAAATGCTCGTGCCACTGTCTCTTCCTCTTGAGATAATCCCGGGAGCGAGCATCGATCCGATGAGCCAGCATCAATCGCAGTTCTAAACTATTGGAATATATACGATGAATGTGAGAGTTGCCAGTTGGGACATGTCATCGATTTGAGTTCTTTTGTCTGATACCTGATATGTATAATTCCAACCCTGCAACTCAACACATAAAGAGATCAGAGCTAACAAACCTTTGAGAACCAATCTAGTGTTGATATGGTTCTTGCGTCGGGATGCAGTTTCTACTGTTTGAAGAATAGGCATGACTGTCACCATGAACACGAATTATGGAGATCGATTTGTCATCTCTATTTTTGGGCAGTGGATTTGGCGGGCATATCCTGATAGCTAGACACCTCATGTCGCCGCAATTTGGACTTTGGAATATCTACATGACACCTATAGTCATTTATCTAGGTCACGGCAGTTACAGACTTGAGATCCAATGAAGTGTTCAGGTGCTCACCTGCCAGTTACAGACTTCATGGCACTTCATGAGCTTCAGCCTCCACGCAATCAACAAGCCACAACACAAACAGTTTCTGTAAAAGAAACAGCTCTCGGTCCTGAACATAGCCCTCTTTGCACAAAGGCAGCAGATGGTTGTCGCTGGTAGCAGGGGAGCTTGTCCTCCTCGCGAACGTGTGGGACAGCGGCAGTGGACTTCCGGCCCTCCGAGGGGCAGTGGTGCCTGGTGAAGGGAGAAGTTCGGAGTGATGGCGGGTAGTAGGAGGCCTTGGTGCGGCGGCCTAAGATTGGCTTAGGGGCGGTGCAGGAGGCTGGACTTGGGGCGGCGGATTCAGGGCAGGCGACGGCCGCGCGAGGCAGAGCAGGTGAAGCAGGCAGCCGGTGGAGGAAAGAGACGAGGGGTGGATGGGACGGGGAAGGAGTCGCGACAACGCAGTGGGAAAGGAGGAGGCCGGGACGGCGCGGTGAGGGAAGGCGGCCGGAGATCCCGGCTTGCTCCTGACCGCGCTCGTTTGCGGCGGCTTAGGGGACCGCCTCATGTGGGTTCCGAGGGAAGCTGTCGAGACCCGGGCTAGCGAGGCCAGGTTTTTTAGGTACGAAGCCGGTTTTTTGACGTTCGATGATCGATCAGGTTTCGGACAAGCGAACTTTTTGACGTACGAAGCCTTCTTCGGTTTTCTAACGTACCACGGTTTATGGACCATCACGTCCTCTAGCAATCTTATTAGTTTAGATATCTAACAAGTGACGTCTTATTAGTCCGTGGCGGTCCCGCGTCAGCAACGGCGATTTCGACACACCAACATAAGGCTATCCTATACTAGTGCTTTTTTAATCCATAAATAATTAGAATTGTGACGCTCAATTAGAATGAATAAATAACTTGATCTTCTTGATCATGCGTATCAATACTCTTACTTTCATATTGATAGGTGGTACGACAATCTCTTGTACTTGGGGTTTATAAGGGCATAAACCAAGGTTACAATTTTTTAAGAGACAATGTAGTTTGGAAAAGGTACAATACAAGCAGGATTTATAGTATATGCACGAATTTCAATGTTGCGAGAAAATAAAGTTTTTTCCTTGCGTGGTGTGTCCTGGTTGCAATCAAATCACATCTACTGTAGGAATTACTACTTAGTCTTCACCTTGTCAGCTTGATAAATGGCTGCGGAGATCTTCTTCCAACTCCTTCTAGCGATGATGAATGCGATCACGAACCATAAGCTGTTTAGGCCAATGAAATATGTCCAGAAGTAGTATGGACTAGTCCAGACGTTGAAACCATCCAAGTAGGCGGTAGCGTAGTACAAAAAGGCTGCGAAGACGTGACCGAGACTCAAACTAAACTGGAGAAGATGGTTGTAGGATTTCCTGGACGCAATAGCATAGCTGCAACCAACAAACACGTGGTAAGATAAACCTGATGGAAATATGCCGTAGATGCAATAATATAGTTGTATTATTAATTTCAAGTTTCATAATTAATGATTATGTTTCCATGCTATAAATATATTGGTTCTAAAAATGTTGTTTGGAGGAAACCTAATTACAGTGTGAAATAATAGACACCATATAGGTCCCTATTCTAGCCTATGAGACTAGTTCATGCATATATGATGTACTCCCTCTCTCCGTTCCTTGATATAAGGTGTATAGTTTTTCTTGCACGAATATTATACATAGACTAAAAGGGTAAATTTTGATACGTTTAGACTTTTATATAGTTAGGTGATCGATGTGATCTTATCTCTCCTTATTAGATTGACTCCTAAATTGTGTAAAATATCCCACAATCCCGCCATGCATCTTATATTGAGAATTTTTCACAAAAAACTATACACCTTATATTAAGGAGCGGAGGGAGTATTGTTTTCTTCATTATGGGCATAAATAATATGTTATGACGCTGGAAATAATACATGAGTACAACATTGTTCGGGAAACAATGTTTTTGGACAAACCCTCTTGATAAACCGCAAAACACGTCGTCAATATGTTGTCGGTATTTTCTCATGAATAAATATTATCATTTTTGTGTTTCGTTAGACCATCATAGTGACATAAACTAGGATACCAAAAGGTTACTCTAATATCACCAAACCTTATCACAGGTTTGGGTAGCTATAAAGCTGATCGAGGACTGTACCAAAAATTATGTCGCAGTTCTAGTTATCTCAAGAACGGGATTCACTCCTATGGCGATGGAGAGCTACTATTTGTGTCCACTCATGTGTTACGATATTTGTCATCATCTGGGGATACAACTTTACCATGTGCCTTCATCCCCAACATGTCCCCGAACATGGCAAAAACCCGGTGTTGCGCCTCATCATCGGCATCGACAAGACCTTCTTTGGCATCGACACCGTCTATAATGACTGCCTAATCGACTCACTGTCTTTGTCACCATCGCACCCTTGCGCCCATGGCTCCATGCCGCTCTCATGCGCCTGTAGATTCATGTGCGGATACCTCAACACCGGCAACCCCGAGCATGACATCGACAACAGTGTCCCCTCGCAAACCTACCTCGACCAAGATTTCAACACCCACTACACTCGGCTACCTCAACATCGGCACATAGGGCTATCACCTCATGTGAGCACTCTTCTGCTCTCTCTATAGTCCAAGCATCCTTGCCAAAACTCTGTCCAGGACGTTCTCCCAACGACTGGGGGATTGGGAGGGGTGGTCAGCCCATTGGTTTCTACCTTTGGTTTCTCTCTAGTCTAACCTTTCGTGATGCTACAGTTGTTCAAGTTACTACCGTGCGCTATGACCGCAGGGAGTGTTAGAGATAGGATTAGTAGTTTAGATTACAGGGGATTTGCATAAGATTTGTAGTCCACCTCCTACCATATCTTTAGAAGAGCTTCTTGCCCTCCGAGTACTATATAACTCATCCGAAGGGTTAATACAATCTTGTTGTCAAGGATTTGTATAGGCTCAATATAATCATCCATACATTACATCAAACATCATACTCTTTTGGATAGGCATGATTCTTGTTTATTTTAGTGCCCACAAAGCTGTCCATAGGGAAGCTCATTTTTTCGAAATGGAGGGCATACCCCAGCCTCTGCATCGAATGGATGCACATAGCTCTTTTTATTTAATAAATATCCACAAAGGCCTTAGAAGAGAAATACAATATATATAAACCCCAAGCCACCATCCTAGTGACAGATCGCTAAACCTACATAAACTGGTTAAGGGGTGACTATGAATAGGGCCCTTGCCCTGACAACACACCAACGTGTCTCATCTAAATAATCGAAGGCTTCAACTAGCTGCCCCACGACTAGCTAGTAGCACTACCGGTCCAACAAACTCTCAGCGCGTGCCACCGCACATGATATTGTTGCCGCCGCCATCTTCCGCAAACCATCTTCAGGAAGGATCACCCCACCTACCTTGTCTAGCGTATTGTCACCGCAACCACGATGTCAGAAAACTAGTCTGCTTTGCACCTGTAGACCATCACGCAACCGGCATCGAGACCTCGCTGCTTCACACCGCTGAGACTCATCGTCTTTGATGTGCTCAGAGACATACCGCTCCACCTCAGAACCACCACCAGGCATCGTCAACTCCAAAAATGATGCCCTCAGGGGAGAATGGCGCCAAGTGTCACCATCGTTCGATTTGGGGAACCAGATCTGGTGTTTCCCCAGAGTTTCCCGGGTGAGGGCAAGGCTGCATTAATGATGCCTTCAACAAGGTAACGATGCATAGGCGCCGTCATCGTCCACCATGACTAAAGTCTGGCTCGGTTTTCACCGGCAGCCACTCTTCACCAACGGGAACTAGATGCCAGATTGCGAAATCCGGCAGTCTAGCCACAGAAATCTAGTCGACCACCTCCGATGAACAAGACACAAAAAATCCGGCAGTATCGATCACCGCCATGCATAGGACCGAAGCCCCAGACACCCTCGTGCTCTGAGAAGAGCCCAGGAGGACCCGAAGACAACATCGGAGCTAGGACAAAGCCTAGGAGATAGAATCAAACAAGTCCCTCCCAAGCCATTTGGGCCCAAAACAGACCCGTCTGCACCTCCGCCACCGCATGCCGAGGCCTGGCCACCGTCGTTCGCTGCACAGTCGACAGAGGGCAGCCGGGCAGACGCCGCCACTATTGACCGCACACCGAGCCGAGGGAGGCCACTGCCGCCAGACCACTAGGCTTTGCCCGGCGATGCCAAAGGAGACTGCTGCGCGCGGGGGGGAGCAGAAGGTGGCGAGGGACGCCGAGCCAGCGGCTCCTCGGGGCGGTAGGGAGCTGCCGCTCGCGTGAGAGAGGAGGAAGGGTCAAGGGAAAGAGTATGGTTAGATCATAGACGTGAATGATGCAACCCCCATGGAAACAAACTCATGATAGTGTCTTTTCTGTGCAATGAACCCACACACCTCTACCTGGGTCATATATAGTTGCGTCAAGATTCCTGTTGGCTCATCATTTTGACTTTGTTGCAACATCTCTTATATTGTTGCTTTTAAATGAAATCACATATGAACTTTAAACTTTGCAGGTCAGTGGAACATTAGAACTTAGATATGTAGAAAATAGTTCATGATGTATATTTATGCCATATCAATATACATAATTATTTTTAGTATGTTAGAATATTTCAATTTACATACTAAAATTGCCACAAAAAATTGAACTTTAATTGTTTATTACAAATTGACACTTTATATGTACACCTACAAAAATTGAAGATTGTATACATTATAGTTAGGAAAATCTAGTACGAGGGGCACCGCATGAGGATGCTATACATGCGGCGGCACTTTTTTTTGAAGCTTTAAACAGTGGGAGAGCTTCCCACTGCAATTTTTATAAATTTTAAGGTTTAACGTGCTGTACAAGATAGAGGAGCTTCATGAACCTCTAAAAACAAAACAAAAAAGAATAAAAAGAAAAGGAAAAAAACAAAAAACTATACAAGGAATATACCACCTTATAGAGAGAGCAGAGGTAGGGAATCTACCACCTCAGGATGATATCATCGCATTAATTGCAAAGTTTGAAATTCAAAATGCTTTATATCCTTAAGCGTTAATCCGATTAGTGATATGTTTTCACCACTGATTTCGAATCGACGGGGGCTTCAAATCTAGATCTCATGTTGTTATGTTTAGACGATTTTTTTGTCGCATCAGTTGCCATATTGCGTTACCATAGTTGCTAGATTAATAGTTACCATGTTAATTATGTATAGGTTGATGTTCTACATATTGTAGGCATTAAAATGACCTCTACACATGGATAGACGACCTTGAAATGTGTCCAACAGATGATATTGTTTATCAAAAAATAGTAGCATGCACATTGCATCGATGTAGAACGTACATGGAAGAACTGATAAATAACTTATTTCTAATCCCTAGTCCCTAGTGACTAATATGGCGATTATAATCTGGAAAATACTGCTAAAAGTTATTTTAATCTCGCAAATATGTGAAAACAATTTGGCAAATACTGACAAATCATGTTTTAGTCCGGCAACTAAGTTAGTGATAATCTAGCAAGTATGTGATAGTAATCTGGAGAATCAATCAGATTGGTTTGAGAGATAAAAGTTTTTTAAACTTAAAATAAAGAGAATAAGTAACATATGCATGCATGCATGAGAAGGGGCGAGAGCCGCCGCACGGACCTGCACATTGTGTGCGGGCACCGCCTGGTAGCACTTCCCTTTATAGTTTGACAGAAACAAAGGTGAAAATTCAATTAGTGTGGCGGTGTAGGTTAGTCGGCTTAGACACTACTTTCCCGAACTATTTATGAAATCCGAAATTTTGGGCATCGCACTTTCCGAGCAATCTTTTCCAAAAAAAAAAAAGGATGTCCAATGGTTGTGATTAGAACCGCCTGCGTTGAGACGCGGGGCTCTTCAAGCTCGAGCGGTGATGCCTCTCCCTCGAGCTCGCGCGGCACCATTTGCCCTTGATGCTCGTGCGGCACCGCCTCTGCCTTGACCTCGCGTATGGCGCTTGCATTGAAGATGAATGTCGACACAGAGCCGGAGTCCGCCTGGGCGTGGATTGGCATTGCGAGCAGAGATATAGGCCCTTCCAGCAGAGCCATCATCCCCTCCATGAAGAGGATGGAGGTGTCCCTGGTGATGTACCTGGAGTCTGCCCTGCTGTATTCCTTCCCTGCACAACACCACGGAATTATAGAGAACAAGCTGACCTCAAACCCCAATCTTGCTTGATTGATATGGAACTTGTCGGCGGGTTACAGAGTTCGTCAAAGAAACTAGGGTTGCTGTTGGTGAAGAAGTTGGGGGAGAAGACGTAGGAGCCCTCGATGACGAGGTGGATGAGGCCAGTGAACGCCCACCAGCACATGAGCACCCGGTCGGCCTTGGACAGCCCTCCGCACCTCCCTGCCAAGCGAAAGCACGAGCTCACGATGAGATTCTGGAAGGGTGGGGAAGGATTGGTAAGTGGCGGAATCGGCCCTTGTTACCGGAGAGCAGCCAGACGGCGAGGACGACGACGGAGGAGGTGCCGTAGAAGGGCCCGAGGATGTCAAGCTGGGAGAGGCGCTGCGGCACGTACCCCGCCGGGAGGTCCATGCCCGCGGGCGAATCAAGGTGAGCAGCCATTTCCGCCGGCGTCTTGATCTGAGAGTGGGAGCTGGAGCTGCAGCGAGTCAGTAGTCAGCTGGGTAGATGGTGGATCAGATCGAGTGCCTGCCAAAGAACGAGGTCTTTAATATATAGGACCATACTTGAATGGGCATGCTGGCCTTCCCTCCATAATTAGCGCTAGGATCAACACATTGTATGGGTAGATTTTCTCTCGTCCAATCGCTCGTCACCTATGGCAGCACTCTGCTTTGAGAGCAAAAAAAAAATTGCAGTATATTGATCTCTTTACATTGGCAGCGTCTTATATTATGCTCTTGCAATCGCCGGCTTCATAGAATTTCTAACGAGTCCACTCGTATCTCTACTAATAATATTGCTAGAGGTATGGTCCGCGGCTTGTAAGTATGCTTTCAATCCACCAAAAGTATGTTTTCATTCACTAGTAGAAAAATGGGCATCCGTCTAAGCCTTTAGTACCGGTTTCCGTATGAACCGGTACTAAAGGATACATTAGTACCGGTTCCCTTGCCCAGCCGGCTGAGGAACATCAATACCGGCTCGTTGAGGGCCTTTTGTACCGGTTCGTATTACGAACCAGTACGAAAGGGTTTCAGTCCAATTTTGAGGCAGAGGTGGGGCCAGAGCTGAACCTTTAGTACCGGTTCATCTGAAGAACCGGTACTAAAGGGTCCCTGCCCTATTTCTTCAGCCCGATCCCTGCATCTCATTTTCTCTCCTCCTTCTCCTCTCACATTTCCAAATATTTGGCACCTCTCACACTCCAACAAATCTCTATTTTTCTCCACAATTTTATCAAGATTGACGGCACCCATCTATCCAAGGGTTAGCAATATCATCCTTTCTTCCGGCGTTCCTAATTTAGCTCATTTCTTTGCTAGTTTAACTCGTATTATTTTTCTAGTGCTAGCAAGGTGTTTGATGAAATGTCTAAGTTAGGAATTTCATTCTTTTTGTATGCAATTGAGCTCAAATTAAAGTATGTTTTGTAGGTTTTAGTATCGTCCCCGTCGTCACCGCCGTCGATCGCCAGCGTCTTCCCCTAGCCGGCACTGTACCACTTCGGTGAGCCTCTTTTTTTTAATAAAAAAAACTTAGTTTTATGTGATGAACTTGAATATTAATTAAGTTGGTCACTCATATATCCATGATGTTGTGTAATTAATGATTTTTGATATACTTATATAATGCAGATGAATCAATAATGGATGTACGGTGACCGATGCCATCCCGACTTCATTACTGGCGTGCATTATTTTCTCAACGTGGCAGAGGCAAACAGGCGGTCGAATGGTTTCATTTATTGTCCATGTAATTCCTGTAGAAATACGAAGGATTACTCTACCTCAAAGACCCTTCACTTCCACCTGCTTGAGAATGGTTTCATGCCCGGCTATAATTGTTGGACCAAGCACGGAGAAAGAGGGGTTATAATGGAAGGCAGCGAAGAAGAAGAGGATAGTGACAACTATCCTATGTTCACTGAAGACGGTGATAGTAGTATGGGGGAAGACGAAGCTGAAGAAGAGCCCATTTTTGATGAGCCCATTTTTGATGACCCCGATGACGATTTGGGTCGGGCCATTCTTGATGCGAAGATAAACTGCGGAAGTGAAAAGGAGAGGTTGAAGTTGGAGAAAATGTTAGAGGATCACAACAAACTGTTGTACCCAAATTGCGAAGATGGCCAGAAAAAACTGGGTACCACACTGGAATTGCTGCAATGGAAGGCAGAGAATGGTACTTCTGACAAGGGATTTGAAAAGTTGCTGAAAATAATAAAGAAGATGCTTCCAGGGGAGAACGTATTGCCTTCTAGTACGTATAAAGCAAAGAAGGTTGTCTGCCCTCTAGGATTAGAGGTGCAGAAGATACATGCATGCATCAATGACTGCATCCTCTACCGCGGGGAGTACGAGAATTTGAATGCATGCCCGGTATGTGGTGCATTGTGGTATAAGATCAGGCGAGATGACCCTGGCGATGTTGAGGGCGAGTCCACCCACAGGAAGAAGGTTCCTGCGAAGGTGATGTGGTATGCTCCTATAATACCACGGTTGAAACGTTTGTTCCAAAACAAAGAGCATGCCAAGTTGTTGCGATGGCACAAAGAGGACCGTAAGAAAGATGTGATGCTGAGACACCCCGCTGACGGATCGCAGTGGAGAAAAATCGATAGAAAGTACAAGTCATTTTCAGATGACGCAAGGAACTTAAGATTTGGTCTAAGTACAGATTGCTTTAATCCTTTCGGGGAGCAGAGCTCCAGTCATAGCACCTGGCCAGTGACTCTATGTATCTATAACCTCCCTCCTTGGTTGTGCATGAAGCGGAAGTTTATTATGATGCCAGTGCTCATCCAAGGCCTGAGGCAACCTGGCAACGACATTGATGTGTACCTGAGGCCATTGGTTGAAGAACTTTTACAGTTGTGGCGTGAAGAAGGTGTACCTATTTGGGATGAGCACGAACAAAAGGAATTTAACCTACGAGCATTGTTGTTTGTAACCATCAATGATTGGCCTGCTCTTAGTAACATTTCAGGACAGTCAAACAAGGGATACAATGCATGCACACACTGTTTAGGTGAGACTGACAGTATATATTTGAGAAACAAGAATGTGTACATGGGGCATCGTCGATTTCTTCCAAAACAACATCAAGTAAGAAAGAGAGGAAAGCATTTCAGAGGTGAGGCAGAAGACCGAATAAATCCTACCCGCCCTACTAGGGATGTTATATATGATATGGTCAAGGATTTAAAAGTGATCTTTGGAAAGGGTCCTGGCGGACAATCTGTTCCGCATGATGTTGATGGACATGTACCCATGTGGAAGAAGATGTCTATATTTTGGGAGCTACCCTACTGGAAAATCCTAGAGGTTCACTCTGCAATCGACGTGATGCACGTGACGAAAAATCTTTGCGTGAACCTGCTAAACTTCTTGGGCGTGTATGGGAAGACAAAAGATACACCGGATGCACGGCACGACCAGCAATATATCCACGAAGGAAACAACCTTAATCCATAGAAGTATCAAGGTACTGCCAGCTACGCTCTTACCAAAGAAGAGAAGGAGATCTTTTTTGAAGTCCTGAGTAGCATCAATGTCCCGTCTGGCTTCTCATCGAATATAAAGGGAATAATAAACATGTCAGAGAAAAAGTTTCAAAACCTAAAGTCTCATGACTACCACGTGATTATGACACAATTACTTCCGGTTGCATTGAGGGGGCTTCTATCAAAAAATGTTCGAGTACCCATTGTGAAGCTATGTGCGTTCCTCAATGCAATTTCTCAGAAGGTGATCAATCCACTAACTCTACAAAATTTACAGAAGGATGTGGTGCAATGTCTAGTCAGCTTCGAGTTGGTGTTCCCACCATCCTTCTTCAATATTATGACGCATCTCCTCGTTCACCTGGTCGAAGAGATTAGTGTTCTCGGTCCTGTATTTCTACACAACATGTTCCCCTTTGAGAGATTCATGGGAGTCTTAAAGAAATACGTTCATAACCGTGCTAGGCCAGAAGGAAGCATCTCCAAGGGCTATGGAACAGAGGAGGTCATTGAGTTTTGTGTTGACTTTATTCTTGACCTTAAGCCGATCGGTGTTCCTGAATCGCGCTATGAGGGGAGACTGCGTGGAAAAGGCACGCTAGGAAAGAAAGCAACAATGTGTATGGACGGACATTCTTTCACTCAAGCACACTACACAATTCTACATAATTCTAGCTTGGTGGCTCCGTACAAAGTAGAACACAAGAATATTTTACGCTCTGAATACCCGGAGAAACGTGAAGATTGGATTGATGGAGAACACATGAAGACTTTCGGCGGTTGGTTGCAAACATGGCTCATGAATGTCACTGATGAAGAACAGCTATACTTGTTGGCCAAGCAACCATCTTCGACTATATCGACATTTTAAGGGTACGAGATAAATGGGAATACATTTTACACATTCGCCCAAGATAAAAAGAGCACCAACCAAAACAGTGGTGTCCGCTTTGATGCAGCAGAGGACAATGGGAAGAAGGTCACATATTATGGGTACATAGAGGAGATATGGGAACTTGACTATGGACCTAATTTCAAGGTCCCTTTATTCCGGTGCAAATGGTTCAACCTGAAAAACGGGGTACAGGTAGACCCGCAGTACGGAATGACTACAGTGGATCTCAAGAATCTAGGGTACAACACCGAACCATTCGTCCTAGCCAGTGAAGTGGCTCAGGTTTTTTATGTGAAGGACATGCCTACCAAACCGAAAAAAGAAAAGAAAGGCAAGAGGACACATCATACGATGAGCCAAAGCGCCACATAGTTCTTTCAGGAAAAAGAAACATCGTGGGAGTAGAGGACAAGAAAGACATGTCAGAAGATTATAATAAGTGTGATGATATTCCACCCTTCAAGGTGAAAACTGACCCAAGCATCATTTTAAATAATGAAGATTGTCCATGGCTGCGTCATAATCAGAAGAAAGGGAAACACAAGAAGAAAACTCAGAAGACTAGATAGGGATCATAACTTGTGTATCTCAATATGGATTTTTGTGTAATGATGTTATTGTATGAGGGAAATTTTTCCGAGGCGGAGCTTCCGAAGATGCCGTAGGGCGTGAGCACCAACGACATCTTCGAGAAACTCCGCCGTGGGAGATTTCCCAACCCTTTACCCACACGTCCTTATCCCACCGACAGTTTTGTTAGATGACACAAAAAACACCTTTAGTCCCGGTTGTACCCACCAGCCGGGACTAAAGGTTAGATGGTTCCCCGCGCCACTGCGTTCCCGCCTATTTTCTTCCCGCGCTTTCCACCGCTTCTACTTTGTCTTGTTCCTCCGATAGGGGCATCGTGTGTCCACCCACACGTCCTTATCTCATCGAGCAGTGCATCCACCCACGCGTCCTTATCCTGCCGACATCTTTAGTCTCGGTTGCACCCACCAACCGGGACTAAAGGTTACCCACACGTCCTTATCCCACCGACAGTTTTGTTAGATGACACAAAAACCGGGACTAAAGGTTCCCGCCTATTTTCTTCCCGCGCTTTCCACTGCTTCCCGCCTCCGTCTTCCCGCCATTTTTCACTATATATATGTAGGCTTGGCCTCCATTTACATATCACATCTAGACTCATATCTGCAAACCTCATCACTCTCTTCCATGGCTTCCATCGTATCTCTAACCCCCCAGGAGGCGGAGGCGCTTTGCGCCTCAAACTACCCCTGCCCGCCGGGCTACCGCGTCCCCACCGGCTGGATGCTGAGCGTCGGAGGCGTACCGGTCCCTCCTGTCCCTGTAGGTGTGGCGCGCCAGATGGCCATCACGAACCACTACTACTTCGAGCTCACGCCAGAGCAGCGGAGGAATCCTCAGTGGCATCCCGACTACAGCCTGACTTGGGACGCCTTCTTCATCAATCGGCATGAGAGTGCGCTTGCCAGGCACGAGGAGGACGGCTCGCCTCGTTCGAACTTCAACGAGGCCGGCCGTCGGCTATGGTGGCGCGGCCGGACTCTCCAGAGCGTCATGGCCTACCGTGGCCCCCGCCTGCGCTACCCTCAGTCTCAGCCCACGCGTGCTCACCAGTCGAGGTTCGACTACCGCGACCCCGATGCCAGCGACGATGACACCGGCGACTACGACGACTACAGTGGCGACGTTTATAGGGCTAGGCACGACTATGACTGAATCACTCCAACATTCGAAAACAAGCTCGGCCGATTGTGACCTAATCCGGCCATGTATCTTAATTTTCAGTTGAGATATGTACTTCTTTTCATGTTCAATCATTTTTCCGCCCTTTTTCTTTCCGCCTTTTTCTTTCCGCCCTTTTCTTTCCGCCCTTTTCCTCTCACGGACGCAGCGTGCCGCCGCGGTAACCGACACTTAATTATTAAGCGAACATATGATCAATAGAAACTGCAACAGAAAAATCAAATATAACTAATCAAAAAGAAAATCAAACATAACTAATCAAAAGAAAATAGGAAATCAAATATAACTAATCAAATATAAGTAATCAAAAAGAAAATCAAATATAACTAATCAAAAGAAAATAGGAAATCAAATATAACTAATCAAATATAAGTAATCAAAAATAAAATCAAATATATCTAATCAAAAGAAAAAAGAAAATCAAATATAACTAATCAAAAATAAAATCAAATATATCTAATCAAAAGAAAATAGAAAATCAAATATAACTAATCAAATATAAGTAATCAAAAAGAAAATCAAATATATCTAATCAAAAGAAAAAAGAAAATCAAATATAACTAATCAAAAATAAAATCAAATATATCTAATCAAAAGAAAATAGAAAATCAAATATAACTAATCAAATATAACTAATCAAAAATAAAATCAAACATATCTAATCAAAAGAAAATAGAAAATCAAATATAACTAATCAAAAATGAAAATAAAAAGAAACTGTAAAAGAAAAATCAATAGAAACGGCAAAATAAAAATGAAACGAAAATCAAAAGAAACAGCAAAAGAAAAATCCAACGAAAAGCAACAGAAAAAGCAACAGAAAAATCAAAAGAAAAAGAAAAAAAACCTTTGGTACCGGTTGGTGGAAAGAACCGGTACGAAAGGTTAAAATTGCGAAAAGAATTTTCGTAATTATATTTGGTACCGGTTGCTGTTACGAACCGGTACTAAAGGTAACCTTTAGTACCGGTTCTTTACAGCAACCGGTACCAAAGGCCTAGGGCCTTTTTCTTCCACGCGCCTAGTCTGAGTCGTTCCCCTCTCTCTCTCTCCAAACACACGCACGCGCAGCGCCGCCTCGATCTGCCGGAGCACGCAGCCTCGATCCGCCGGAGCACGCAGCCTCGAGCCGCCGGACTCCTCCCGCATCCTTCCTCTCGCCGGAACACGCAGCCGCGCATCGGTGCCCCGGCCTCCTTCCCACGCCCCCGCCACAGATCAAGACCCGGCCGGCCGGTGGCGCCCTTGCCCTCTCAGCTCGTGCGGCCGCGTGTGTCCTCTCCGGCTTCCCGTCGTCTTACAGGTAACCTCTCCCTCTCTAATCTTGTCTCCTGCACTGATTTGTACTTCTAATTGACTTGAAAGCAAAGATAAATTTCATATCTTACATCATGATTCAGTTACTAAGATCTTATGCAAGTAGCAGCCACAGCTCACATATATGTGGTAGTATGATACAAAGCCTATTTTGGTTTTAAATTGTGTTAACGCAAATAGAGAAGTACAAAAATGCAGTAAATTAGCTGATATTATTTGTTACTTAGGATCAGTTATCTTGGTGTAGTAATTCCACTATTCTTGATCCATGGTCCTTGTTCTTGAACTGCATATTCAGTGATGTCACCTTGGAACTTCAACAGAAACAGTTAAGCTGCTGTAAGGTTGATTGATGCCCTAAGAGTGCTGAATTGTGTACTACTATATGCTCATGTGCTTGAAGTAGTAATAGTAGCTGATCTTTCTGAGTGTCTAGATTGCTATCACTCAATATTTGGCTAGCGTCCAACTCATACTCTAGAATTACCAAAGGATCTCCATTGATTTGTCTGCTATATTGAGATGTCTGTTAGAAAAGTTTTTAGTTTTGAGGGGTCCATGGTTGCTTACTTTTCAAGAGACTATATGCAGATTATTTTAGCTATAATATGTGACAGTCAAGCCCTATTGAGAATGATATACATACTATATACCAATATAAGAAACACAAGTTGTATTTAATACTCCAATATAGGTAACCTTCTAGTGTACTAGCAGATTTCATGCTAGTACACTAGCAGATTTCATGCTCGTCTTCTAGTGTTTTCAACACCACTAGTTGTGTCATTATTGCACAAATTAACAAGTTTAGCAAATCTGCTAGCTTATTTTGTAAATACTGCTAGATTATTGCATTTTGCTCTGTAACATTAAGTGATAGTTTAGTTAGGATTATTTTTGCCTAAGTTAGGATCCTTTCATGTTATTATTCTTTTGCCTCTATGCTACAAACATTAAGTGATAGTTTAGTTAGGTTTTCAGTGTCTTGTGTGATGTAGAGGAGCCCAAAGTTTATGTTAACTTAATTTATTCTTGAATCATACACAGGTCCTTTATTTCCTTTCTATAATCACAGGTGAGGTGGTTTAGCTGGAAGCACTGAGATGGCATGCTAATCTGGGATACTATGCAGCTATAAAATAGATTGTCCTTTTTTGTTTTGACCTATGTATGTTCTGAAATCTGAACAAATGTTGCTGCTATGTATGTTGTTGCATGCTGGACTCCCTATTATGTTGTGAAATCTCCATAATAGTGCTGTAAGTGAAACTATGAAGGATCTGACATGCTTACTTGTTTCTCGAGATAATGATGTTGTTGTGTTGTGAATTCGAGATAATGATGTTGTTGTGTTGTGTCGAGATAATGATGTTGTTGTGTTGTGTTGTGTTGTGATTTACCACTAGTTGTTCTCATGGTTTTAATCCTCAATTAGATGTGGTCCCCTTCCATATATGTCCGAGTTCTTCTATAGTATACATGGTACAAGTGTTCTATAAGGCATTGTTGTCATCCTATACATATATCTTGTCCATTAATAAAAAAAAATAATTGCACTTAATTTTGCAGTGACATTGAGCTATGGAGGACGACACCTTCATCCGAGATGAGGAGCGAGAAGAAATGGTGCAGAAAATGATATTTGAGAGTGCCCGTGGACCGGAACCCAATGGAGAACCCGATGGAGATGACGATGATTTTGGCTCACAATTTTTGAACGATGTCGGTGAGGGACTTGAGTCTGAAGAAAGAAGAGACAACGAAGTGTCCTTAATAAACTCCGGCGAGGTGTATATCAAGGCTATATGTTCATCACTTGATGCATTGATTTATTTGTATTACACTTATTAACGAATCATTTTTCTTTTAGCCTTCTGGATCATCGAGCAAATCTGTTAAAAAGCAACGAGGCCCGACGCAACGTCTAAAGGGCGAGGGTAGGTTAGCCCTCACCGCATTTAAGGCTAGTGGTCAACCGGTGGAGCCCAAAGAGCACTGCCGTAAATTTATAAACCAAGCTGGAGTTCTTGTTAGGGACCATGTACCGATCAGCATTGTAGAGTGGCATAAGCCGAAGAACGCGGGGGCTGAAGCTAGTTATGTCAATGATACTCTAAAACTTTTTCTTTGGGACAGTCTACTAACACACTTTAGCCTACCGGAAGACATGACGGAAGGCCAGAAGAAGAAAGTCAAGGAATTGACTCTTAAGAGGATGGCCACACAATTCCAGACCTGGAAGAAAAATTTATGGGCCAGATATGCAGATAAAGATCCAGTATTCACTGGAAGTCTAGTGAAGATAAAAGATCACTGGCCCGCATTTAAGAGCTATAAGAAATCTTCTACTGCTGTGTCCCGGTCAGTCACAAATACGAAAAATGCTTCAAAGAAGGAACATTTCCATCATTTGGGGTCAGGTGGCTACAAGACTGCCATTCCGAAGTGGAGAGCATTTGAAGCTAAACTGATGGAGGCAGGAATCACTCCACAGACATGGGACTGGCCCGACCGGTCCAAATTCTGGTTGTTCGCGCATGGGGCAGGGTTGGACCCAAAGACAGGGCAGATCGTTGCAAAGGGAAAATGGAAGGAAAAAGTTAATGCAATCACGACGCAGCTTATAGATGCAATTGAAAAAGTTAGAAAGGGAGAGTACATTCCCGATAGAGAGAATGACGAGCTGACACTCGCTCTTGGGAATGCGGAACACGTTGGACGGATACGAGCCCTCCCAGGTGTCACCATGAAGGAAGCATGGCCGGAGTGCGCTGACACTTATAGAAGCCGTTCGAGAAAGAAGAAGCAGGACTTAGACAGGTTAGCGGAATTGATAAATAGGGTGGAGGTGCTTGAGAAAAATCAGAGGGCACCTGATCAGCCGTTGTTTATACAACATCCTCAAGCCGATGCCGCCCCATCTCAGCGAAGAAGCAGTGTGGGTTCCTCGCATCTTGAATGTGCAGGAAGCTACCCCGTGGATTATGTCACGGAGAAGACAGATTGCGAGCTACATGTGCAAATGAGGAACGTGTCCGTTAAGGTGGCGGTCGGCTATGTTTACCCAAATGAAGATGGAGCAACGCACCATCATATGCCCATTCCAACTGGCTGTGTTCATGTCGGGGTGGATGACATTGTTCCGGGTTTTGAAACAATGGAGCTTGATTTTCCTGGAGGTGACGAAGAGAAGACACTGGCCGATGTCAAGCGCGGTTTCGCCATATGGTCCAAGAAATACATTGTCCTTTTGCCAAGGCCACCGACTCCTCCTCGTAGCAGTCCACATGAGCAGCAAATTCCACATGAGCAGCAATGGCCATCGACTCTGCCTGGTAGCAGTCCACATGAGCAGCAAAGTCCACACCTACCGGAGAGGGACCCCAGCGTGAGTCCACCATCTCGAGATCCTCCGCGTAAGACTGCATTTTTAAGCGGAACGGTACGCCGCCTAGGAAGAGACCTAGAAAGGAGAAACCACTGCCGCCTATCGAGAAGTTACCTTGGGAAAGAACTATCGAGGAATGCAGCGAAATATCTAAGTCCGAGGTGGCAAAACATTTTGCTAAGAAAGTGCCAGAGATACCTTTTGAGAAGACTCTAGATCCGGTGAAAGTTATTCGTACCGTTGAAAATCTATATGACCCTCCACCATCGCCGCCATCTGACTATAGGCGTTCTATTGAAAAGTCGTATGACGCTATGGTGGAGGTGAAAAAACCCGATCAATCGGTGGTCTCGGCGAAAACTAGGAAACAAGTGTACCAGCTCGGAGAACAACCCGTTCAATCGGTCCCCCCTCTCAAGGTGTTTGACGAGAAGGCCGTTGAAAGTTCTCGACAAAACACAATTGATTACCCCATCGCTGAAGTAGTATATCAATTTGTTCAAGGGAAAGATCTGGTCGAGAATATCAGGTCGCTACCAACATGTATGCGTAATTTGAATGCGTGGTACACTAATGCCACAAAGAGAGGGATTGATTGTATCATGGTGCGAGTTAAGGATGAGCACTACTTCCAAGAATACTCTGTGAGCGTTGACTTCCTCGAACTTTTTCAGTTATACAATCTCCGGGCCATCGACAAATCTATCATCAGTTGCTATTGTCTGTAAGTGATTTATTAATATAATTTAAGAAGTCTTTAGCTCAGCTCATTCATTGTCTGCAAATTATCCTCAATTTAATCTTTTGTGCGCTATATTATGCAGATCGAAGAAGCTCGAATGCAAAAGGGATGAAATCACGGACATTGGGTTCATTGACCCAGATACAATGCATGAAAAAACCATAGAAGATCCCATCTATAACAAGGATACACCAGAGACTTTGCTAAGGTTTTTGAAGCGACAACGTGACAAAAAGATAATACTTTGGCCTTACAACTTCAAGTAAGTGTAACTGTCTTATAACACATTCTATTTTGCTCACCATATGTTAAAATTTTAACTGATGACTTATATCTATGACACTGCATATTTAAACGTGCGCAGGTTCCACTTTATTCTTATCGTCATTAAAATGTACGATGGAGAGGTTGAAGTCTTTGACTCACTAACCAAAGAGCCTATACTATACAAGTCGGCTTTTGATATGCTCAAAAGGTAATTTTAATTCTTATCGGTTTTTTCGTTAATTTCCTGATATCAACAAATTAATAACTCTTTTATGCATTTTCTTTTGTCGGGCAGCGTATGGCAAACGTTCATCCAGGAAGATCCGACCGGTGGATGGAAACCGAAGCTGATATGGCGTGCGAACAAAGTAAGTAGTACTACCTAGGTCCACACACCTTTATCATACTTGATTATTATTTGATTGAATTATATTCTTGTACAGAAATGCGCGCAACAACGTGAGGGGACTAATCTATGTGGATACTATGTTTGCGAGAACATCCATAAGATTGTCAGCGAGAGAACGAATAATCAAAGGAATAGAGAGGTACGAAAACAATATTCACAAATTTATTTTGTTACCATAACTTGTGCTAAGTTTCAGTCATAATTGTTTGATTGTGATTTGATATATATATACATAGCTCATGTATTCATTTGAATATCATTCTTTTACAGTTGGCAAGAAAGCGTGACAGGCTCCCAATCGAGCACCGCTTCAAAGCAATTGGCGAGGAATTGGCGGGATTTTTTCTTCGGGACGTCATACCTAACTTCGCAGAGTACCACTATGAATGAAGATCTACATGTAATATATAGCTTGACTCAGAGAGTACCACTATGCTACATGTAATAGATAGTATGCCTCGGAGAGTACCACTATGCATGAAGATCGATCTTCATGCATGTACTACTTAATTTGCGATCTTATGCAATTACATGTGTTATATTATATGCACCAAGTTGATATGTATTACCTTGATCTTCATGTACTCCTAAATCCAAACGCGTTTCTGGCGCATCGACGCGATCCTCGTACGATGAAATGGTCTGATACCCCTAAACCCCTCCTAAAACCCTAAACCCTGAATTCCTTTGGTACCGGTTCGTGTTACAAACCGGTACCAAAGGTCCCTAGCCCTGCACTCTCCTGGGAGCCAACGTGGAGGCCCCTTTAATACCGGTTTGTAAGGAACCGGTACCAAAGAGGGGGGGGGCTTTTTTCCCGAATCTTTTGTACCGGTTTGATTTCCGGTACAAATGGCCCTCTAGAACCGGTATTGATGTCCATTTTTCGACTAGTGATTCCACCTTAGCCCTGTCAAGCTTCATGCACTAGCCAACGCAATCAAAAGTCCGAACTGATGGCTAGGCAATTCACTTATACACTTCAACACCCCCACTCATGTGTGACGGGAGAAAAGAAAATCAACACGTGGACACAGACAGGAGAAGAAAAAGTCAACACGTGGACACAAAGGAGGGCAACAGCAATTTTACAATAAATTGTAAAAATCAGGACTCGAACTCGAGACCCTGGGCTCTGATACCATGTCAAGCTTCATGCACTAGCCAACGCAACCAAAAGTCCGAACTGATGGAAAGGACTAGGCAATTCACTTATACACTTCATCAAGCCCGAAACGTTTTCTTTCTCCTACCATCGTCCGTCAAAAATACCGTATCGAACACATGCTCTTTCCGGTAGATCCCAGTGACTGGCGGAATATTGGGCAGAGCTTGGCGACGCCATGGCTGGCGGAGATCGGACGGAGGGAGGCGGGATTCGCTCCCAGACGTCACTGACCTCGTATCCTCCCTCTACTCCTATAAGGAGTACAAACATGCAGAAGAACAAGCCCATCCATGGGCGCCGTCCACCAAGAAAAAAGTTCAGGAGATCGTCGCTGACTAGAGGTAAAATCAAAGAGCATGGTCGCTGGGCAGAGGTAAACTGAAGAGCATCGGGCAAATGGGGGAGAAGATCGATCGATCTGAACCCTCTCGCCTTGTATCGCCCTTATCCTACCGTTGACTTACTGGTGGAATCGTCGCCTCCAGCTCGATGCCGCCCTCCCAATTAGAATCAAATCCAGCTTGTTGCGCTTTGAGTCCTGAATCAATTAAAATCTCCGGCTGACAATGGCCAGGGGGGTTGGGTTTCGATGGAGCTGAAGGCCAGGGAGGAGCTCGGCTGCTTGGACCACGAGCCGCCGGCGGGCGCTCCTCTGCCTCACCCCCACAGTATACCCTCGTCCCGCAATTGCTGGGCGATGACGACCACAATTGTTGAGGACTGTAATAATGTGTGTGTATTACGACTGGCTTTGAAGTACCGTTTTGCTGCAAACTGATTGTTGTGCGTATACCTAAAAAAAAACTGATCGTTGTGCCTATCTTTCTGATTATCAGAATTTACTTTTCAGCTCGTCCAACGCTTGATCGTATTTCTGTCTAGCTTATGTGCTCAATGTTTATTTCTGTCTAGATTACTTAACAAGAAAAACCATAGCCAAATTTCTAGATAGTTTGGAGGATTATCTGGCCTTGAAGTACTGGATCTGAGTGCTAACAACTTAGATGAAGCAATCCAAAAAAAACTAGGAGTAACGCCACTGCTCAAACAGATTTAAGGCCAATTGCATCATCCTTTATCTCTTCTTTGCTTCATAGTACAATGAATTATTATTGTATTTCATATACAGCTTCATAATAACCAGTTCCATGACAATTGTTTGTATGTGCCGAATTATGCTAGAAGGCTTCACAGAGCTAGGACCCCGGCACTTTTGCTAAAACTTGACATCAAGAAGGCTTTCGATTCCGTGCGTTGGGACTACCTTGTGGACTTGTGATACGTCTCAAACGTATCTATAATTTTTGATGCTCCATGCTTGTTTTTACACCATTTGCCTATTGTTTCGTTACACTTAGTGGCACTTTTATACATTTTCCGGAACTAACCTATTAACGAAGTGCCACAGTGCCAGTTTCCTGTTTTCTGCTGTTTTTGTGTTTCAGAAGTGATACACAGGAAATATTCTCGGAATTGGACGAAACAAGTTCCTGAAGTCATATTTTACCCGGAAGCTTCGAGACATCCGAAGAAGTGTCGGAGGGGGGCCACCAGGGCCCCACACAAGGGGGCGGCGCGGCCTGGCCCCTGGCCGCGCCACCCCTGTGTGAGGACACCTGGTCCCTCTCCTGACATCGTCCCTTCGCCTATAAGTACCCCCCGACGAGAAAAACCTAAGGGCCCGATCAGTTTTCCAGAATACATCGCGATCTGCCGCCGCCGTCGACCCAAAGATCGGGAGGGTCCAGAAGCTCTTCCCGGCACCCTGCCGGAGAGGGGAATCGCCACCGGAGGTCTTCTTCATCGCCATGCTTGCCTCCGGAGCGATGAGTGAGTAGTCTACCATGGACTATGGGTCCATAGCAGTAGCTAGCTGGTTGTCTTCTCCACCATGTGCTTCATGTTTAGATCTCATGAGCTGCCTTACATGATTGAGATCACCGTTATGTAATTCTATGATGTTGGTTTGTTGGGATCCGATGAATATTGGTGTTTATGATTAAGTTGCTGTACTGAATTATATCTTTTGTTATCTCTATGTTGTTTATGATCTTGCATGCTCTCCGTTGTTAGTAGCTATCTTGGCCGAGTAGTTGCTAGTGACTCCAAGAGGGGGTATTTATGCTCGATAGTGGGTTCATGTCTCTATTTCACCTGGGGGAGTGACAGAAACCTCTAAGGTGGTAGATGTGCTGTTGCTACTAGGGAGAAAACAACATTCATATGCTCAAGGGCATATGCTTTGTTTACATTACACACTTTGCTTAATGCAATTATCTGTTGTTCGCAACTTAATACTTCTAGGGTGTTCGGATGATATCCCCGGGGGTGGATTATTAGTCATAGATGCAGTTGGATGGCGGTCTATGTATTTTGTTGTAATGCCCAGAGTAAATCTCATAGTGATCTTCTTGACATATCACGTTATCTTTATTCTATCAATTGCCCAACTGTAATTTGTTTACCCAGCATGTTATTTTATCTATGGAGAGACACCACTAGTGAACTGTGGACCCCGGTCCTATTTTAATCATATTGCAATCACCTGTTTACTTTTCCCGCACTGTTTACTTTACTCGCATATTACTACTATTTTCCACTCGATACACTCATAACCTTTGTTTCAAGCCAACCGGTGAGATTGACAACCTCATCGCAAGTTGGGAACAAAGTATTTTTTTGTGTGTGTGCAGGTTCCACAAACACCTTCAGTCGTCACTGTCTCCCTTCTCCTGTTCGATATACCTTGGTTTCTTAACTGAGGGAAAACTTGCTGCTACACTCATCATACCTTCCTCTTGGGGTTCCCAACGGGCTGGTCATCACCACGCACAAGGACTTACTGCTCCCACGTCAATTAAACGCCACAGCTCTTTTCTGGCGTCATCATCACACGAGTAGCAACTTGCTCCAACGGCTTGGCTTCCCGCCAAGATTTCAGAATTGGCTCATTGCCTTGCTTCACTCGGTGTCCTCTAGAGTCCTCCTAAATGGTGTGCCAGGGTCTCCTGTCCGGCATGGTCGAGGGTTAAGGCAAGGAGACCCTCTTTCGCCGCTTCTCTTTGTCATTGCAATTGACCCTTTGCAAGCTATTCTTGCCAAGGCAACGGAAAATGGAGATATTCACCGCCTTCGTGGAAGGGGTGCTTGCATGCGCACCTCTCTCTACGCCGATGATGCGGTCATCTTTATGGCCCCTATAAGAGAGGACTTTGAAGCGCTCTCCCGCATCCTTAATGGATTTAGAGAGGTCACCGGTCTTGTTACAAATGTGCAAAAGAGCTCGGTTGTCCCCATTCGATGCTCCGAAATTGACATCGAGAGCGTTCTCCAAGGGTTCCCCGTGGTGTGCTCCATGTTTCCAATTAGGTACTTGGGGCTCCCTCTATCGGTGCATCGTCTTTGAAGTGGGGATTTCCAATTTATTGTTGACAAGATGGCTAGCAAGCTCCCAATTGGGCAAGGGAAGTTCATCACTTGTCGTCGTGGTGAAACAACATATGCCATAGGATGGCTTAAATGGGGGCCGACTGTACGCTGGTGGATCCGGGAGAGGGATGACTCGGTAGAGACCGAGCACAGAAGTCACTGCTAACACATCGAGCTACCCAGGTTCGGGGCCCTCGTGAGGAGGTAACACCCCTACTCCTGCATGTCTGATCTATATGAGCTTCACATGAGAGCTACAATGGTGCTCCTTGAGCTGTGTATCTTGCCTATCTAAGGCTGCACTGGGCAGGAGCTAAAGAGCTAGTGCTAGAGAGCTCCCATGGAGCGAGAGAGAATGAGCCTCCTCTGGAGGCTTGGCGTGATCGATCCCCCTGGTGCCCCTTATATAGGGAGCCCAGGGGACAAGGGATGCCCCACAATACACTATACATGCACTGTAGCTGAGATGACTACTGGGGTCTTGTCACACTATAGCCTGCATCAGCACAGTACCGCCCTTAGTACTGTGCGATGCGTCACGGTCATGGGCTAGTCCCATCGATGTCTGTACTGGGAGTACTTGGCTTCGTCTTCTAGCGTCTGTCTTCAGGATCACCATGTCATCAGTCTTATCCTCCTCCTGAGGATAAGACTGACTAGGAGAGGAGGGATATGCTAGTCTGAGCCAAGGGGCGTCCCAAGACCAGCATACGATGGTGGAGGATGTGCCAGTCCGAGCCTGGAGGCGTCCCAGGACTGGCACGATGCGCTGGAGTTGATGCTAGACGAGGAATATGTCCCGGAGGTAGTAAATCCCGACCTGGAGAGGAATAATCCGGTCTGGGAGTGAATATCCCGGCCTACCAAGGGGATAATCCGGCCTACTAAAGAGATAATCCGGCCTGGGCCAGGGATCCCAGCCTGGCCCGGCCGGAACACTGTAATCCGGCCCAGCCGGGTTATAGCAGCGCCGGCCCAGCCGGTTTAAGACCTTTATCCCGGCCTGGCAAGGGATATGCCGGCCTGGTTAAGTATATTCCGGCTTGGGAGCAGTTTATTCCGGCCTGAGCTTTGGTTAATCCGGCCCAGGCTGCTATTAAATGCTTTCCAATATCCTGCACACATAGTACAACATATACAATATATATATTAGTCATAACAAAGGGGTACTTTGGTATACCCGGGGTTATATCCCCGACATTAGCCCCCGAGGCTGTGGGGGACTCGCGGAGTCGCGCACAGGCTTCAACAAAATATACCAAAGTCCCAAACTCACATATTCACAAAAAACTGATATGCTGGCCTGCATAGGCCTGATTCTATCTCATGCCATCATAGGCAATCTCCCGTTTGACATATACTCATATACGTGATATGCTAGCCTTCGCGGGCTATCTCAAAATACTATTGTGCCTTCTTTGGCTATATCGACACTTTGCCTCTTGGGCTATGTCTCATCGACATCGTCTACTTCGACAATGCCGGCATACTGCTTTGCCTTCTTTGGCCATATCGATACTTTACCTCTTGAGCTATTTGCCTCTTGGGCTACTTTTGCCTCTTGGGCTACTTTTGCCTCTTGGGCTACTTTGCCTCTTGGGCTTTATATCGACACTTTGCCTCTCGGGCTATGTCTCATCGACATTGTCCGCTTTGACAATGCCGGTATACTGATATGCCTCTTAGGCTGCTTTTGCCTTTTGAGCTATTTGCCTCTTTGGGCTTTATATCGACACTTAGCCTCTCAGGCTATGTCTCATCGACATTGTCTGCTTTGACAATGCCGGTATACTGCTATGCCTCTTGGGCTACTTTGCCTCTTGGGCTGCTTTTGCCTCTTGGGCTACTTTGCCTCTTGGGCTTTATATCGACACTTTGCCTCTCGGGCTATGTCTCATCGACATTGTCCGCTTTGACAATGCCGGTATACTGATATGCCTCTTGGGCTGCTTTTGCCTCTTGGGCACTATATCGACACTTTGCCTCTCGGGCTATGTCTCATCGACATTGTCTGCTTTGACAATGCCGGTATACTGATATGCCTCTTGGGCTGCTTTGCCTCTTGGGCTGCTTTTGCCTCTTGGGCACTTGTTAGTATGCAAAAAATGATAAGACATGTTAATATGCTAAACCGGGATACTCTATGAAACCGGATACGATAAAAGATATGATGCTTGTTAACTTTGAGATCGATGTCTCGATATATTACTGTGCCAGAATTGGCGATAACTGAAAGGATTATAGAATGCCGTGATATGCTGGCATGCCGAAATAAACGACGATATGAGTTATTGATAGATGCCTTGATATGCTGGCAAACCGAAATAAACGGTGATTGGGGATTTTGGTCGATGCCATGATATGCTGGCATACTGAAATCTTACTCTTGCTATGATATGCCGGCATACCGAAATCTTACCTTTGCATTGATATGCCGGCATACTGAAATCTTACCTTTGCATTGATATGCCGGCATACTGAAACCTTGCTCTTTGCCATGATATGCTGGCATACTGGCATTTTGCTCTTTGCCATGATATGCTGGCATACTGGCATTTTGCTCATGCCACGATATGCCGGCATACTGTAACTTTACTCTTGCCATGATATGCCGGCATACTGAAACACATATGACTCAAGATATCACTTAATAACATGATGTGCTAACAAACTGACTTACCTGAGAACTGAGACTTTGAGATATGCTGGCCAAGATGTAAAGATATGCTGGCTGGGACATAAAATATGCCGGCCAGGATACAAAATATAACATATGCCGGTATACTGAAATTTTGCTGTTTGCCATGATATGCTGGCATACTCTGAAATACCTGAGACTTTGAGATATAAACTGAAACCCTGGTGATATAATAGTAATTTCTCCTCTGTAACGGCAATATGGAGAGTCATAGCCGGGTAATAGACATATATATAATGAGACATCCAACCTGTTCTGTAGTCATTCTAAAAGACATAGCAATGGTCATAGCATTTGGCATATTTGCAATCTAGCATATGGAGTTTGGCATATAGCCCATATCATTCGGTACATAGCACTTGACATACAGACTGAGATATAGCAATTTGACATATATGCTAACTTGGCAACTCACAAGGAAGAACTAGGCACTCATGTGCCGGCATATAAATGTAGACATACTGTAACTGGCATATAAGCAAACTTGGCCTCTTACAACAGATATTTGGCACTCATGTGCCGGTATATAAATGCTAGTATACTGTAACTGGCATATGAGATCTAGCATATAGCACGTAGCATGCAGAAACTGGTACTGAGATAGGCATATAACTGATCTGACTGTAAACATGTAACAACTAGCACATGGCATTCAACATATAAAAAACTGGCATACGAGCCTTGGCATACGACAGCCGGCATATAACACATAGCATATGAGATAAAGCATTTGGCATATAGCATATACTGAACTTGACATGTTAACTGGCATACTGACTATAGCACTGCAGCAGATATACTGGTTGACACATGCAAAGACATATAACTTGACATAACATCTTGTTGTCGGCATATAAAACCGGCATATAACATGCCCAGATAAAACTCTGCCCAAGACTTGGAGACACAAACTGATACTAAGGATACTATTTGCAGCAGGCATATGTAGCAATTTGGCATATAGATAGACATACAGGAGGAAACTGAGAAGCTGATATGCTGGCATGCAAACTAATATATACTGAAACAATACTTAAGAAGCAACTTGCTGGGCTTTAACCTAGCCCCTGAGCTATTTTTTCTATTAAGCTGACCAGGATATGAAGTGAACCAGCATAAATACTTACTTGCACCGTTGAAGAAGTTTGAAATACCAGCAGATGCTCGAGGCGAAGGCGGAACTGTCCCCTGGTACAACAAACATAGAATATGCCGGCCGGGACACCAGATATGCTGGCCAGAACACAGGATATGCTGGCCAGGACACAGGATATGCTGGCCGGGACACAGGATATGCTGGCCGGGACACAGGATATGCTGGCCGGAACACAGGATATGCTGGCCGGGACTCAGGATATGCTGGCCGGGACTCAGGATATGCTGGCCGGGACACAGGATATGCTGGCCGGGACACAGGATATGCTGGCCGGGACTCAGGATATGCTGGCCGGGACACAGGATATGCTGGTCGGGACTCAGGATATGCTGGCCGGGACACAGGATATGCTGGCCGGGACACAGGATATGCTGGCCAGAACACAGGATATGCTGGCCGGGACTCAGGATATGCTGGCCGGGACACAGGATATGCTGGCCGGGACTCAGGATATGCTGGCCGGGACACAGGATATGCTGGCCGGGACACAGGATATGCTGGCCAGAACACAGGATATGCTGGCCGGGGACTCAGGATATGCTGGCCGGAGGAAGCCGAGTGCCGGTCCGGAGATGCCGATGTAGATCCGGGACAGCCGTATGCTGGCCCGGGCGAGTTGAGGTCAGCCCGGGAGTTGAAGAAGACCTGCTGTGCTCGGAGGCGTTGCTGATGTCGAGCCCCCGAGCAGATGAAGAAGATCCCGTCCGGATGTACTCCTACCAGCGCCTTGATCTGCCCCACGGTGGGCGCCAAATGTCGTCGTGGTGAAACAACATATGCCATAGGATGGCTTAAATGGGGGCCGACTGTACGCTGGTGGATCCGGGAGAGGGATGACTCGGTAGAGACCGAGCACAGAAGTCACTGCTAACACATCGAGCTACCCAGGTTCGGGGCCCTCGTGAGGAGGTAACACCCCTACTCCTGCATGTCTGATCTATATGAGCTTCACATGAGAGCTACAATGGTGCTCCTTGAGCTGTGTATCTTGCCTATCTAAGGCTGCACTGGGCAGGAGCTAAAGAGCTAGTGCTAGAGAGCTCCCATGGAGCGAGAGAGAATGAGCCTCCTCTGGAGGCTTGGCGTGATCGATCCCCCTGGTGCCCCTTATATAGGGAGCCCAGGGGACAAGGGATGCCCCACAATACACTATACATGCACTGTAGCTGAGATGACTACTGGGGTCTTGTCACACTATAGCCTGCATCAGCACAGTACCGCCCTTAGTACTGTGCGATGCGTCACGGTCATGGGCTAGTCCCATCGATGTCTGTACTGGGAGTACTTGGCTTCGTCTTCTAGCGTCTGTCTTCAGGATCACCATGTCATCAGTCTTATCCTCCTCCTGAGGATAAGACTGACTAGGAGAGGAGGGATATGCTAGTCTGAGCCAAGGGGCGTCCCAAGACCAGCATACGATGGTGGAGGATGTGCCAGTCCGAGCCTGGAGGCGTCCCAGGACTGGCACGATGCGCTGGAGTTGATGCTAGACGAGGAATATGTCCCGGAGGTAGTAAATCCCGACCTGGAGAGGAATAATCCGGTCTGGGAGTGAATATCCCGGCCTACCAAGGGGATAATCCGGCCTACTAAAGAGATAATCCGGCCTGGGCCAGGGATCCCAGCCTGGCCCGGCCGGAACACTGTAATCCGGCCCAGCCGGGTTATAGCAGCGCCGGCCCAGCCGGTTTAAGACCTTTATCCCGGCCTGGCAAGGGATATGCCGGCCTGGTTAAGTATATTCCGGCTTGGGAGCAGTTTATTCCGGCCTGAGCTTTGGTTAATCCGGCCCAGGCTGCTGTTAAATGCTTTCCAATATCCTGCACACATAGTACAACATATACAATATATATATTAGTCATAACAAAGGGGTACTTTGGTATACCCGGGGTTATATCCCCGACATCACTACCGCCGGGAGAGCAACCTTCGTGAAGTCCGTCGTTGCCTCTCAAGCTATTTACCCTCTTACCGTTTTGCCGGTACCAAAGGGCATCTTAAAGGCAATGTTCAAGCTTGAGCGTGCATTTCTTTGGGTGGCTTCTGTCGGTGTAATGGATACCGGGGTATCCCGGTCCACCTGCTCCTGGGCCCCGTCATCGGCCCATCTTCAGCCCAGGAGATAATCAACGAGACGAGTCACGGAGAAGACCCTCACGAGGAGGTGCCTCGTGAGGAGAACGACGACGGAAACCGCTAAGGACCAGAAGACCTCCTCACGAGCCCCTGCTGGTGAGGAGAGGAGGTACGCCCACGTCAGCCTAGCACGTTTTCGTGCGGAGCAAGAAGACAACGGGCAGAAGACCGCGTACCGTCCACGCTACCCCCGACAGGGAGGAGACCAACTTTCGCTGTGCCTGCCCAAAGCGGCACAGTGGCAGTTGGCCACCCCCCTAAATATAGCATGGACGGTGCAGGGCGCCAGAGGAGGACGTCAGCCTCCTCCACCCACTCCTGTGGACCGGCGCCGCTACCCTACGAAGACCAAGTCTACAGAAGAGCATAGTCTACAACGGTCCGCCCTCCTTGGCCGTGTGTGGCAACCCCTTCCCCAAGAAGATAAGGGGAAGGAGGACCTTGGCGCTATAAAAGGAGGGGGAGGCCACCCCTTAGGGGGGATCCGATCCAGTCTGATCTGATCTTCATCTTCTTCAAGCTGCTAGTTGGGCACGCAGGTTCTTCAACCTCTGGCCAACTAGAGCTTTGTAACCAAGGCCTTGTACTCCTCGCGAGGTGTCGCGTCGTAATACAAGAAGGCAGGAAGTAGGGGTTTTACCTCACCACGAGGGCCCTGAACCTGGGTAAAGCTCGGTCTCCCTCTCTGCAGTGTGTTGCGCGTCCGACAATCGAGGCTTCCGTCACCGTGTTTCGTCGCAATCCGAGATCTCACACGTTCAGCGCCCTGCGTTCGAATCCTTGGGTCCGTCACGTGGTACCCCGTGTTCTTGCGACACGAAATCCATCGACATTTGGCGCGCCAGGTAGGGGGCTGTGGTGTGTTTTCTTTTAGATCTGCTTCGATATGGCCGACGCCAACGCAAGGCTCGAGCGTCTTCGCCGTCGCAACGCTGTTCGGGGGCAAACCGAGCCCATCTTCCGTCGTCATGAAGCTTCGGCCGAGGAGGAAGAGGAGGAAGATCTAGAATCCTCCTACCTTCCGTCCGGGCGGACAGATCCTTCGCTCTCCTTCACCGCCACCGCCACTTCTCGCGCTCGTTCTGGGAGTCAGCTGTCTCCTGCGCAGGCACTCGCCATGGCGCAGGAGCTGTTGCGCTATCAACCCACCGACGACGGGCGTGAGGGGTGGCGCGCTCGAATCGACGAGCTCGTCGCCATCGCCAATGAAGACCCGGCCTTGGGAGGAGCCCTGGGCGCGGGGAACCCAGATCCGGCGGCGGGGCATCGTGCCCCGGGCGCCGGAGATGGGATGGCCAACAAGGCCAAGAAGGTGGTTTCCCGCGCCGCATCTTCGCCGCGCGGGGAGCCCAGCTGCCAAATCGTCCAACGCGCTCCGGAAGACGCACGCGTCTCCCTCGAGCGCCACCGCGAAAATCATGACCGCGCCATCGATGACATCGGCGAAGCTGGCAAGAACGTCAGGACTCCCGGCGTCCCGATCTACAACCCCGTGTGTCTTGCCCTCACTCGCCAGCAGCGCTACGTCGTCTGGCCTGACAAGTTCAAGCCAGACATCAGCGCGCGTTACGACGGGACCACAAATCCTGTCGAATTCCTCCAGCTCTACGTCATCGCCGTCCAGGCTGCGCGTGGAGATTAGCGCGCCATGGCCAATTGGTTCCCCATGGCCCTCAAGGATGCTCCGCGGACTTGGCTCATGAATCTTCCTCACGAATCCGTGACGTCGTGGAAGGATTTATGTCGTCAGTTCGTTGCCAACTTCATGCCCACGTACGAGCGCCCCGCAACTAAGAACGATCTTAAAGCGGTGCGTCAGTACAAGGGCGAGACGCTTCGTCAATACATCCAGCGCTTCAGTCAGATGAGGAACAAGATTCCCAGGATCTCCAACGAGGAGGTCATCTCCGCATTCTCCACGGGCGTCTCCGACGTCAAGATGCGGGAGAAGCTGTCTGTGAATGATGAGCCGACTTCCGTCGTCAGGCTCTTCGAGATCGCCGACCGCTGCGCCAAGGCTGAGGAGGGGAGGCTCTTCGTGCACAATCTGCCGGAGGCGCCTCCCCCAAAGCCGAAGTCCAAGGACCCCAAGCGAAAGGAGGCTGCTGCCCTCGCGGCGGAGCCAGATCATAAGCAACGCCGCGGGGACCGCTCCGATCGCGATAAAGGTCGACGTCGCCGCTACTGCATTATCCATAAGAAGGACACCCACAATACCGAAGATTGTTGGATCGTCCGGAAGTTTCACGAGGAATCAGCCTTTCGAGATCTCCTTCGAAACTACAAAGGTAATCAAGAGCAAGGCTTTGGCCGAATTTACTGCAGAATGGACGGATCCGTTCGTCGACGAGCCTCCAGAGGTGGAGTCAACTCTCCTTGGAGAGGAGGCCCCAGGCCTCTGGGTCATGCACTTCGACGGCGCCTTCAACCTCCCCGGCGCGGGAGCCGGTGCTGTCCTAACCTCTCCCTCTGGAGACAAGCTTTTCTACGCTGTGCAGCTCTGCTTCGCGCCTGAGAACAAGGTCTCCAACAACATCGCGGAGTACGAAGGACTACTTGCTGGCCTAAGGGCAGCGAACGCTTTGGGCATCAAGCGTCTCATCGTCAAGGGAGATTCACAGCTGGTTGTGAACTTCTCGAACAAGAGCTACACTCCAAGGGATGAGCACATGTCGGCTTATCTCGAGGAGCATCGAAAGATGGAAAAACGCTTCCAAGGCTTGGAGCTGAAGCACATCCCGAGGGGAGAAAATGTGGAGGCCGACGAGATCGCCAAGCGCGCCTCTCATCGCCTGGCGCAGCCCGCCGGCGTCTTCGAGGAGCGTCTCTTCAAGCCGTCCGCCTCTCCGTCAACACCCAAACCATCTTCTCCTTCTGCTTTGCCGCCACCGCCGGAGCAGGGGGCTCCGGATTGCGGGCCTCCTTCGGGTGACCGCGTCCTTCTGGCATTGGCTCGGCAGGAGGGAGTGGATTGGATCATCGAGCTCAAGGCCTACCTCACCAGCAGCAGGCTTCCTGAGGATGAAGAGGAGGCCGAGAGGATTGTGCGCCAAGCTTCGGGCTACTGCATCAAGGACGGCGACTTGTACCGGCGTCGCCCAAATGGCGTCGCTCTGAAGTGCATATCTACTCACCAAGGCCAAGAGCTTCTAAGGGACATCCATGCCGGCGAGTGTGGCCATCATGCTTCAGCTGCAACTCTAGCCGCAAAGGCATATCGAAGTGGCTTCTACTGGCCTTCGGCGCTCGGAGATGCGGCGGAGATGGTCAAGAGGTGTGAGGCGTGCCAATTCCACGCCAAGCAGATACATCAGCCGGCGCAAGAGCTGCGGACCATCCCACTCACTTGGCCCTTTGCAGTTTGGGGTCTGGACATCCTCGGTCCATTTCCCAGAGCGCAAGGGGGCTATCGCTACCTCTACGTCGCCATCGACAAGTTCACCAAGTGGGTGGAGGTGGAACCGGTGTGCACAATCCCGGCCAGGTCCGCCGTCAAGTTCATCCGTGGACTGGTCTGTCGCTTTGGTGTGCCTAACCGCATAATCACCGACAACGGCAGCCAGTTCACCAGCGGCTTGTTCCGAGAATACTGCGCATCGGCCGGCATCAAAATCTGCTTCGCCTCCGTCGCCTACCCCCGGAGTAATGTCCAAGCCGAGCGTGCCAACGCTGAAGTACTCAAAGGACTCAAGACGAAAAGCTTCAACACCAAGCTCGAGGCCTGCGGCAAAAAATGGTTAGACAACCTCCAATCCATCTTGTGGTCCATCAGGACTACCGCCACCAAGCCCACCGGAGAAACCCCTTTCTTCCTGGTCTACGGGGCGGAGGCTGTTCTTCCCACCGACGTCAGGTTCGGGTCGCCGAGAGTGCTCGCCTTCGACGAAATTCGCCAAGAGGATCTCATCAAGGATCGCCTCTTCCTGCTCGAGGAAGCTCGGTGCCAAGCCGCGCTCCGCGCCGCGAGGTACCAGCAAGGACTACGCCGCTACCATAGCCGCCATGTTCGAGCAAGAACTCTGGAGGTCGGCGACCTGGTGCTGAGGAAAATACTCTCTCGCGAGGGCCTGCACAAGCTGTCTCCAATGTGGGAAGGATCCTTCAAGGTGACGCACATCGCCAGGCCAGGCTCGGCGCGGCTGGAAACCGCAGAAGGCGTGCCAGTGGGGAACCCGTGGAACATAGCTCATCTGCGAAAGTTCTACCCTTAGGTTCCTCACGAGGAGAAAAAGACCGTTTTCACAGCACTTGTATCAGCTCAATCTGCTCTTAAGCACTGATATTAAGTTAATGCGCAATATAGCGCCTCTGCTTCGGCATGACATCAAGATGGCATGAAGTCCATTTATTTTCTGTTGTACTCCTCGCGGAAGGGGGCTAGGCACGGTGTCTATGCTGGGGCCTTCGCCCAGAAAACAGCAAGCCCGAAAAACCCGAAGGGAGCGAGCTCTGGTCGGGGGCGACGGCCCCATTAACGATCACCTCTGGATGCCCATGGTGCTTAGTTCCTCGCGAAGTACGCCAGAAAATAAAAAATCTTCGAGGAAAAGTCCAAGGTGTGCCCATGGCACCCGCTAAGGACCTACCCCTCGTGAGCAACCCTCACGAGGGAGCAAAGACGCGTCGATGCACTAGCATCCGCAGGAGGATTCCCTCTCTCGAGGAAGGCCTAACGTGGCAGGATTATTGAAGACCAAGGCCGCTCCGATAAATCTTGCGAAGGAGATGCAGATCCGGAGGTCCGCGCCAGGCCCTTCACCTCATGAGCAACCCTTGTGAGGTGTCGACGGTCTCTGGGATCTCTTAAGCGTCGACGTTTTCACGTCCGTGAGGGTCCAGCTTCCCTCAACGACGAGGAAGGCCCCGTGAATCGCCACGCGCGGCAATTTGCTCTTAGCTGCTGGCACAGATAGTGCCGCGCTCCTCCACGACGGAGAAGGTCCCTGTGCCGGTCACAGGGGCATCTTATTCGCCTTCTTTTTTCGTTTGTTTTATCGATTTGTTTTTCCGTTTTCGGGGATTTGGGGTTTTTTGTTTTCCAACCTTTTCTTCAAATTCTTGTCTCAGGAATCGTCCACTGTGTCATCGACGCCGAACCCGTCCCGAGCTCTGAGGTGGAGGGAGGCTTCCCGTCGATGCCTACAGCTCGCTAGGGCTCTCGAGCAAGCGAATGGCCAGGACAGTGAAGGACAGCAAGATTCAACAAAAGGGTTTCATTAAGTTGCCCCTAGTGGGGGAAGGAGCGAAGCGCGGCGGGGCATTCCCCGCCGGCATGGACTACAAGGCAAAAAAAGGGGAGGAGACTAGCTCCCCTCCCTAGAAGACTACCACGCCAGGGCCTCCTCTTCACTACGCCGGGAGCTGGGGGTAGGTGCGGCGGACGCCATCGGCGGTGAAGATCCGCACCGTGGCCTCCAGCGTCCCCAGCTTGAAGCGGAAGACGAGGCGGTCGCTGACGCGGAGGCGACAGCCGAGGGCGAAGGGCCTCCAGCGGCCGGCGAGGACGGCGTTGCCGTTCGCCCCGAAGAGGATGTCCACAGGCCAGAAGAGATCTGGCCTGCTTTGCTCCCCCAGGGCGATATCCCCGGCGGCCGGGCCATGGGCGTGAATCACCCTCCGGATGGCGTCGGGCAGCCGGAGGGAGGTGAAGCCCGGGGCGTCGACAACGACGAGGAGCTCCAAGAAGCGGGACCCCGGGGCAATGAGGGGTCCCAGCAGCGCCGCCGCCAAGGGGCGCGGAGTGGCGACCACTCCGTTCATCGGCGGCGCCGGAGGATCTGCAGCAGGGGGAGGGGGGCCCAGGGCGGCCTCCACCTCCCGGAGGGCCCGGTCGATGCCCCCCGAGGCGCGGGGAGCAGGCGCCGCCGCCAGCGGCGACGGCAGGTTTAGGGCGCCTCCACGCGCTGGACCCCTGAGGGTCAGGGCGCCGGAGGTCCCCGCAGCGGCACGGCTCTCCTCGCCCTGCCGCGGCGCGCCAATGCGGAGGGGGCCGCCGGCGCCGGGCGTCCACTGGGCCGGGACCTTCGCCTTCTTCCCGCTGCCCAGGGGGCGCCCGCGGCGCTTCGCCCCGGAGCTCGATCCCACGACGGCGGAGGGGTTGGAGGGATCCATGAGCTTGGGGGTGAGGAGGCAGGAGTAGCACTGGAGGAAGGAGGTGAAGTGCCGGAGGTCTCGAGGAGGACCTATTTAAGGGGGGCGTTTGGCGCCGATGCGTCAAATCCTTGCGCGGGAATCGAAGCGTTGGCGCGGCGCTCTGCAGTCAAGCGACACATCATTATGGCAGGATGACGCCTCGGAGACCGTAGCGTCACCCGCCGTTTCGTCTCGCCAGCTGCGGCCGCGCCACGTGTCCGGGATCTCCGCTTCTTCACATGGTCCTCTGACCACGCGGTTGACGCGTGCCGTTGGAGGGCCCAGCAGCTTCGGGGGCCCCCGACCCTTCGCTTCCTCAAGAGGACGCGGTGTGGGCCGGGCTCCCGGGGGCTACTGTCGGTGTAATGGATACCGGGGTATCCCGGTCCACCTGCTCCTGGGCCCCGTCATCGGCCCATCTTCAGCCCAGGAGATAATCAACGAGACGAGTCACGGAGAAGACCCTCACGAGGAGGTGCCTCGTGAGGAGAACGACGACGGAAACCGCTAAGGACCAGAAGACCTCCTCACAAGCCCCTGCTGGTGAGGAGAGGAGGTACGCCCACGTCAGCCTAGCACGTTTTCGTGCGGAGCAAGAAGACAACGGGCAGAAGACCGCGTACCGTCCACGCTACCCCCGACAGGGAGGAGACCAACTTTCGCTGTGCCTGCCCAAAGCGGCACAGTGGCAGTTGGCCACCCCCCTAAATATAGCATGGACGGTGCAGGGCGCCAGAGGAGGACGTCAGCCTCCTCCACCCACTCCTGTGGACCGGCGCCGCTACCCTACGAAGACCAAGTCTACAGAAGAGCATAGTCTACAGCGGTCCGCCCTCCTTGGCCGTGTGTGGCAACCCCTTCCCCAAGAAGATAAGGGGAAGGAGGACCTTGGCGCTATAAAAGGAGGGGGAGGCCACCCCTTAGGGGGGATCCGATCCAGTCTGATCTGATCTTCATCTTCTTCAAGCTGCTAGTTGGGCACGCAGGTTCTTCAACCTCTGGCCAACTAGAGCTTTGTAACCAAGGCCTTGTACTCCTCGCGAGGTGTCGCGTTGTAATACAAGAAGGCAGGAAGTAGGGGTTTTACCTCACCACGAGGGCCCTCAACCTGGGTAAAGCTCGGTCTCCCTCTCTGCAGTGTGTTGCGCGTCCGACAATCGAGGCTTCCGTCACCGTGTTTCGTCGCGATCCGAGATCTCACACGTTCAGCCCCCTGCGTTCGAATCCTTGGGTCCGTCGCGTGGTACCCCGTGTTCTTGCGACACGAAATCCATCGACAGCTTCGGACAAGGTTTCCGGCGGTAAATGCAAAGTGAAGTGGGATGTGGTGTGTTCCCCAAAGAGTATGGGAGGTCTTGGGATTTTAAACCTTGACAAATTTGGGAGAGCTTTGAGGCTTCGTTGGTCTTGGTATGAGTGGACGGACCCCGGAAGAGCTTGGGTTGGAATGGGAAACCCTTGTAATGAAGAGGACATGAACCTCTTCTACACTCTCATTAATCTCGCCATTGGGAATGGCAAGACCGCCATCTTTTGGCACTCCCCTTGGATCAATGGCGCGAAGCCCAAAGATATTGCTCCATCCATTTTCAACATCTCAAAGAAGAAGAATTTTGTTGTTAGCAAGGGCCTCGAGCACGATTTTTGGATATGCAATCTTGCCTTCGATAGTGGCATCACGGTTACCCACATTATTGAGTTTTCAACCCTTTGGAACTTGATCCAAGATGTGCATCTTAATGAGGATCCAGACACCATCACTTGGAAGTTGACCAATAACGCATCATACTCCACGTCCTCGGCTTATGTGGCGCAATTTGACACGCCTCCCACGTCGTTCATGATGCCGGCGGTTTGGGACAATTGGGCGCCTCCTAAATGTAAAACCTTTGCATGGTTGATCCTCCAAAATCGCGTATGGACGGCGGATCGCCTCATCCGGAGAGGATGGCCCAATTGTGGACCTTGCCAACTTTGCAAGAGAGCACCGGAGACGGCGGCACATATGATTTTTCAATGTAGGTATTCGCTCCGGGTGTGGAACGAGCTCAAGGATTGGCTTGGTCTTACGGACTTCGACACCAACATTTGGGCCAACTACGACTCCCTTGAGGAATGGTGGTGCCATATTTCCGGTGTTAATGGAAGGCGACGGAAGGGCCTTTCTTTGCTCTTACTCACCGCTTGGGAGATTTGGAATGAGAGAAACGCGAGAGTTTTTCGGAGTGTGGCATCCATGCCTACTAGAGTAGCCTCGATCATCAAGAGCAATGCTATTCTTTGGGGCTTAGCCGGAGCAAACATTTTTAGTGCCTTAATGCCGCGAGAGTAGGCTTTTGTTTGGAGCTTTGCTCCTTTTTTTTAAACTCTTGAACTCTCTCCTTAATCAATGGAATAGGCAAATATTTTGCCTCGTTTCAACAAAAAAAAATAACCAGTTCCATGAAGGCGAACAGGCACGCTGATTTAAAAGAAGACTATGTGCATTATGGCTATAGCTGGTGTTATTTTTGTTGTTGACTATCTCAGGCATTTCTGAAAGTTTCGTCTTGGCTCCTAACTGTTTTTTATGTTTTAGTGTACCGTGTTCACTAATTGAGACTATTAGTTAATGCGGTATCTTCTTGAAGGCATGAAGACCACATTTTTTCCTTCAAGGAAAAAGTACAGCAAATGGAATTAACGGGATGATTCTCAGCTTAAATTTTATTCTCAGTTAAATGACAATTTCATTTAAAATTATACTGTCATACATGAGGACAATTCAAACAAAATCCAAAGTTTCTGAATGACACAGTAGTAAGAAAGGGAAGCTCTCCTCCGTGAATAGCACAAGCCTGTGCTCGACCATTGTGTCATCGAGTAAATAGAATACTTTCTTTTGGAAAAATAAATATAATACATATAGGACTGGATTAAAGCTTGCTTTTATTTTAGCAAATAATGCTTTTTTATTTATAACATAATAAATCTCTCTAGGGAGATTTCACTAGGTGACAGTTTGTTTTTCAAGAGAGAAAGACAAATTATTCATGGGACAAAATATGTGTTAGTTTATTTAAATTTATCTCGGTCGATTCACCTCAAGTGTTTAGATAATTGATAGAAATTACCCACCACTGCTATCGGTAAGTCGTAACACTTCGTGCTTTGCGCAATAGAAATTACGGGCCACCGATGAAGTGAATAAACGGTTCGCTAGCTCCTGTCCCGATCGTGCGTACACGCAACCCTCCGCCGCTTGGATCTGCCCAGCCTCCGCCTCCCAATACAACGCCGCTAGCCCTAGCAAAGCGGAGAGCCGGAGAGCTTGAAGAAGATCGCGCTGATGGAAGGCGGAGGGCACGTTTCCTACGAATAAAAAAAGGATCGCTCCTATAGATGAATTCAAATTGATCGACAGGTCTTCCCACGCTGGGAAAAGAAATCCCCTCGGTCCAGGTGAAATGAGATCGAACTCTCGTGCACCTCCATACCCTACAAGACTTTTCCTAAACACCGCCGCTGCTGCCGGCCGGGACAGGTGCACCTCCTTGGGTGGCCACTTCCACGACGCAGGGCGCCGCGTCACGCCAGTTAGCGTCAGGCAGCTTCCAATCCAGCGAGGTCCGATCGTCCACACACCGGGAGGCGCCTTACGACCGAGCAGCAGCAATATTACAGATAAGATTGTAGCCTGCGTTGGGCCACTGTAGCAGCGCGTCCCGCACTACGGCTGTGCCGGTCGACCAAGTCAGCGCGCATGTAGCAGATCAAGGAGGACTTTTAGCACCTCGATCTCCTAATTGTTCGATCTTGTTTCTCCTACTCTGCAATCTGCAATATGCATAGGAGAGTAAACACCTAAGCGTGCGGCCGGTGACCCCATGTCCTCACCACGGAATAGCTAGCATCACCTGCACCATGCTGCACTGCACTAGCATACTGGGAGTTTCAGATCAGCACTAGGCTCCAATCTCGCTATAGCCAGAAAGACCAAGGGCATGCAATAATGATTTCTTTTATCCCTTACGACGCACGGGTGCAAACGATACACAAATAAGTGCAGGTAATCTAGCCATTTGTCTACAATAGGCAAATTATGAGTTCCAGAGGTGAAGGAGAAAGTGTTCCAGATTTGTATTGCTCTGGTGAAGGAGTACGTGAGGTCTTTGCTGATAGCTGATTTGCTTCTTGGTAGAACGGATTTTTGGCATACGTCTTGCTGAGAAACACGCCACCTCGCATTGGTGCTTCTATCCAATGAGTTAAATGGTCATGTCATTGTTACTATTACACATTTCAAATCGTTGTTTTGCCATTTTAAGTATTGTAAAGTACAAAATTTGGGTCAGTTAAGTACACCCTGCCATTTCAATTAGATCGTCGTAGAAATTTAAGCAAGTGAATATTATTCATTTTATTTAGTATAGCCGTAAAAACGCACGGGTTTTGTGCCAGTTCGTAATATAATCCGGTAGCTTCCTTTGTTAAATTTACATCAGTACGTCCATAAGCACATTTGGTCCTTATCGAAAAAAATAAGCACATTTGGTAGTTGAAATATCTTTCCACCCAGAGCTCAGCGGTCCAAAGCCCACGCGCAATGTAATACACAATAATTACAAGCAGGTTCTGTAACACCGCAGGTTTCTATCTTCCTAGCAGCGCTGCCGCACTTCCCGATTTAATCCAGAACCAATGACCAAGCATTTTTTTTAGCAGCATGTCTTTTGTTTATTTAAACGATGGGAAAACTACAATATAATATATGTCCAATTATGACAGAAATAAAGCATCCATGCAATTCATACAATGCATGACCACTTCATGACATGAGCATTAAAACTAAACCGACCAAAGAATCACAATGCATGTGAAGGACTCCAAGTAACATGGCTAAGTGCTAATGACAATCTAACAAACAGGTGGTGCAGATGTCTATGATTTATAGTGCAGATGTGTGTTGAAGTGGTAGTGAACTATTCCCTCCCATACATGTCACCACGCTGAATACCTAAAATCTAAATAAAACAAAGGAAAAGCAAGAGTGAGTAAAGATATACTCAGCAAAGTACAATGTAGAGCCAAAATAACAAGATACACATTCCAATACTCATTCCGAAGGAAAACCAGAAATGTTTTATATAGCTTATACTGTATGGTTGGAGCACTCCGGAATATTCACTGTTAACTTTCTCACCGACCTTGCGGAATAGTTACTCACGTGAATTATCACCGACCTAGCTCAAGCTCACCGGAGTAGTTACACAATAACTTAACTCACCTATCAATGTTGTGGGAACGATGCATACCCATCCAGGGGGCATCGGTTACGTGTTATATAGCTTAGGGAACATCCCCATACGTGGCATACAAGGGTTGTCCATATACGTTGGAGTAATACTCCGCACACGTACACATATGATAATACAGACTTGACATATACTCTAACATCCCCCCTTCATCTAAACCACGAGAGAGGTTTAGATTAGGTTTAAACTCATCTAAACTCTTAACAGGAAGAGCCTTAGTGAATCCATCAGCTAGTTGATCTCTGATGGATATAAATTTGATAGCAAGACGGTTGCTGGCAACTCTTTCACAAACAAAATGATAATCAATCTCGATGTGCTTGGTACGAGCATGAAATACTGGATTGGCGGGCAAGTAGGTAGCACCCAAGTTGTCACACCATAGACATGGCATCTGTGTTAATTTGACACCAAGCTCATTAAGAAGAGCTTCAACCCAGATTAACTCAGTAGTAGCATTGGCTGAGGCTTTATATTTAGCTTCAGTGCTTGAGCGTTAGAGCCAACAAAAATAGCAAAAGCCACATGTAGAGTGACGGTCCTCAAGACAACCATCTCAATCGGCATCAGAAAAAGCACTGAGAAGTGTAGATGAAGACTTCTTAAAGGTAATACCAAGTTGTGATCTATCCCGGATATAGCGGAGAATTCACTTAGCAGCTGCAATGAGCAGTGGTGGGAGCATGTAAATACTAACATACATTGTTCACAGAAAACGATAGATCTGGATGAGTAAGAGTGAGATACTGAATTGCCCCAACTATGCTTCTATACTGTGTACTATCATACTGTCCATACTGTCATCAGGACCAAGAGGTGTACCTTCATGAAGAGACAGTGTCTCAGATGAGGACAGTGGTGTAGGAGCCGACTTACAATCAAGCATGCCAACTTTGGCTAAGAGATCATGAGCATATTTCTCCTAAGTAAGATATCTTCTTGACTTCGATTCCAAGGAAATAGTGGAGCTATCCCAAATATTTGATAGCAAAATTGTCATTGAGATCTTTGAGCAACATATAGATAGCATAATCAGAGGAGCTAGTCACAATGATATCATTAACATATATCAATAGAAAAATTGTGACACCAGACTTGTGAAAAGGGAACAAGGAAGTATCAGCTTTGGAGGGAAGAAAACCAAGTGCTTGCAATTTGGAGCTCAGCCGAGAGTACCATGCTCGGGGAGCTTGTTTCAGTCCATATAAAGCTTTGTCAAGTCTGCAAACATGAAGAGGAGTAGCAGGATTTTCAAAACTTGGAGGTTGTTTCATATAGACCTCTTCTTCCAGAACACCATGAAGAAACACGTTCTTGACATCTAGCTGTCGTAAACTCTAGCCACGAGAGACGGAGATGGAGAAAACAATTCTGATGGTGGCAAATTTAATAACTGGACTAAAAGTGTCTTCATAATCAAGACCATACTGTTGCTTGAATCCTTTTGCCACTAACTGAGCTTTGTAACGATCAGTAGAACCATCAGCACGACGCTTGATACGATGGACCCATTTACAATCAATGATATTATTTATTGGAACTAGGAGGAACCAAGTGCCAAGTCTTGTTGTCCATAAGAGCATCAAATTCCTCTTGCATAGCAGCACGCCAATTGGAATCATTGAGTGCGGCATGAAGGTTACGAGGTTCTCCTGTAGACGAAAACAAGCCATAGCTAGCGAACAGTACCATCTGTATAATTTTTGGGGTTTCGAATACCTTTTTGTAAGCGAGAAACAGCAACAGAACCAGTAGGTGTAGAAGATCCAGCAGGACAATCATGCGGTGGGGCGTGCTGGTCACTGTCATGCGGCAGGGCGTGTTGGTCGCTGTCAGAAGGCAAGAGCACCGGGCCAGAGAAGGCATGCAAGCGCGCGCGAACAGGATGAGGCGATGCGGGCGCGAAGACCAAGGCCGAGCCATGTGAGGACACAGGCGACACGGGAGGCGACGGAGTAGGCGACACGGGGGCCGAACAACCCGAGGGAGGCGCGGGAGAATCTGTACCGGTCGACGTGCCCTCGGGATCGCCAGCAGCAGGAGAATGTTCCGCCGGATCATCCTCAAACGACACAGCAGATTCGTCATTTTGTGCGGAATCTTCAATGTGTGATTTAGAGAGCTGGGGAGCACCGTTTGGCATCAGATTTTCTTCTGCAGTTGTATTTTCCTGAGGAGAATCATAAACAGGAGTAGTGATAGGCACATATGCAGTCATAGGTTGATCATTATTTTGTGCATCCTCATAAGAGTTTGATGTTGGAAGGAGAAGAATTTCCTTTTTGAGAAGGGCACCGGCATTGGGATGAAGGGCTTCAAAAGGGAAGACATTTTCATCAAAAACGGCATCACGAGATATATAAACACGTCCTATGGAAATATCTAAACACTTGACACCTTTGTGGAGAGGGCTATAACCAAGGAACACACACCTAGTGGACCGAAAAGTAAGTTTGTGTGTATTGTAGGGACGAAGGTTGGGCCAACAAGCACAACCAAAAATTGTGAGAGCATCGTAATTAGGTGTGATATGTAGAAGACGTTCAGCTGGGGTGTCAAGATCAATAACCTTGCTAGGAAGCAAGTTTATGAGGAACGTGGCGGTGAGAAAAGCTTCATCTCAATACTTAAGAGGCATGGATGCATTGGCAAGCAATGAGAGACCAATTTCAACTATATGGTGATGTTTTCTTTCAGCAGAACCATTTTGTTGATGGGCATGGGGACACGATACATGATGCGTAATACCAACTTTTTGAAAGAAGGCATTGAGTTTTTCATACTCACCCCCCAATCTATTTGCATAGCAATAATTTTCCTATCAAACTTGTGTTCAACATATTGTTGCCAATTAAGAAAAGCTTGATAAACATCAAAATGGTTTTTAAGCAGATAAATACAAGAGAATTTACTATAGTCATCAATAAATCTTACATAATAGCAATGTTTTCCAACAGAGGCTGGTGCAGGACCCCATACATCAGAAAACACTAGTGAAAAAGGAACAGTAGATCTACTTGTGGATATGGGATATGGCAACTGGTGGCTCTTGGCCAGCTGGCAAGAGTCACATACATATGGGGTAACCTCAGGAGTGTAAGCTATTTTATTTCTTCTAAGAACTTGTTGAACGACAAATGAAGAAGGATGTCCTAAGCGGCGATGCCATGTAGAGGATAACAGCTTTATTGAGATAAAAGCATGCTTGGAGGAATCACTGAAGATAGGCACCAAGAGATAAAGACCTCCATAGAAAGGGCCCCTAAATAGAGTTCTTCGTGTTGCTTGGTTCTTAATCAAAAAAATAGAAAGGATGGAACTCAATAAATACATGATTATCAAGAGTGAAACGATGAATAGATAACAGGTTTTTAGATGCACTAGGAACATGAAGTATGGATTTGAGATGAAAAGAACTATGAGGAGTGCACAAAACTAAATTACCAATATGACTAATATGCATACATGTGCCTTCAGCTGTGCGAACACGATCATTACCATGATATTGATCATGTGTGGTGAGCTTGCTCAACTCACCGGTGATGTGATCAGTAGCTCCAGTATCGTAGTACCAGTTGGAATCAACACCATGAGAGGCAAGGTTAGCCCCCTTGTTTCCTTGGTTTACATCATCTTCTTTGTTGTTTTGATAGCGCCACCAGCAGTCACGTGCGGGATGTCCATGAATAAAGCAAATCTGGGACGTGACATCAACAAACGGGGTAGGGGCATGGCCATGCCTACGTCCACCATCATCATCGCGGCGACGGGGACAGTCATCATCGGCCACGATCATCATAGGGCAGTGGGCGCTCATCCTAGCGACCACACGGGTCATACTGCTGGCGGTTGTCCTGTTGGCGAGGACGCTCCTCCTGGCGACCACGGTCAGAACCACGGAGAGGCTGGCGATTATCAGTACGACGGGCAACATTGGCAGAAGAGGAGAAGCTGCCAGGTTGGCCGGTCCTGGGATTTTGGAGGCCCGGGGCGAAAGTAAAACATGGGGCCCTATCTAAATTAACATATTGTGTATATGATAATATTAAAGAATAAAAATGTGTAAAAAATAAAATTGGTTTAAGCAAATTAAATTGATTGTGTTAAATGTTTCTTATGACATACTTAGATACGAATTTGTTTTGTGATGGTACATGAAGGCTACTCTTACCAATTAGCACGTCAACTCTAACTAAATCGTATCATCGCGGCGATAGGTTGTCGCAAACTAGGTCTCCATTAGCCTCTAGCTTGCTGACGTGCCCTCACATGGGATCAGTGATGGGGCGTCTCGATGGAACGACCAAATGGTGCCACAATCGGCACACGACAGATCAAGAAATTAGACTCTTACATGCATGGCCTTCCATTTTTTTGATCTTCTTTTAATGCGATTGATACGTGATTCTAAACTTTTTTTGGATTTGATCGTCGATTATTTTCCTTTTTTGTCTCTATATCCTTACAACAACGCTCGTCACACTAGAATTGATTCTTCCGTCTTCGACAAAAATTATACTTCCTCCAATCGAAAAAAGGTGTCAGTGACTTAGAACAATTTGTGTACTAAGTTGTAATAAATTATCTAATACTTTTTCCAATCAGAGGGAGTAGTATTCACCATGGGATGGAATTGAAAATTTTGGAAGAAAATAATATTACAGGAAATATGTCAATCATTTGATCGATAGTTTTTTTTGGGAAAGTCTTAACGTTGCTACAATAATATGCATCCTTACTGTAGTCATTATCTAATTACCAGCCCCACCCACTTAGCTATTCAGAAGATAGAAGGCTTAAGTTAACCAAAGAACAAAAGGCCAAGTTCTGACCGGCCCACTACAGCTAAAGCTTCCTTTCATCTTTCTAAAGCGAACCGCAAGACATAGCTCCAACCCTATCTACAATGGCGTCGCCACAAGATTTTGAATCCTCACCAACAGTATATACATAGCTCGCTGGGGCCCCATGGGTTCGGGGGCCCGGGGCGGCCGCCCCTCCTGACCCCCCTCAGGGCCGGCAGGTCCATCGCTTTTATGCATGTTGTCGTAGGCTTGGACTTGATCAAACAAATCTGACAAGGTCGTACCCGGATTGGCTATGACAGCGGTGATAAGGTTGTTGTAAGAGTTTCCCAATCCACGAAGAACATACCACAGTAACTCGTCATCATCAAGCAGTTTTCCAACAGCAGCAAGTTCAGACCCAATGCTTTTCATCTTTGCAAAATACTTCTCGGCAGACATGTCGTTCTTGCGTGTGTCACTGAGAGCGGAGCAAAGCTTCTGCACACAGGACTTGGAGGCAGGGCAGACTTGCGCATTGAGGGCAGCCCAGACCTCCGAGGAAGTCTCAAGTCCGATCATATGAGGGAGAACATCTGGGGACAGAGAGTTTAGGATGAACCGGAGAACTTGCTGATCCCGACCAATCCAGGAGACATACTCAGGGTTTTCAATCGTGATCTTCTTGTTGTTGGAATCTTCAGCTTCAAGGAACTCTGCAGGAACTTTTTCTTTTCCTTCCAACAGAGCAAGCACACGTGCGCCACGAAACGCTGGCACGATCTGCGCCTTCCAGACCAGAGTGTTTTCACGCGTGAGTAGCTGGGCAGGAGGGGTGTCGAGGGCAGCAGCGGGGGCGGTGGTAGAGAACGCAGACGAGGAGGAAGATATCATGCGGCGGCGACAGACAACTGTGGCGGCGGCAAGATGGATATCGTATGTAGGGTTTTGGTTTTCTCGATGCAGACGTAGCACAATGAGGCAACGACGGCAGAGGATCGGTGTAGGATTTTTGTTGACGTGGGTTTCTCGATGCAGCTACCAGGAGGCGGTGGCTACAGAGGGATCTAGGGTTTTGGGTTTGATCATGTGGATTTCTCGATGCAACGGCGGCAGGAACTGTGGCAGGAGCAGAGGATTTTGGTGTGTGGCTGAATTGTGTTTTGCTTCGCGACGACGACAGATCTCGGCAGCGACCTTGAGGAGGCGGCAGCGAGGAGAACCTGAGGCGGCGGCGGGGAGGAGTTTCTTCGGTACGGCGGCTAGGTCAAGGAAGAAGACCGCTCTGATACCATGTCAATGTTGTGGGAACGATGCATACACATCCAGGAGGCATCGGTTATGTGTTATATAGCGTAGGGAACAGCCCCCATACGTGGCATACAAGGGATATACATATACGTTAGAGTACTACTCCGTACACGTACACATATGTTAATACAAACTTGATATATACTCTAACATCACCGACCTCACGGAATAGTTACCTGTAACTTTATCACCGTCCTGGTTTAAAATAGAATTGTCGCATACTCATCAAAACAGAAACACGGAAGAAGAACAACTCGCTAACAGCAAGGCAAAGACAGCAGGCATAACACAAAGGGCTCAACATGCACTTGCCTTAGAACAAACGTTTAAGCTGAAGAACCAGTCCCGACACCCGAAGCTCCAAAACCTGTAGGTAAAACGGTTTTAGAAATTATTCGCAAAGGAACGACGAACTGTAGCGTGTGGTCATACTCCTAATTATGTACTGGAATTAGAACCAGACATACTCGAATCCACTTGTGGTGATAAGCGACAGCTCATTCTAAACCTGACCAAATAATTCCTAGTGTCCACCGACTATAACTATCAATTTACAAAGGAGCAAGCAAAACTAGTGTACTAATCTGAATCTGGGCACTGGCTGTTACGGCAAGACAGGTCGTGGCTAAACCATCGGATTCAGAGATCGATGTGCACACACTAGTGTTGGAAAACAGCTAGCTCCCAATCGTGCGGGACTAAACTACAAGGCCTCGAGGAGTGCTAGGTGCTCTGGGCGGCAAACCAGAGCGTCGACCACCCCGACGTCTCCCTCTCCATGGCTGGCATCTGAACCATGCCAGGGTGCCGGTTCCGCCAGCGCCGCCGGTGGGGCCGAGGCTGGATGCGGAGATCCGGTGCCGCATCTGCAACCTCCCCCAGTCGCTGGGCGAGGACCGCCAGTACCAGAACAGGCGGTTCTGGTACGACTTCCTCAACTGGGAGCACATAGCGCGCCGCCGCACCACCCGCCACGGGGACTTCCAGTCGTGGAAGGCGCACGGGGTCGCTGAGATCCCCCCGATGAGGAAGATGAGGACGACGAGAACTACCACGTCGTCAAGGAGGAGACCATGGAGGATGTGCCGCCGGGCGTCGGGTACCTGCCTCTGGAGTACCAGGCACTCGTGGCCGGTGGCTACGACGTGGAGGCCCTCCTCCTGCAGGCCTTGGATGCGTCCAAGGCAGACGAAGACGAGGTCTGCCCCGGCTACAGCGAGGCCATCAAGCTCACGGGCCTGGTGGCCAACCACCTTGCCTCGCTGCCACCACCACCACCACTCCCGCCGCACGCGCGGCCGCTTGCCGACTACGAGGGGCAGGAGGTGCCACCGTCACCTGGAGTTTCGCGCCGCCAATGTCGCCATGACCCGCCACCGCAGCCCCAGCAGGAGGTCGTCGTCGACCTCGTCTCCGACGACGACGAGTAGCTGACGGCACGCAGTTGCGGGCGGATTAGTTTTTAGGGTTTTTTTTAATTTTCTATTGTAAATTTTGTTTCTATAAATGCCAGTTTATTTAAATTCACGCCTATTTTGATTCTAATTTAAATTTCAGACAATAAAAAAACATGCGCCGGATAGGATGCGTCAGCCCGCTGGGCGCACCGGCCAGGCGGGCCAGACCGCGACGCAAATTGTGTCCTGCCTTCGATGCAAACGGACTAGGACGGACCGTTTGCGTCAACAGGTTCTCAATGCACCCGGCCTCTATATAAGGCTTTACTAGATCGATGGCTATGTGTTAAGTACATCAATGCTGAAAAACCACGCTGCATAGATTCAGGTCTCCATGTTGTCGAAGTTGCTTTATATTACTGTCCGAGGATGCCTGTGCTCGCCGGAGTTCGAAAATCCTGCCGGCGAGAGTGACCTGACGGCGAGCTCAAATATGAGCATCCTGGGGGCTCTCAAGTTGGGAAAATAGGAGAAAACAAGGAGGAGGATGTGGTGATTAAATAGAAAGGACGGGGCGCTGAATTATGGAACCAACAAAGCGAAATAACGCCTGGAATAATTCACGAGCTCACCCTCTCCTTACCTGATTTTCGGCTGCAGGAAGAAGAAGGTGACGTTCCACAACGACTGGGCCCCACCCTTAGCGAGAAGGGAAAGCAAAAGGTACCGGTTTGGGTTATGTAAGAGAAACTCTAGCAAACACCGTATTCTAGCCCGCATCGCGTCGCCCGACGCGATTTGCGAGTTGGGGGCCTTTTTCGTATAGAGCAGATACGTTATCGGTCCACCGGTCCTCATCGCTGTTGCAGGCGTCCCCATCCGGCCCGCATCGACCGCGATATGGGATCGATGCGGGTCCAAACCTGGTCTCGCCCTCGCCGCATCCCCTCTCATTCTCCGCCCCGCCGCCGTAATTGCTCGCCGCCGGCCGCAATCCTAAGCCTCCCCGCACACAGATCGGAGCCGCGGTTGCCAGTAACATGTCGGGGAGCTCCTCAATCGGCCGCGGTGGGGTCACATCGGCCGTGGCAGCCCATCACGCGGCCACGGTGACGACGGCGACGAGGAGGTGAAGAAGCGGCGCTCTGACGTCGCGCGCCTCCGCGGGTCGCGGAGGTTCACCAAGTACGGAATCCGGCCGCTACCGAGCTTCAACAAGTAGGAGGCATGCGTCAACCAAGGCCGCCCCCTCCCCGGCTCTCCCGCATCGGTGCTGGCGGCTTCGCGGGGGTGTCGAGATCGTCCTCGGCTCCGGGCGCTTCTTCGACGCGGCCCCTCCTCCGACATGTCCTGCGGGGGCTCGCATCCTCTAGTTGATCGAGGAGAGCAGCCGCCAGGAGGCCGAGCTTGCGGCGAAGTGGAAGAGGGAGTCGGAGCTGCAGGAGCTCCTCATCGACGCTGTCTCCTCCTCCGACGAGCTCTAGGACGCTGTCGATGCCGCCGCCACCAACGGGTAAATTTAGCTAGGGTTAGGGTTTGCCTCCGTCTCTGTCGTCTCTGATGCGGTTTCCGGAGCAAATCAATAATATCTATAAAGTTCATCCCCACTAAGAAGCATTTAATGTTTGCAAGCTGAAATTTGGTGTAGCCACATCACCCTAATTGTTTCTTTCCGTTAGATTTAAAATATACGGTCATAGTTATCCGTAGCGCTGTCTTAATTCTCTCATGTGATGTGATCTTGGTCGATTGTACTGATTTCAACGAGGAGCGGTTTTCTTTTACAGTAGAGTTTGACGTAGTAGCACTCACACGCCTCCTCCTTCCATAACTCCCCGCACTTATCCCGGTTTCCCTGAAGCTCTCTCTCAATTGGTAACCGAAGGCATTGAATTGGCGATCAATTGAAGTTACATTATCTCTTCCACTATCATGATGACTCAGCCAATCCACTTCCGCTTCCTCCTTCATATCAACTTCCCCACAAGTAATCTCACACTCAATCACAGCGTGAACTCGCAGATTCCCATAGTGTGTCCAACGTTACATCATCCTCATCCCTTGCCGATCCTCTTCCATAATCCACCGGCGCCCGTTTTGGAGCCACCATCTCTTTCTAGTTTTGTTAAATTAGGCAAGTAGAGTCCTACGTATGATGTATGCAATGTTCATGCGGACAACCAAATGCAAAGAAATCTGGCGCGCATTGTGTTTTCTAAAATTTACAGTTTCTACTACGATTTCTGTTCTGCGCATTTGCTCGCCGCCCTGCAAACCCCCTCCATCCTAGCCCCCATCCGCGATTTGCAGGTCACGCGGATGGGGGGTCTGCTAGAGATGCTCTAAGTGGGCTGTTGGCTGAAGGTAGTCTTGGGCCTCTTTGCTTCACCGCGGTCCTTTTTCATTTTATTTTTTGATTTTCTTCTTTTTGTTTTCCTATTTTCTTTTCAAGAAATTCATTTGAACTTCCATATTGAATAAAAATTGACTCAATTTTCTTAGATTTTATTATTAAAATGAGGTGGAAGTATTATATTTCAAATATAAATTTAAAATTCAGAATATTGCATATAGGCATATAGGGCCATTTTGTGTATATATTTCAAAATAGGGTGTTTAGGGTTATTGTTTCCTCATCTAGTGTTGAAATATTGGGCCTTTTCATATGAGCCCATAATAGATTTCAGAAATTCCTAGAAATCTCAAAGCCCATGTGTGTGAGCCCATTTGGAATGCAGCCCAAGTTTTTGGCTGCACAAAGTCAAGGGGTGGGAGCTAAGTTTAGTCCCACATGGAAAGTTGGGAGAGATGTAGACCAACATATAAGGTGGGGTGTTGCACCACTTAGTAAGTGAGTGAGAAGAGAAGTGCCACACGCGCGCTCATCCTCCTCCTCTTCGCTCGCTCGCTCGTCTCGACACGACGCGCGCGCGCGCCGCGGTTTGCGGAATTGAGCCTCGGAGCCGAGCTTATCTTTTTGCTGCACAGGAAAACCGAACGTTTGACCGAGTCCTTGACGGACGCGTCACAGCTAGCCGGCTTGGGTCGCTCCCGGATCGTGGGCTGCTATAACCGACTCGGACGTGCGACGTGGGCGTGGCCCACGTTGCCTAGGGTTTTTCCGCTGTGCGCCCGCGCCTATATAAACTCTTGCCCGGCTACACGCCGTAAAAACCTGAAACCGATCTAGGGTTTTGCCACCTCTCGCTGCTTGCGCCGCCTCCGTAGTCTACTCCATCCCGAGCGCCGGCGTGCACCGGCGAACGGGAGAGCAGGTCTCCGGAACCACTCGCCTTTGCGATCCTGTACGGGAGAGGGCGAATTAGGTTTTTGGGAAGCGCTCTGCGCGACTGCTCAAGCTCTTCATCACGGGTCGTCTTCCATCCAAGTCGGGCGGTGCAGCCTACCGCCGTCTTCATCGCCGTCTGCTTCGACCGGTCTACTCCAACGTTGTCATCAACAACGTTACTGCTACGACTACATCTGCAAGCGAACGGTACGTGCGGTGTACTGCTGTTTCCCTATTCATCATGTTCTGCGAGTACATGTTTCGCTGCTACTTATTTCCGTTCATCTTGTTGTTCAGTACATCTAGTATGTTCGAGTTACATGTGGTAGTAGCTAGCGTTGTCATGTTTAATATTCTGGAATTAATCATGGAAATTGTGCCTAATTCTCCAACAATCCAAAAACCTAATAGTAGGCAATTTCCTGAATTATCAATGGCTGGTTTTACCGATGCACTGAGGCCGGATAAATTTACCGGTGTGCACTTTAAGAGGTGGCAGTACAAAGCTGAGCTTTGGCTGACCACGATGAAAGTGTTCCAGATTAGTAAAGGCAAACCTGAAGGAACTATGTCTGAGGATGATCAGAAAAAGTTCGAGGAAGCCAATACTATGTTTGTGGGATGCATTCTGAGCATTCTTGCTGACCGTCTGTGTGATGTGTTTATGCACATAAAAGACGGAAAAGAGCTCTGGGACGCACTGGACGCCAAGTTTGGTGCTGCAGATGCTGGCAGTGAAATGTACATCATGGAGAGCTTTCATGATTTTAAGATGACTAAGGACCTTCCTGTGGTTCAACAAGCTCATGAGATACAGTGCATTGCCAAAGAGCTCGAACTCCTTAAGTGTGCCTTACCCGACAAGTTTGTGGCGGGTTGCATTATTGCTAAGTTGCCCCCTTCATGGAGGAACTTCGCCACAGCTCTCAAACACAAGAGACAGGAGATATCAGTTGAAAATCTGATAGCGTCCCTTGATGTTGAGGAGAAGGCTCGTGCTAAGGACACTACTGAGAAAGGAGAGGGTCATGCTACTGCTAACTTTGTGCAGCAGAAAGGCAAATCCTCAGGCAAGAACAAAGGGAATTTCAAGCCCTCTTTCAACAAGCCTGTAAAGACTACAACCTTCAAGAAGAAGAAGCCGAACAGGGACAGGAGTGATCTGACTTGTTTCACTTGTGGAGAGCCCGGCCACTTTTCCAAGGACTGCCCAGAAAGCGCAGACCGCAGAGGGAAAAGGGCCAAGAATGTCAACGTCGTGACTGCTAGCAATACTGATGGGTATGGTAATCTATTTATTGTTCTTTCCGTATTTCAATCTCCCTCTTGGTGGATTGATACGGATGCTAACGTTCATGTGTGTGCTGACATCTCTATGTTCACTTCTTACCAGGCCGCACGGGATTCCTCCGTCCTAATGGGCAATGGGTCACATGCCTCTGTTCGTGGTGTTGGCACGGTAGATCTGAAGTTCACTTCGGGGAAGATCGTGCAGCTGAGGAACGTGCAGCATGTCCCTTCTATGAACAAGAATCTTGTTAGCGGTTCCCTTCTCTGCAGAGATGGGTTTAAGGTTGTGTTAGACTCAAATAAGGTAGTCATTTCCAAGCATGGACAATTTATTGGAAAAGGCTATGAGTGCGGAGGCTTGTTCCGCTTTTCACTTTCAGATTTCTGTAATAAATCCGTGAACCATATTTGTGGCGGTGTTAATGATGATACCAGTGTTTGGCATTCTCGTTTATGTCACATTAATTTTGGTTTGATGTCACGGTTATCCAGCATGAGTTTAATTCCGAAATTCACTATTGCCAAAGGTTCTAAGTGCCATAGTTGTGTGCAATCGAAGCAACCTCGTAAGCCTCATACGGCGGCCGAGGAAAGAAACTTGGCACCTCTAGAACTCATACATTCTGATCTATGCGAGATGAATGGTGTGTTGACAAAAGGTGAAAAAAGATATTTCATGACATTGATTGATGATGCGACTAGATTTTGCTATGTTTACTTGTTGCGAACTAAAGATGAAGCTTTAGACTACTTTAAAATTTATAAGGCCGAAGTTGAAAATCAACTAGAGAGAAAGATCAAGCGTCTTAGGTCGGATCGTGGTGGAGAGTATTTTCCTAAAATCTTTGACGAATTCTGTGAGGAACACGGTATTATTCATGAGAGGACGCCTCCCTACTCGCCCCAATCTAATGGGGTGGCCGAGAGGAAAAACCGCACTCTGTCTGACTTGGTGAATTCCATGCTCGACACTGCTGGTTTATCAAAGGCATGGTGGGGGGAGGCTTTGTTGACTGCATGTCATGTCCTGAATAGAGTTCCTAACAAGAATAAAGATAAAACCCCTTATGAGGAGTGGGTTGGGAGAAAGCGATCACTTTCGTATTTGCGCACTTGGGGATGCTTGGCGAAGGTCAACATTCCCATCCCAAAGAAACGCAAACTCGGACCAAAGACTGTGGATTGCATCTTTCTAGGTTATGCTCAGCGGAGCATTGGCCATAGATTTTTAGTAGTTAAATCCGAGGTACCTGATATGCATGTTGACACTATAATGGAATCTCGTGATGCAACATTTTTTGAGAATATGTTTCCTATGAAAGATATGCATAGCACTGCTAGATTTTCTTCTGAGATAATTCCTGAATCTAGTGCATCTAATGATTATTTTGAGCAACCACATGAGAACGTTTTTGAGAACATTCATGAGAAGGATGACAATGAAGCTCCTACAAGGAGCAAGAGACGGAGGACTGCAAAGTCCTTCGGTGATGATTTCATTGTGTACCTTGTGGATAATACTCCCAAGTCCATTGCTGAGGCATATGCATCACCAGATGCAGATGATTGGAAAGAAGCTGTCCAAAATGAGATGGACTCGATTCTTTCTAATGGAACATGGGAATTATCAGAGCGCCCCCATGGTTGTAAGCCTGTGGGCTGCAAGTGGGTGTTCAAGAAGAAGCTAAGGCCTGATGGTACTATTGAGAAGTACAAGGCGAGACTTGTAGCGAAAGGCTACACACAGAGAGAAGGCGAAGATTACTTTGACACCTATTCACCTGTCGCAAGACTAACCACCATTCGAGTACTACTTTCCATGGCTGCCTCTTATGGTCTTATCGTTCATCAAATGGACGTAAAGACAGCTTTCCTCAATGGAGAGTTGGAAGAGGAAATCTATATGGATCAGCCTGATGGATTTGTGGTAAAAGGTGAAGAGACAAAGGTGTGCAAGTTGCTAAAATCTTTATATGGCCTAAAACAAGCACCTAAGCAATGGCATGAGAAGTTTGACAGAACTTTAACTTCTGTTGGCTTTGTTGTTAATGAGGCTGACAAGTGCGTATACTATCGCCATGGTGGGGGCGAAGGTGTTATATTGTGTTTGTACGTTGATGATATTCTCATCTTTGGTACAAACATGAAACTGATACTTGAGGTCAAGTCTTTCTTGTCAAAGTGCTTTGATATGAAAGATCTGGGAGAAGCTGATGTGATCCTGAACATCAAGCTGAATAAGAACGAGAGTGGGATTACTTTATCGCAATCCCACTATGTTGAGAAGATCTTGAGCCGGTTTGGCTTTATTGATGGCAAGTCTTCTCCAACACCTTATGATCCCAGTGTGATATTACGTAAGAACAAGAACGAACCAACAGATCAACTGAGATATTCTCAGATCGTTGGTTCACTCATGTACTTAGCGAGCGCGACAAGACCTGACATCTCTTTTGCTGTGAGCAAGTTGAGTAGGTTCATATCAAACCCGGGTATTGATCATTGGCATGCACTTGAAAGGGTCATGCGCTATCTATGTGGTACAATGAGTTACGGGATTCACTATTCAGGGCACCCTGCTGTGCTTGAAGGATATAGTGACGCAAACTGGATCTCTGATGTAGATGATATCAAAGCTACCAGTGGGTATGTATTTACCTTTAGAGGTGGCGCCGTATCATGGAGATCATGTAGGCAAACCATATTGACGAGGTCAACTATGGAAGCAGGACTTACTGCTTTAGACACAGCCATTGTAGAGTCAGAATGGCTGCGTGAGCTCTTGATGGACTTGCCGGTGGTTGAAAAACCTGTGCCGGCCATCCTCTTGAATTGTGACAATCAAACAGTTATTGTCAAAGTGAACAATTCTAAGGATAACGCGAAGTCATCAAGACACGTTAAAAGACGTTTGAAGTCTGTCAGGAAATTGCGAAACTCCGGAGTAATAACTGTTACGTATATTCAAACAGACAAAAACCTGGCAGATCCCTTTACAAAGGGACTATCACATAATGTGATAGACAGTGCATCGAGGGAGATGGTTTGAGACCCATAGATGTTATGCCATAGCGGTAACCCAACCTTTGTGATCGGAGATCCCGTGAATTAGGACTTGGGAAAACAAGCTAGTGGTTTAACTGAGGAGAGTATTCTGTAACCCTCTCTATATAAAGATGCAAAACTCTCAAAATCTGTAAGGCAGGTTGGCAACATGCCTTAATGTGTTTCTGTTGGCTATGATTAGCAAAGATGCTGTCCTACAGAGCATTCTTGAAAGAACACACCTATATGAGTCCGACTGTTAAACGTCGCAGTCTATGAGATTTGGGTGATCTCTAGTAAACTCATGAAGAGACCATGGAGTACGACGCATATGCTCCAACCCGCGGGGTAGGCTACTGGCAGCCATGTACTGGTTATGACTTTGAGTGAAATCTTGACGCACAAAACTTGCAATTCAAGGCGTAGTTCATTGTTCAAGTTGCTGATAGACGTAGCTTAAGGTTCTAGGCGGAAGTTCAACTTAACAGTCTCTGCTGAAACACTGGTATATAAACAAGTAGTGAGGTTTGGCAAATCTCTAAATGGGCATTTGAGATCTGGTGGGGGATTGTTGAAATATTGGGCCTTTTCATATGAGCCCATAATAGATTTCAGAAATTCCTAGAAATCTCAAAGCCCATGTGTGTGAGCCCATTTGGAATGCAGCCCAAGTTTTTGGCTGCACAAAGGCAAGGGGTGGGAGCTAAGTTTAGTCCCACATGGAAAGTTGGGAGAGATGTAGACCAACATATAAGGTGGTGTGTTGCACCACTTGGTAAGTGAGTGAGAAGAGAAGTCCCACACGCGCGCTCCTCCTCCTCCTCCTCGCTCGCTCGTCTCGTCTCGTCTTGATACGACGCGCGCGCGCGCGCGCGCGCCACGGTTTGCGGAATTGAGCCTCGGAGCCGAGCTTATCTTTTTGCTGCACAGGAAAACCGAACGTTTGACCGAGTCCTTGACAGACGCGTCACAGCTAGCCAGCTCGGGTCGCTCCCGGATCGTGGGCTGCTGTAACCGACTCGGACGTGCGACGTGCGCGTGGCCCACGTTGCCTAGGGTTTTTCCGCTGTGCGCCCGCGCCTATATAAACTCTTGCCCGGCTACACGCCGTAAAAACCTGAAACTGATCTAGGGTTTTGCCACCTCTCGCTGCTTGCGCCGCCTCCGTAGTCTACTCCATCCCGAGCGCCGGCGTGCACCGGCGAACGGGAGAGCAGGTCTCCGGAACCACTCGCCTTTGCGATCCTGTACGGGAGAGGGCGAATTAGGTTTTTGGGAAGCGCTCTGCGCGACTGCTCAAGCTCTTCATCACGGGTCGTCTTCCATCCAAGTCGGGCGGTGCAGCCTACCGCCGTCTTCATCGCCGTCTGCTTCGACCGGTCTACTCCAACGTTATCATCAACAACGTTAGTGCTACGACTACATCTGCAAGCGAACGGTACGTGCGGTGTACTGCTATTTCCCTGTTCATCATGTTCTGCGAGTACATGTTTCGCTGCTACTTGTTTCCGTTCATCTTGTTGTTCAGTACATCTAGTATGTTCGAGTTACATATGGTAGTAGCTAGCGTTGTCATGTTTAATATTCTGGAATTAATCATGGAAATTGTGCCTAATTCTCCAACAGATAGATCGTTTTAAATTCAAAAACAAGCTTACGATCAAGTCTATTCGCATTCATAATCCTCCTGATATCATATTTAAACTCTGATTTTTTTTTGCAGTTGTGGATGCTAATATTAAAATCCTAGGATCGATCAAGCCTAAGGTGGATGATAACCGAGTTAAAGCTACTCCACATGGCACTAGTAGAAAACGGGGCTAATATTCTGGGGCATTAGTCCTGGTTGCTCTATGAACCAGGACTGATGCCCTGGGCCCCACCGCTTTTTCGGCCGCAGGACCCCAGAATCCATTAGTCCCAGTTTGTTTTGAACCTTTCGTATTACGAACCAGGACTAAAGTCTCTGGAGTCGAATTCGGCCGTTGCCAGGCTCATTAGTCCCGGTTGGTAATACCAACCGGGACTAAAGACCCAGCCTTTAGTCCCGGTTGGTATTACCAATCGGGACTAATGAGTTTCCTATATAAAAAATCTCCTTCTTCCTCCCCGAGCCAGCCATTCCCCCTCTCCACTCTCCAAGTGTTCTTCATGCAACAAGCTAGCTCGAATTCATCCTCTTTGACCACCATTTTTTGTCACAATTTGGTGTCCCCACTTCAATCTAAGTGGACTAAAAGGTGAGGAACTTTGAGCTTTTGTCTTTCATTGGTAATTTAGCTCATTTAATGCTCTAGAAGTAGAGATATTTGTGAATTTATTATGGGAGCAATTATTTAGATTTTTATTTGATTATGTGTAGAAGTAGATGAAGATAGAGGTAGAAATAGAGGTAGAGATAGAGATATAGATAGAAATATAAAATAGAAAATAAAGATAGAGAGATAGAGATAGAGATAGAATTAAAAATAAAAATAGAAATAGACATAGAGATAGAAATAAAGATAAAAATAGCGATAGAAATAGAGATATAAATAGAAATAAAGATAGAGATAGAAATAGAAATAGAAAATAGAAATAGAGATAGAAATAGAAAATTGAAATAGAGATAGAAATAAAAATAGTGTTAGAAATAGAGATAGAAATAGAGATAGAAATAGAAATAGAAAATAGAAATTGAGATAGAAATAAAAATAGTGATAGAAATAGAGATAGAAATAGAAATTGAGATAGAAATATATAGATAATAGAAATAGAGATAAAAATAAAAAATAGTGATAGAAATAGAAATAGAGATAGAGATAAAAATAGAAATAGAAAATAGAAATAGCGATAGAAATAGAGATAGAAATAGAAATAGAAAATTGAAATAGAGATAGAAATAAAAATAGTGTTAGAAATAGAGATAGAAATAGAAAATAGAAATAGAGATAGAAATAAAAATAGTGATAGAAATAGAGATAGAAATAGAAATAGAGATAGAAATATATAGATAATAGAAATAGAGATAGAAATAAAAATAGTGATAGAAATAGAGATGGAAATAGAGATAGAAATGGTGATTGAAATAAAATTAAAGATATAGAAATGGACATACAAACAAAATTAGAGATAGAAATAGAAATTGTATATTTGATTTGCGTTTGATATATACTTATATAATGCAGATGAGCCGAGCATGGATGTACGCTGATCGACGCTCTGGAGATTTCATTAAAGGCGTGCATTCTTTTCTCAATGTGGCTGAGGCAAACAAGTGGTATGGTTTTATGTGTTGTCCATGCGGTGTTTGTCGAAATGAGAAGGATTACCCCTCCACAAAGAACCTTCACATCCACCTGTTCCGGTTCGGTTTCATGTCCGGCTATAATTGTTGGACCAAGCATGGGGAGAGAGGGGTTATGATAGAAGACAACAATGAAGAAGAGAATGATGACAACTATCCTGAGTTCCCTGAAACCACCGATACCGCAATGGAAGATAATGAAGAAGAAGGTGAAGAACGGGCATCAGATGTGCCCGCTGATGATCTTGGTCAGGTCATTGTTAATGCACAGATAGACTGTGAAAGTCAAAATGAGAGGGAGAAGTTGGAACGCATGTTAGATGATCACAAAAAGAATTTATACCCAAATTACAAAAACGGCCAGAAAAAGCTAGGAAGCACGCTGGAATTGCTGCAATGGAAGGTAAAGACTAGTTTATCTGACAAGGGATTTGAAAAGTTGCTGAAAATTATAAAGAAGATGCTTCCAAACGATAACAAATTGCCCGCCAGTACGTACGAAGCAAAGAAGATTGTCTGCCCTCTAGGATTGGAGGTGCAGAAGATACATGCATGCCCTAATGACTGCATCCTCTACCGCGGTGAGGAGTACGAGAATTTGAATGCATGCCCGGTGTGCAGTGCTTTTTGGTATAAGATCAGGCGAGATGACCCTGGTGATGTTGAGGGCGAGCGCCCCAGGAAGAGGGTTCCTGCCAAGGTGATGTGGTATGCACCTATAATACCACGGTTGAAACGTTTGTTTAGAAACAAAGAGCATGCCAAGTTGTTGCGGTGGCACAAAGAAGACCGTAAGAGTGATGAGATGTTGAGACACCCCGCTGATGGGTCGCAGTGGAGAAAAATCGACAGAGAGTTCCCGGAGTTTATGAAAGACGCACAAAACTTAAGGTTTGGTCTAAGTACAGATGGCATGAATCCTTTTGGGGAGCAGAGCTGCAGTCATAGCACCTGGCCCGTGACTCTATGTATCTATAACCTTCCTCCTTGGTTATGAATGAAGCGAAAGTTTATTATGATGCCAATGCTTATCCAAGGCCGGAAGCAACCCGGCAATGACATTGATGTGTACCTAAGGCCATTAGTTGAAGAACTTAAACAGCTTTGGCAGAATGAAGGTGTACGTGTGTGGGATGAGTACAAATAAGAGGAATTTGATATACGAGCGTTGCTGTTCGTGACCATCAATGATTGGCCTGCTCTTAGTAACCTTTCAGGATAGACAAACAAGGGATACAATGCATGCACGCACTGTTTAGGAGAGATCGATAGTATATATTTGGATAAAAGTAAGAAGGTGGTGTATCTGGGGCATCGTCGATTTCTTTCGCCCAAACATCAATTGAAGAAAAAAGGCAAGCATTTCAACGGCGAGGCAGAAGTCCGGGGCAAGCCTAAATGCCATACTAGTGATGATATATTTGATATAGTCAAAGATTTAAAAGTAATCTTTGGAAAGGGTCCTGGCAGTCTGTCTCTTCCGAATGACACTAGCGGACACGCACACATGTGGAAGAAGAAATCTATATTTTGGGAGCTTGAGTACTGGAAATTCCTAGAGGTCCGCTCTGCAATCGACGTGATGCACGTGATGAAGAATCTTTGCGTGAACCTACTAGGCTTCTTGGGCTTGTATGGGAAGACAAAAGATACACCGGAAGCACGTGAGGACCAGCACCGTATGAAAGGAAGAGATGGCATGCATGCTGGTGGCGGTGTTGATGATCTAAATCACCGTCCAGTTGGGAACCCCAAGAGGAAGGTATGATGAGTAAAGCAACAAATTTTTCCCTCAGTAAGAAACCAAGGTTTATCGTATCCAGGAAAAAGCCAAACTCCAGAAGGTGATGCCCGCTAGCTTCGCGATAGCTCCGGACAATTTATAAGGCGCCTCGTCCAGGGCTTTGCTTTGCCAGCAGCAACGCGGAACCTGCACACAACACAACCAAGTACTTTGCTCCCAACTTACGATGAGGTTGTCAATCTCACCAGTTTGCTGTAAACAAAGGTATGAGCATATCGAGTGGAAAGCAATAGTAGTATGCAAGAAAGTAAACAATGCGAGTAAAGTAAACAGGTGATAGCAATGTAAAGGAAATTGGACCGGGGTCCACAGTTCACTAGTGGTATCTGTCCATAAGATAAATAACGACACACTGGGTAAACAAATTACAGTTGGGCAATTGATAGAATAAAGATAACGTGCATATGTCGAGAGGATCACTATGAGATTTACTCTGGGCATTACAACAAAATACATAGACCGCCATCCAACTGCATCTATGACTAATAATCCACTCGCGGGGAATCATCCGAGGACCCCTTGAGTATTAAGTTGCGAACAACAGATAACTGCATTAAGCAAAGTGTGTAATGTAAACAAAGCATATGCCCTTGGACATAAGAATATTGTTTTCTCCCTAGTGGCAACAACACATCTACAACTTTAGAGGTTTCTGTCACTCCCCCAGATTAAATAGAGGCATAAACCAACTATCGAGCATAAATACCCCCTCTTGGAGTCACTAGTATCTACTTGGCCAAGATAGCTACTAACAACGGAGAGCATGCAAGATCATAAACAACATAGAGATAACATAAGATAATATTCAGCACATCAACTCAATCATAACACCAATATTCATCGGATCCCAACAAACACAACATGTAGAATTACATAAAGGTAGTCTCGATCATGTAAAGCAGCTCACGAGATCTAAACATGAAGCACATGGTGGAGAAGACAACCATCTAGCTACTGCTATGGACCCATAATCCAAGGTAGACTACTCATTCATCGCGCCGGAGGCAAGCATGGCGACGAAGAAGACCTCCGGTGGCGATTCCCCTCTCCGGCAGGGTGCCGGGAAGAGCTTCTGGACCCTCCTGATCTCGGGTCGACGACGGCGGTGGATCGCGATGTGTTTCTGGAAAAGTGATCGGGTGTTTAGGTTTTTCCAATCGGGGGGTCTTTATAGGCGAAGGGGCAGCGTCAGAAGTGGACCAGGGTGGTCTCACCACAGGGCAGCGCGGCCAGACCCTGGGCCGCGCCCCCTGGTGGTGAGGCCACCATCTGGCTCGGCTCCGTCTCCTCTTCGGTCCTCTGGAAGCTTCGTTAAATATCTGGATGTTCGGCTTTTGTTTCGTCCAATTCTGAGAATATTTCCTGTATAACTTTTCTGAAACACAAAAACAGCAGAAAACAGGGAACTGGCACTATGACATCTCGTTAATAGGTTAGTTCCGGAAAATGCATAAAAACGCCACGAAGTGTAACAAAACACTAAGAAAATGGTGTAAAAACATGCATGGAGCATCAAAAATTATAGATATGTTTGAGACGTATCAAGCATCCCCAAGCTTAACTCCTGCTCGTCCTCGAGTAGGTGAGTGATAACAAAGAAATAATTTTTGAGGTGACATGCGCCTACACAATCTTGATCATCTATGTAAGCATTGTGTGCTGGGATCAAAAGAACTTAAAACATGGCTATGAAAGATATAATCTTGATAGAAGAAACTTAGCAACCATGTTATAACATGAAAAAGAACACAAACAAAAGATCATGAAAATGAAACAATGAAAGTCAAACGTGTGTTCAAATCATATGGAAAACATAGCAAATGGTTTTCAGCTTGTCCTTCATGGAATAGCAAAACATAAATGCATAGGACACCTTCAAGTTTAAGAGGGCGACTAGATATAAATAATTTAAGAACAAGTGAAACCAAAATCATGAATCAATCAACGAAAACTTTGGGACAATGCACATTATACTAAGAATGACAACTATGCTCTTTTAGACGGTGCATAAAGGTAGAAGGTGGTGACTCAACCTAAAAGTAAAAGAAAGGCCCTTCGCAGAGGGAAGAAGTGATTAAACATGTGCTAGAGCTTTTCATTTGTAAAACAGAGAGATACAAATTGGGTTTTGAGAGGTGGTTGTTTTTGTCAACGACTAGCAATGGGGTTCTTACTATCTTCCATACAAAAATGAAGCAAGTTTTTGAGAGAGAGATTGGCACTTTTGTGCTCTTTTATAAAGCTTGGCACTCCTCCCCACCTTTTTCCTTTCTCAAACCATGGCTAACCGATTCCATCGGGTGCCCACCAACATTCACATACCATGGAGGAGTGCCTTTTTTATTTTTTTTATTTTTGGAATAAGACAATATGGAAGATAGCAAATCCGACCACTACGTCCCCATGAGCTGAAAACAGTGTCACAAAACAAGAAGTATTTTGAAGGGTTTTTTTCAAAGGTAGCACATGAAAATTTACTTGGAATGGCTTACAAATACCATGGATAGGAATTTTATAGTGGACACATTGGAACAACTTGGTTTTTAGGAGTTGGATGCTCGAGTAGAGCTCATACTCAGTACAAAATGAGGGCTAGCAAAAGACTGGGAGCGACCAACTAAGAGAGCAATAACGGCCATAATCATGCAAAGCGACAAAGCAACATTAAAAGAAGCATAAGATGGCATAAAAAGTCAAAAACTAAATGATCATAGAGGCTTATGGCGACTTTATATGAGTCTAACATGTGTGAGCATGCGCCAAGTCAACCCAAATGAAGCATCAAGGAGAAAACCAAAATAATGCTTCCAAATAATAAAAACAACGCATGATTTTTTTCAAAGGCTCATTAAGCAATCTCAGTCATTTGAGGCAAGTCATGCTACAGCAAAACCACTAAGCATACTATCAAAAAGACATCAAGCATGACATGCAAAATCCTAGGCCACAGTCTACACAAGCTCCTTTTTGTACCACTTTTTTGCATGAAACTTTTTCTCTTTTCCAACACCATTAGAACTTTTTTGAAACAACTCTTTTGATGAATACCAACATGGACCAGAGGTCAAAATACACCTTGATGTAAAGATATAACAAGATCTGAACACAAATCAAGGTGAAAATCGAAAGCTAAACACAGTTCTAGAAAAAAAGAACACTCGTTGAACGATAAGAGTGAAAAACGGAGTGTTCTTGGCAAATGAAAAGCAAGGCAACTTCTCCAAAAGAAATTTGTTGGGGTCCAACCATTTATTGCAGCAAACAAAACTAAACAAAACTGAAAACTAAAACAACTGATGCTCCAAGAAAAATGCATAGTGCATGAAGCAATAAAAATATAGTGTGTTGAAAGGTGACCTGATTTTTGCCGATGAAGAAGGGGTGCCTCGGGGGCATCCCCAAGCTTTGACGCTTCTACCTCTTGGATATTTCTTGGGGTGCGTGGGCATCTCCAAGCTTGAGCTTTTGTCCATTCTTCAACTCATCTCATCATTCTCCAATCCCTACACTTGAAAACTTCCTTCATACAAAACTCAACACAATTCTATTAGCAACATTAGTGTAAGCATAATATTGAATCAACCCATTTTGCTTCAGGTTTCAACTCAAAATCACCACATATAAAGCATATACTACTGTAGCAACTTTCCCAAAAGTTCCGTGATAAAAAAAACTCAAAAAGAAAGCGACCGAGAAGCAAACACAAATAATGGCAGAAATCTGTCAAAATAGAACAGCTGACAAAGGTCGAATTTTTAGAGGGTTTTCTGTTGCTCAAATCAAAAAGTATTAAACTAATGAAAGTTTGGATATAACCTGGGGCATATGCACAAGAAATCTCAGGTCCAAAAGATATTCTGAGAATTTTCACGAATTTTTACGGTGCAGCACCGAAATCTGTTTCAGGACAGCAACATCCCCTAATCTTACCTCACTCAAATTAGAGGCTTTTCTTGGCACAAAAACGAAATAAAAATGATAAGGAGAGGTCATTACAGTAGTAATAACTTCCAAGACTCAAATAAAAAAAAGAACAGAAAGTAAAAACATTGGATTATCTACCAAGAGTGCTTTTCTTTAACGCCTTTGAGCTAGGCGCAGAAAGTGCGAATCAAGTATTTTCAAAAGAAGCATTAAGATCAACTGTTTCCTCAAGATCACCACTTACCACACTAGGCACTTCCCGAAGATGATTCAACCTGCAAGTCACTCTTAGTTGAACTAAAAGTCTTACCAATCTTAAAAACATGCTGCGGTTTAGGCACAGACACCTTGGGAACATACATAATTTTTTGCTCTTTTCCAACAAAAGTTTTCTCCTTCTTAAACTTAAGAGAAGAGAAAATTGAACTTAAAGTTTCCATAGATTCCTCTAGTTTCCCAATCCTAAGGTTTTGACTATCAAGAGTAGTGCTAGCCTCTAAAACGATGATTCTCTTACCGATAGTTTCTATCAGTTCATTAACACAGCTAGCATTATCAAGGATATTTGGCAAACTTTTTTCTAAAGAGCTAAACTTTTCTAAAACTTCCTCCAAAGTGACCTCACCTTTAACAACGTGAATAGGTGGTACTCCCACTAAACTTTCAATTGAAGTGCATGCTTCAAGAGTGGGAGTACCCAGAAAATTACCTCCTGCAAGAGTATCAAGAACGTACCTATTCCAACTAGATATACCAACATAAAAATTTCTAAGGAGGATCATGGTAGAATGCTTCTTCGTACACCTTGATTGTTGTTTGATGGTGCCTAATTGACGAGGGAGATTATTCTTCTGCGTTCCCCGGCAACGGCGCCAGAAAAACAGCTTGATGCGTGGTGAATGACCAGCCCGTTGGGAACCCCAAGAGGAAGGTGTGATGAGTATAGCAGCTGGTTTTCCCTCAGTTAAGAAACCAAGGTTTATCGTTCTTGGAGAGGAGAGACAAACGACTGAAGGTGATGCTTGCTAGTTTGCGACAGCTTCGGACAATTTATATATGGCGCCTCGTCCAAGCTTTGCTTGCTAGCTGCAACGCGGAACCTGCACACACACAGCCAAGTACTTTGCTTTCAACTTACGATGAGGTTGTCAATCTCACCGGTTTGCTTGAAACAAAGGTTATGAGTGTATCGAGTGGAAAACAGTAAAAGTATGCGAGTAAAGTAAACAGGTGATAGCGATATGATGGAAATAGGACCGGGATCCACAGTTCACTAGTGGTGTCTCTCCATAAGATAAATAACACATGCTGGGTAAACAAATTACAGTTGGGCAATTGATAGAATAGAGATAAACGTGATATGTCAAGAAGATCACTATGAGATTTACTTTGGGCATTACAACAAAATACATAGACCGCCATCCAACTGCATCTATGACTAATAATCCACTTAGGCGAATCAATCCGAGAACTCCACATGAGTATTAAGTTGCGAACAACAGATAATTGCATTAAGCAAAGTGTGTAATGTAAATAAAGCATATGCCCTTGAGCATATGAATGTTGTTTTCTCCCTAGTAGCAACAGCACATCTACAACCTTAGAGGTTTCTGTCACTCCCCCAGGTTAAATAGAGGCATGAACCCACTATCGAGCATAAATACCCCCTCTTGGAGTCACTAGCAACTACTCGGCCAAGATAGCTACTAACAACGGAGAGCATGCAAGATCATAAACAACATAGAGATAACAAAAGATAATATTTAGTACAACAACTCAATCATAAACACCAATATTCATCGGATCCCAACAAACCAAACATGTAGAATTACATAACGGTGATCTCAATCATGTAGGGCAGGTCATGAGATCTAAACATGAAGCACATGGTGGAGGAGACAACCATCTAGCTACTGCTATGGACCCATGGTCTAAGGTAGACTACTCACTCATCGCTTCGGAGGCAAGCATGGCGATGAAGAAGACCTCCGGTGGCGATTCCCCTCTCAGGCAGGGTGCCGGGAAGAGCTTCTGGACCCTCCCGATCTTCGGGTCGACGGCGGCGGCGGATCGCGATGTGTTCTGGAAAATTGATCGGGCCCTTAGGTTTTTTCCGTCGGGGGGTCTTTATAGGCGAAGGGGCGATGTCAGAGGTGGGGCCAGGGGCCCTCACCCCATGGCGGCGCGGCCAGGCCCCTGGCCACGCGAGCCACGTGTGAGGGGGCCTAGTGGCCCCTCTCCTACTCTCCTTCGGATGACTGGAAGCTTCCGGGTAAAATAAGACTTCAGGAACTTGTTTCGTCCAATTCCGAGAATATTTCCTGTGTATCACTCTGAAACACAAAAACAGCAGAAAACAGGGAACTGGCACTGTGGCAACTCGTTAATAGGTTAGTTCCGGAAAATGCATAAAAGTGTCACGAAGTGTAACGAAACAGTAGGCAAATGGTGTAAAAACAAGCATGGAGCATCAAAAATTATAGATACGTTGGAGACGTATCAAGCATCCCCAAGCTTAACTCCTGCTCGTCCTCGAGTAGGTAAGTGATAACAAAATAATAATTTTTGAGGTGACATGCACCTACACAATCTTGATCAAATATGTAAGCATTTGTGAGCTGGGATCATAAGAACTTAAAACATGGGCATGAAAGATATAATCTTGACAATAAGAACCTTAGCAACCACGTTGTAAACATGCAAATGAACACAAACAAAAGATCATGAAAATGAAACAATGAAAGTCAAACGTGTGTTCAAATCATAAGGAAAAACATACAAATGGTTTTCAACTTGTCCTTCAAAGAGAGCAAAACATAAATGCATAGAACACCTTCAAGTTTAAGAGGGCGACTAGATACAAATAATTTAAGAACAAGTGAAACCAACACTAGAGTACACATAATGAAGAAGAGTAACATCTACTTATTCAACATGATACAAAGCTCACGATCACATAAAGATCACATCATGGGAGAGAGAGGTGAACCACATAGCTACCGGTAGAGCCCTCAGCCCCGGGGGAGAACTACTCCCTCCTCATCATAGGAGACAGCAAGGTTGATGGAGATGGCGGTGAGGTCGATGGAGATGGCAGAGACGGCGATGGAGACCGATGGAGTTGGCTCCGGGGGCACTTTCCGTCCCGGCAGGGTGCCGGAACAGAGACTTCTGTCCCCCGAAATTTGCCTTCGACGGCGGTGGCGCTACGGAACTGTTCTGGAAATTTCGCCGACTCCCCTAGGGTTTTCCGTCCCGAGGCTTCTTATATGCGAAGGGGCGTCGTCAGGAGTGGCCCCAGGCCTCCTCACACCTAGGCGGCGCGGCCAGGGCCTGGGCCACGCCGGCCTAGTGTGAGGCTGGCCTGTGGCCCCTTTCCTTCGCCTCTTCGGATCTCTGAAAGCTTCCGGGCAAAATAAGACTTCAGGAACTTGTTTTGTCCAATTCCGAGAATATTTCTTGTGTATCACTTCTGAAACACAAAAACAGCAAAAAACAGGGAACTGGCACTGTGGCATCTTGTCAATAGGTTAGTTCCGGAAATCGCATAGAAACGCCACGAAGTGTAACGAAACACAAGGCAAATAGTGTAAAAACAGGCATGGAACATCAAAAATTATAGATACGTTTGAGATGTATCAGCATCGCCAAGCTTAACTCCTGCTCATCCTCGAGTAGGTAAGTGATAACAAAAGAAATAATTTTTGAGGTGACATGCACCTACACAATCTTGATCATATAGGTAAAGCATTGAGTGCTGAGATCAAAGAACTTAAAACATGGGCATGAAAGATATGATCTTGATAATAGAAACTCAGCAACCATGTTATAACATGAACATGAACACAAACAAAAGATCATGAAAATGAAACAATGAAAGTCAAACGTGTGTTCAAATCATAAGGAAAAACATACAAATGGTTTTCAGCTTGTCCTTCATGGAGAGCAAAACATAAATGCATAGGACACCTTCAAGTTTAAGAGGGTGACTAGATACAAATAATTTAAGAACAAGTGAAACCATAGTCATGAATCAATCAATGAAAACTTTGGGACAATGCACATTATACTCAGAATGACAACTATGCTCTCTTAATGGTGCATAAAGGTAGAAGGTGGTGACTCAATATAAAAGTAAAAGAAAGGCCCTTCGCGGAGGGAAGCAGTGATTAAACATGTGCTAGAGCTTTTCATTTGTAAAACAGAGAGATAAAACTTGAGTTTTGAGAGGTGGTTGCTTTTGTCAACGACTAGCAATGGGGTTCTTACTATCTTCCATACAAAAATGAAGCAAGTTTTTGAGAGAGAGAGATTGGCACTTTTGTGCTCTTTTATAAAGCTTGGCACTCCTCCCAACCTTTTTTCCTTTCTCAAACCATGGCTAAACGATTCCATCGGGTGCCCACCAACATTCACATACCATGGAGGAGTGCTTTTTTCTTTCTTTTTTTATTTTCTTTTTCTTTTTGGAATAAGCAATATGGAAGATAGCAAATCCGACCAGTACGTCCCCATGAGCTGAAAACAGTGTCACAAAACGAGAAGTATTTTGAAGGTTTTGAAAGGTAGCACATGAAAATTTACTTTCGATTGGCTTACAAATACCATGCATAGGAATTTATAGTGGACACTTTGGCAAACTTGGTTTTAGGGAGTTGGATGCACGAGTAGAGCTCATACTCAGTACAAAATGAGGGCTAGCAAAAGACTGGGAGCGACCAACTAAGAGAGCAATAACGGCCATAATCATGCATAGCGACAAAGCGACATTAAAAGAAGCATAAGATGGCATCAAAAGTCAAAAACTAAATGATCATAGAGGCTTATGGTGACTTTGTATGAGTCTAACATGTGTGAGCATGCGCCAAGTCAACCCAAATAAAGCATCAAGGAGAAAACCAAAATAATGCTTCCATACAATAAAAACAACGCATGATTTTTTCAAAGGCTCATTAAGCAATCTCAGTCATTTGAGACAATTCATGCTACAGCAAAACCACTAAGCATACTATCAAAAAGACATCAAGCACGACATGCAAAAGCCTAAGCCGCAGTCTACACAAGCTCCTTCTTGTACCACTTTTTTTTTTGCATAAAGCTTTTTCTCTTTTCCAACACCATTCAAACCTTTTTGAGGAAACTCTTTTGAGGAAAACCAACATGGTCCAGAGGCAAAAATACACCTTGATAAATAGATATAAGAAGATCTGAATGCAAATCAAGGCGAAAAAGAAAACCAAAAGCAGTAGCAGAAAAAGAGAACACTCGTTGAACGATAAGAGTGAAAACTAGAGCGTTCTTGGCAAATGAAAAGCGAGTTCATCTCCTCCGAAAGAAACATGATGTGATCTAACCATTTATTGCAGCAAACAAAACAAAAGAAAACTAAAAGCAAAAGTAAAGACGCTCCAAGAAAAACGCATAGTGCATGAAGCAATAAAAATATAGTGTTTTGAAAGGTGACCTGATTTTTGCCGATGAAGAAGGGGTGCCTCAGGGGCATCCCCAAGCTTTGACGCTTGTACTTCTTGGATATTTCTTGGGGTGATGCATGGGCATACCGAATCTTGAGCTTTTTTCCATTCTTCAACTCATCTCATCATTCTCCAATCCCTACACTTGAAAACTTCCTTCATACAAAACTAAACACAAATCTATTAGAAATATTAGTGTAGCATAACATATAATTAACCTCTTTTTGCTTCAGGTTTCAACCCAAAACCACCACATATATATCATATACTACTGTAGCAACTTCCCCAAAAGTTCCGTGATCAAAAGAACTCAAAAAGAAAGCGATAAAGCGGCAAACACAAATATTGGCAGAAATCTGTCAAAACAGAACAGCTGACAAAGGTCGAATTTTTGAGGTGTTTTCTCTTGCTCAAATCAAAAAGTGTTCAACTAACAAAAGTTTGGATATAACCTGGGGCATATGCACAAGAAATCGCAGGTCGAAAAGATATACAGAGAATTTATACGAATTTTTACGGTGCAGCACCGAAAACAGTTTCAGGACAGCAACATCCCCAAATCTTACCTCACTCAAATTAGAGGCTTCTCTTGGCACAACAACGAAATAAAAAGGATAAGGAGAGGTTATTACAGAAGTAATAATTTCCAAGACTCAAATAAAAGAAAAAGTGCTGAAAAGTAAAACATTGCGTTATCTCCCAAGAGTGCTTTTCTTTAACGCCTTTGAGCTAGGCGCAGTAATTTGCAAAGATGCTCATATGGGCGCCATATAAGAGCTTGAGGCAAAGGCGCCATATAGGAACTTAAAGCAATAGAGAGCATCAAAAATCAAGTATGAAACACATTTAAATCTAAACCACTTCCTATGAAAAATAGTCTTGTAAAGAGACAAGTCGTGAAAGCGCAAAGCAAAAAGCATAGGAAAGCAAAACAAGTACAACTTCAAAAATTGCAACATAAAGAGGGGAAACTCAATATTGTTGAGATCCATCAAACCATGTTTCCCTCTCTCATAATAACTTTCAGTAGCATCATGAATAGTATTAACAATATAACTATCACATAAAGCATCCCTATCATGAGCCACATGCATAAAAGGATTAATACTCCCCACATGAACAATAGTAGTAGGAGCAGATTCAATAGAATAATTATTCTCATCACCATAATCATCAAAGACAGGAGGCATATTATAATCATAACTATTTTTCTCCTCAAAAGTAGGTGAATTGAAAACATTATACTCATCATCATAAACTAGAGGCTTAGTATCATCACAAGATAGAGAACTACTATGTCGCAAAGCATATTCATCAAACATATCATCATAAGAAGGAACATGGATAGCACTAATGGTACAACAATTATTAACCTTAGAATTGGTACCAAAAAGATTTTCAATATCAAAAGTAGAGTGCTTTTCCCAATCATGATCACTAACATAAGTAATAGGCATAGGAACATCATCCCAATTAGAATTATCATAATCTATAGCAGGATCATAACGCTTAGGGGAAGATACCGTGTCCTCTCGCCTTTTACTCCTCTTCTTCTTCTTCATACTCTTCTTACTCTCTCCTTTAGGAGGGAGAGACTTGAAGGGCATCTTCTCCACATATTCTCTAGGAGGGAAAGGCATCTTCTACACATAATCTGGTTTGCTGACAGGAACAACAGAAGAAACGTTGGAGGATTCCTCCTCTCTATTAATAAGATCGAAACATCTATTAGTCCTGTCATAGCTTGGCAAAACATCATGTTTTATAAGATCTTGTAAGTAAGTATTTGCGAGGCAATCTTTAGCACAATAGAGACGACAACCACGAAGGGTGCTATTAATATCAACATCATTCATGTCTACCAAAGCAATCTTTCTAGATATCTCTTCACAATTCAAAAACAAAGTAAGCTCATCATACTGATTGAAAGTAATCTTATCATCACAATACAAATCTGCGGTACTTGTTCGGTTAATTGGGCATTGAAAATTAAAGTGACCCTTTTCACCGCAAAATTCACAAAGAAAAGGATAAAGCTCACAAACCCTTTCACCAAGCACATCTAGATCCTTGAGCCACATACTGGTTTCTTCATTTGCGTGGGTGATGCAATAATCTTCCTTGTTGTAACTCTGTTCACAAGGTCTATGTATTCCACAAAAATTAACATGCTTATAAGAAATAGTACTTTTAGAAGTTTGAGCATCTTTATTGCAATCATCAATAACAATATCACTTTCTATGCAAGTGTCCTTAAAAGGTTCATGATACACGTCCCCATTTCCTTTAGGAACATTCATATGGGAAGCAAAGGCTTTAAAGCAATCAACCATAATTTGAGGATCAAGACCATATTTAGCACTAAGCTCTTGAAAATTAGCAGTTTCAGCGAAAGAGTTAATGCAATCAAACTCGTAATTCATACCTGATCCTTTACCTTTGTCGCTATCCCAACCTTTAATATTGTTTTGAATTGTTTCAAGCAGATCCCACTTGGTGTCAACATCCTTGCTTGTGAAAGACCCATCAAAGCATGCATCTAGATAGTCATTATAATATCCTGAAAGCCTTGCATAAAAATTATTAATAACAATATTACGGGGAATATCATGAATAGGACATTTATGCATTAGTAACTTCAATCTTCCCCACGCTTGGGCAATGCTTTCTCCCTCATGAGGCCAAAAATTATATATCTGATTACGATCTTTATGAATCTCACTTGGACGATAGAATTTAGAATAAAAGAGAGGTACAATTTCCTCCCAGCCAACAGATGGACCATCTTTAAGCAGCCGATACCATTCCTCGGCTCTGCCTTTCAGTGATAAAGGAAACAGCTTCTTCTTAACCTGGTTCATCGAAATAGCTGCACACTGGAACAACTCGCATAATTCATGTATAAAGAGCAAATGATCACCAGGATGGACAGTTCCATCTCCTAAATAGCAGTTATTCTTAACACATTCAACAATCTTCGTAGGTATTTTAAAAGGATGAGGAGCACAAGCATCATTAGAAGCATCACATATGGGAGATAAAATATCATCAGAGCAAACTTTCTCCACTAAAGCTGGGGGACTAAAAATATCATACTTAACAAAACCAGCTTCCCCAAGCTTAGACTTTTCTATAGCATTAGCAATAACGGGATTCAAAGCATTCGTACTAATAACATTGCTATGCGAAATAAGCTCCAAAGGTTTTTCAATTTTCTCTTCAAATCTAAAATCAGGAAAAAGACTAAAGAACTCTTTATTTTCCATTAAGCCTAACTAGTGAAAATAAAAACAAGAAACAAAAAGATATAATTGCAGAATCTAAAGGAAATAACTTCGAGCACTCACACAGGAGGATGCGAGTACCTTTTACCTTACCTCCCCGGCAACAGCGCCAGAAAAGAGCTTGATGTCTACGCACGCGTCTGTTCTTGTAGATAGTGTTGGGCCTCCAAGTGCAGAGGTTTGTAGAATAGCAGCAAGTTTCCCTTAAGTGGATCACCCAAGGTTTATCGAACTCAGGGAGGAAGAGGTCAAAGCTATCCCTCTCAAGCAACCCTGCAATTACGATACATAAAGTCTCTTGTGTCCCCAACACACCCAATACACTTGTCAGATGTATAGGTGCACTAGTTCGGCGAAGAGATAGTGAAATACAAGTAGTTGTGATGATTATAAGAATCAAATGTAATTTAAAATAAATATTGCTGCGAGCAAACATGTAACAAAATAGCAAGTAAATGGTGTGCAAAGCTTGGAAACAAGGCCTAGGGATCATACTTTCACTAGTGGACACACTCCCAACAAATATAACATAATTGAACCAATAGATAACTTCTCTTCACTATGGTACTCTGAATTACTCTCCTATTGAATAACACTAATCATTGCGTAGGGCTACGAAGCACTCCTCAAAGTTCATCAAGTACTTGACAAACACCACTCATAGAGATATCCAAATCAAATCACAACTCAAGATAAATATTATTGCAACTTAGACCAAGTACTAACACGGTGCACACACTGTCAACATTACACCATGAAAGGAGGAATAGATCATTTCAATACTATCATAGTGATAATTATTCTCATAATCCATAAAAGATCACAATCGTAGCCTAGACCAAGTACCACCATGATGCACGCATTGTCACCGTTACACCATGGCAGGAGGAATAGATTACTTTAATAACACACTAGAGTACACATAATGAAGAAGAGTAACATCTACTTATTCAACATGATACAAAGCTCACGATCACATAAAGATCACATCATAGGAGAGAGAGGTGAACCACATAGCTACCGGTAGAGCCCTCAGCCCCGGGAGAGAACTACTCCCTCCTCATCATAGGAGACAGCAAGGTTGATGGAGATGGCGGTGAGGTCGATGGAGACGGCGGAGACGGCGATGGAGACCGATGGAGATGGCTCCGAGGGCACTTCCCCGTCCCGGCAGGGTGCCAGAACAGAGACTTCTGTCCCCCGAAATTTGGCTTCGATGGCGGCGGCGCTACAGAACTGTTCTGGAAATTTCGCTGACTCCCCTAGGGTTTTCCGTCCCGAGGCTTCTTATAGGCGAAGGGGCGTCGTCAGGAGTGGCCCCAGGCCTCCTCACACCTAGGCGGCGCGGCCAGGGCCTGGGCCGCGCCGGCCTAGTGTGAGGCTGGCCTGTGGCCCCTCTCCTTCGCCTCTTCGGATCTCTGGAAGCTTCCGGGCAAAATAAGACTTCAGGAACTTGTTTCGTCCAATTCCGAGAATATTTCCTGTGTATCACTTCTGAAACACAAAAACAGCAGAAAACAGGGAACTGGCACTGTGGCATCTTGTCAATAGGTTAGTTCCGGAAATCGCATAAAAACGCCACGAAGTGTAACGAAACACAAGGCAAATGGTGTAAAAACAAGCATGGAGTATCAAAAATTATAGATACGTTTGAGACGTATCAGTAATCAATCCAGAAGATCTACAACGGTTACAGAATGATGTGGCCCAATATCTTATCAGCTTCGAGTTGGTGTTCTCACCGTCCTTCTTCAATATTATGACACATCTCTTAGTTCACCTAGTCGAAGAGATTTCCATTCTCGGTTCAGTATTTCTGCACAATATGTTCCCCTTTGAGAGGTTCATGGGAGTCTTAAAGAAATATGTGCATAACCGTGCTAGGCCAGAAGGAATCATCTCCAAGGGCTATCTAACAGAGGAGGTCATTGAGTTTTGTGTTGACTTTGTTCCTGACCTGAAGCCGATTGGTCTTCCTCAATCGCGGCATGAGGGGAGACTGAGTGGAAAAGGCACGCTAGGAATGAAATCAGCATACTATATGGACGAACATTCTTTGAGTGAAGCACACTACACAGTTTTACGGAAATTCATGTTGGTGGAGCCGTATATGGAGCGACATAAGAATATTGTACGCTCAAAAAACCCGGGGCAGACTGACTCCTGGATTACAAAGTTCCACATGGAGACTTTTGGTGGTTGGTTGCAAACACTTCTCATAAATGATGCCACTATTGGATATGAGCTATCCATGTTGGCCAAGAAACCATCTTCCACTATATTGACTTTCCAGGGTTACGAGATAAATGGGAATACATTTTACACGGTCGCCCAAGATAAAAAGAGCACCAACCAAAATAGTGGTGTCCGCTTTGATGCAGCAAACGACAATGGGACAAAGGACACATATTATGGTTACATAGAGGAGATATGGGAACTTGACTATGGACCGTCTTTTAAGGTCCCTTTGTTTCGGTGCAAATGGGTCAAGCTGACAGGAGGCGGGGTAAAGGTGGACCAGCAGTACGGAATGACAATGATCGATCTCAATAATCTTGGTTACAGAGATGAACCATTCGTCCTAGCCAATGACGTCGCTCAGATTTTCTATGTGAAGGACATGTCTACCAAACCGAGAAAACGAAAAGATAAGAAAACAAATACATCACACGATGAGCCAAAACGCCACATTGTTCTTTCAGGGAAAAGAATCATCGTGGGAGTGGAGGACAAGACAGATATGTCAGAAGATTATAACAAGTTTGATGAAATTCTGCCCTTCAGAGTGAACACTGACCCAACCATCCTCTTAAACAAAGAAGATACTCCATGGTTACGGTACAGAAGGAAACCCCAACACTAGATGGGGATGTTGGTGATGTATAATAATTAGTTATTCAATTTCAAACACTTTTCATATTCATAGTTTTATCAAATTCTAAAATATGCAAATAGAATATTAATCAATATAGTTTTAATTGAAAATGGCAAAATAGTTAATTGTTTGAATAGTTAGAATAATTGATTTTGAAAATGGAAAATAGTTTTGAATTAGTTATTCAATTTCAAACACTTTTCATATTCATAGTTTTATCAAATTCTAAAATATGCAAAAAAGAATATTAATCAATATAGTTTTAATTGAAAATGGCAAAATAGTTAATAATTTGAATAGTTAGAATAATTGATTTTGAAAATAGAAAATAGTTTTGAATTAGTTATTAAATTTCAAACACTTTTCATATGCAAAGTTTTGTCAGATTCTAAAATATACAAAAGTTATTCAAATTGAAATTCAAATTTCATATTCAAATGAAATCTGAAAAAATATAAGGCTTGGCGCGCATTTAATAGCCCTTTAGTCCCGGTTCATTTCACCAACCGGGACTAAAGGTCGGGGGCAAAGGCGCGAACTGGAAACCGCCGCCCAAATGTCTTTAGTCTCGGTTGAAGCCACCAACCGGGACTAAAGGGTCTTTAGTCCCGGTTGGTGGCTTCAACCGGGACTAAAGCTCCCCCCCTTTAGTCCCGGTTAAAGCCACCAACCGGGACTAAGGGGGGGGGGGGTATATAAGCCATGCCACTCCCTCTTCTTCCCCAGTCACTTACTTAGCGCAATCATATCGATCGACACACCGGCGGAGGCCCCCGACGACGCGCCCGACGCCAATTGCTGCGGTCGCCCGGCCGAGCCGCGTCGCCGCCGCCTCCGAGCGCCGCCCCCCCGAGCGCCACCCCCGACGCCCGCCACAGTACACCGCGCCGTCGCCGCCCCCCGTCGCCGCCCCCGACGCTCCCCCCATCACCACCCCCGTGGCCGCCCCCGACGCCGGCCGCCCCTGACGCCCGCTCAGTAGTCACCGCCGATGCCCTGCAGGTAAAAAACATTTTTTTAGGGTTAGAAAAAATAGAAAATTGTTAGTAATATTTTTAGAAATAGAAATATAGTTAGTAATAGAAATAGAAATGTAGTTAGTAATAGAAATGTAGTCAGAAATAGAAATAGAAATGTAGTTAGTAATTGAAATGTTTTTAGAAATAGAAATATAGTTAGAAATAGAAATAGAAATATAGTTAGTAATATTGTTAGAAATAGAAATAGAAATATTAGTTAGCAATAGAAAATTGTTAGTAATATTGTTAGAAATAGAAATATAGATAGCAATAATAGAGTTAGCAATAATAGTTAGAAAATGCAAATTTAGGGTTAGAAAAATTGTTAGTAATATAGTTACAAAAAATAATAGAAATAGAGTTAGAAATAGAAATAGTAGTTAGTAATAGAAAATTGTTAGTAATATTGTTAGAAATAGAAATATAGATAGCAAAAATAGTTAGTAGATAGAAATATGTATTTTGTTAGAAATAGAGTAAAAAAATAGTTAGTAGATAGATATGTTAGAAATGTTAGTTAGAAATGTTAGAAATAAAGAAAATAGAGTTAGGGTTTATTTGTTCAGTTGTTTATATATTAGTTGTTTGTCAGCGGCCACGATGTCCCACCCGTTCGACCAGATGGGCGATGTCCGGGAGTGGGCTCCTCCGGGCTGGCACTAGGAGGTGTCACTTGTTGGAGCGCGTAGCTTGGTGAGGAATCCGGGGCCTGTTGTCGACCCAGATCTGCTTTGGTGGAGGTCGCGTGGGTCAGGCACGGTGCGGAGGGAGGCGGCCCCCAAGGAGGTGGTACATCGACGTATTAGAGAGGAGGACGAGCACGTCCGTCGCTATCTTTATTTGTTGGATAGGTTTTCTGACAGGGGTTGGTCGATTCTTCAGGGATCTCACATTAGCTATGATCACATTAGCGTTCCACATCTTTGGTTTGTTACCATCCGTGACTCAGCACCAGGTCGACGTTGATTATTCGTGATGTGTTATGTAACTGATGGATTATTTGTTATTGTATTGCATCCGCGTAATGTTGTTGATCTATATATGTTATTGTACTGCATTCGCGTAATGTTATTGATCTATATCTATCTGCTGTATATTGTTTACTCGACGTAATGTATTAATCTTTCTTGTGTATTATTTAAGATATGGATTTCGGCGCTGGGAGAGAAGGTGAGGATGAGATGTTGAATATTATAGGAGAGGGTACCGGTGGAGAAGGAGACGGAGACGGCTCAGAATTTTTAAACGACTCGGGTGAGGGAATGGAGGAGGAGCAGCTGCATGAATCAGAAACAAATGATGATTGCGAGGATGGCTCACAAGGGACTGGATGTGCCTTAACGCGGTCCGACGAGGTATACATATGTGAAGCCTCTATTCATGAATCTGTAGATGACGATGCATTAAGTGGTATATATATTAACGAATGTTTCTTCTTTTAGACCTCTGAATCTTCTAGGAAGAAGCGAGGCCCGGCCAAACGGCTGGCATCCAATCAGCATTACACGATTGGGCTTGTCTCAAATGAAGGCGAACCATTGGAACCCAAGAGTGTTGCAAGTGCGTTCACTTCTCAATGTGGATGTCTTGTCAAGGATATGGTCCCGATCAACATTCAATATTGGTATAAGCCCAAGGCGGCAAAGGGAGAGCCAGTAGAGCCAGAGCCAGAAGAGGGTGCAGCAGTCAATTATGTCACCAAGATCATGAAAGACAGGCTGTGGGAATCCCTCATTCCACATTTCACTCTGCCGGCCACCGAGTCCCTGGAACTCGCAGAGGCACAGAAGGAGAAAGTTAGGAGTGGGCTCTCAAGAAGATGGCTACACAGTTCAATAACCACAAGAAGAGGTTATGGAACGCCTATGTCAACGCCGATCGACAAGCTCCAAAATTTACTGGCCCAAATGAGAACCTGCGGGATCACTGGGATGCATTTGTGGAGTACAAGGAATCTGAACTGGGTAAGCTAAGGAGTAAAAAAATAAGATCAATGCCGCTAAAAAGAAATATCACCATATGATGGGTCCAGGTGGCTACAAGATTGCCGAGCCTAAGTGGGATATGCAAGAGGCCCGCCTGCGAGAAAAAGGCATCAAACCAGAAACAGAACATTGGCCTAGAAGGTCAAGAAATTGGGCACTTGGGCATGGGGCTGTCTACGACGAGAGAACAGGGAAATTAGTCAAAAAGAAGAAAAAATTGATGAATCCCTGAGAGAACTTGTCAAGACAATCGCTGAGGTTCAAGAGGGGACGTTCCAGCCGGACAGAGAGAACGACGAGCTGACAAAGGCCCTCAAGAACAAAGAACACACAGGATGAACACGAGGTCTGGGTTCTGCCATTCCATGGAGGTCTGGGTTCGCCAAAGACAGCCAGACTTATAGATGCCGAGAGAGAGCAAAGAAGCGGAAGGCGCAGGAGGAGGCCACACGGATAGAGAGCATAGGAGATGTATTTACAACAGCAGAAGGCACTGGAGGAATTAAAGTCACAAGGGGCAACTCAGCATCAGCAACAACTAGAACATGCATCAGGCGACCCATCTCAGCGGAGAAGCAGCGTCGCATCCATAGATCTTAGGGTCGGTGAGGCACCGATGGATCACTACCCCGTGGATGATATCAGCGGGAAGACAAGCTGTGTGATGCATCAGTCCATGAAGAACATCTCGATGAAGGTGGCGGTCGGCTATGCGTTACCTTCTGGACCTGGACAAACCTGGCATGGTCGTGAGATTCGAGCTGGCTATGCTCGTGTCGGGGTGGATGCAATTGTGCTGGGGTATGAGTCCCTCGAGCTTGACGTCGCTGGACCTGAAGAGGAGGCAACACTTGGAGAAGTATTGGGTGTTGTCATTCTTTGGGATAAGAAACACATCGTGTTTTCAGGCTCGGCGCCAAGGCGGCCACCCCCTTCTCCGAGTCATCGCAATTCACCACCCCCTCCTCCGAGTCCTCGCAATTCACCACCCCTCGACGATGATAGGGACAACTACCAGAGCCCCAGTCCACATCGATCTCCGCCTCAGTGTCATCCGTCTCCACCGCCTCCGCCCACTCGCAAGTCCCAGAGTTATGGCAAGTCCACTGCTATGTCCAGTAGTAATGCCTCTCCAAATAAATGTAGGGCCAAGAAAGCCAAAGCGGTGCCGCCTCCTGTCAAGAAGACTACTGAGGAAATTGAGGTGGAGGACAGAGCCAAAGTGCAAAGTAAGCTCGCAGCGCTACGCCCGACCCCTACCCCAAAGCAGGTATATACTATGAAACAGAAGGAGTGGGCCTTTGATATGCTTACCCAACCTTCGCAATATGAAATGAATAAGCCAGATGACTACAAGCGCTGTTTGGATAAGCAGGTAGATGCGAAAGAAGAAGCTAAGAAGACAAGTGCAACTTCAAGAGGGAAAAGAGACGTTGCCCAGCTTGGAGCACAGGCAAAAAAATTGATCTCCCCACTAAAGGTCTTTGCTAGTGGGAGTGTTGCTCAACCCAGTCATTACGACTTTGCTGCTGATGCTGGTTTGACTCTTTCTCAATTGATGTATGAAGATATCCCAAAGGCGCCTGTAGCACGGCAATATGAAAAGGGGAAGAGTCTGGTCCCACCTGGGATGGAAAGGACTCTATCATCACGAATGCGAAGATTGCATGAGTGGTACATGCATGCCGCAAAGGGCGAGCGAGAATTTCTCCCTATGAAAATCACAGAGGACCATTTCTTAGGACAAGACTTGGTCCATATTGAGTTTGATGAATTCTTTCAGCTATTCAATTAAGACGCGCTTGACAAATCTCTCATTAGTGCCTATGTTCTGTAAGTGATTCATTATTTCTATAAGTCTCTAGCTCAGCTTGTTCTTTGCATGTTATCCTCACTACGCTGTTTATTATGCAGACTGAAGAGTTTGCAATGTAAGCAAAGGAACGACTTCCAAGTTGGATTCATTGATCCAAATCGAGTTAACGCAGTGACGGTACGTGACAAACCCAAGGAGACGGAGGATATCTTGCTAGAGTTCTTACTTACGCAGGAATACAGAACTAGAATACTGTTTCCATACAACTTCAAGTGAGTGTTACTATCTTATACACATTTACTTTTCCTTACTCGATGTTAAGTGTAATTGATGAGTTATTAACTTATATAATTAAACTTGCGCGCAGTTACCACTGGATTTTGCTAAAGATTGAACCTGACTATGGAAGGGTTGAAATCTTTGACTCGTTGAAAAAAGAACTTAATGAATACCAAATCATCATTCATATGATGGAGAGGTAATTTCAATCACGGCATTATATCGGTCTCTTTCGTTCATTTATAACTCATCTATTCATTTTATTTGCTCGGCAGAGTTTGGAAACGGTTTATACGCACAGTAAAAGGTGAATAGAAAAATGAGCTGGTTTTCCATCCGATCGAGGTAAGTCGTACGAGCTAGGTCCGCACATCCCTTTAATTCTAGTTTCAAATACCATTAAGTATATCAATCTTGGTATCTCATTGACTAAAATCTATTCTCGTAAAGTATACGAGGCATCGGGGACTAATTTATGTGCATACTACGCTTGCGAGAACCTTCGCACGGAGGTCACTGAAGGAATTGATTTTCAAACAGTAAGTGAACAATATACTAAAAAATTCATTTATTGCCATCAATTTTGTTATGATGATTTATATTCATATTGATCTTCTTCTTCGTAGTTCGAAGCAAAGCGGAATCGGCTCTCACCGACTAAACGCATAGTAGGAATTCAAGAGGAAATAGCCGGATTTCTGCTTGACCATGTCATAAACCCAAAGGTGAATTTCATGTCAGTTTCGATTAGACAAGTTGTATGTGTGTAATTAAACAAGTCGTGATCTTATGTGTGTAAACAAGTTGTATATACTTGTATGTATATGCTCGGCGGACAAGATATATTATATATGTATCGGCTTGTATATTATGTTGTAATATTGTATGAATATGTATATACAAAAACTTGTTTGAAATTAATCAAAAAATTGAATGGAGCAAAATACAAATGAACCCTAAACTCTAACATAATAATTGAAATGCAGAAAAATAAAGAGGAAGCAAAGGCTGCCACGTGTGGGGTCTTTATACGAACCAGGACTAAAGGTCCTTTGCCCACGAGCACTTGGCCGCTGCCATGTGGTAACCCTTTAGTCCCAGTTCGTACAGCAACCGGGACTAAAGATAGGGCTCCAGTCTAGTTGGTTAGTCCCGGTTGCGCAACCAGGATTGAAGCCCGGCACCAACCGGGACTGAAGCCCGGCACCAACCGGGAATGATGCCCTGTTTTCCACTAATGCGGCAAACATGCCAAGTAATCCGTAGTGGCTCGAGTTTTATGCTCTCGGTTTGTTAAGGAGGGCGACCCCGCTTTATGTTGGTACTTTAGCTTTGTTGTATGCCGTAGCACGTAATGAATTATATGAACGTTTTATTTATTTAAAATAGGGCACTTGGTGCCTTTTACTAAAAAAATGGTGTACCGCGATAGGATGACGGTACAAGAACCTGAATATATCATGCGTCTAAAATTAAATAAATCATTTGATTATGGGCATATAAAAAAAAACTCTAGTACCAGGCAGTGAGTTGTGCTGTCATGAAATCACAAGACATCTAACACGGTAACACCCAAATTAGGCACGCCACATCTGAGCAAATGAAAGATTGAGTTCCATCTAAAAAAAGATTATAAGACGGAGGCTAAACGACTGTGCCTGGACTGCTAGCGGAAGCCGAGCTATCGCACTTCGCACGCGTAGGCATCGTATAGGGATTGATCGTGTCACTAGCTAGTGTGCCATATGGAGAATCGATCCTGATCTATCAATTTGGCAGGAACTGCTGTATAGGCTTTAGAAGCGAACAGGGGGGCGATAATGAGATTCGGGCGTGATTAGAGGACAATGTCACTGTTGACTATTTAGGGGACAATGCCACTGTTGGCTATTAGAGAAGATGCTACTGTTGACAGCGCCTGCCCAACAAACCCATGTGCCCAACAGATGACGCCACCTCCTTATCATGGCTGCCGTACGATCGGTGTCAATCTACTATATACTAAAAGCACAATACAGAGTCTTAAAATAGAGCCACTACGTTAATCCACATAGGCTAAATTAATTTTGATAGTTAGATCTAAAATATGTGGCTGAGATTTATTAAAAGGTTAATAGTTACGTAACTATGTGTAATCCGGTTTTATATGGATCTGACACGCTCTATGGTCGCATAAGATAAAAGGTTAAAAACAAATTGCACGGCCTATAAAACTGACACAGTCTAGGTAACACGAGATATCTCCAGGAATAGAACTCTAGCCGCAACTTTTTTAGAGTAGCCAATCCGGTGGACACTAACATGACGTGGTGTACTAGACTTTTTATTCATGCGTGCTATGCTAGGAGTCCAACCATGTGAATTTATCCGGGGATAAGGGAAAAAAAACCGTACGTAACATGTAAAGCACTGATGCAAACAATTAGAAGATTCAAAGTTTGGTAATTTGGATAATCCACATATTTGGTCGCTATACCTTTTCCTACAAAAACAAATATATCGATATAAATTCTTTTTACCGAAAGTGTCGCAACAGTAATAACAACAAGCTTTTCAAAAAACAACTATAGATTTGATTCTTAGTATGAATATAAAAAAAGTCAATAATAGTGGAATCTACGTTGATTACAACAGTCTATTAATTTCTATAATTTATAATAACTAACTTAAGTTTTACACCCAGGTGTGGTCTAGAGATTAGTAAGTTGTATGTCATAAATTAAACTGCAAATCTCACATTTGAGTCCAAGCATTTTTTTTCTAAGTGGTATAGATAATTAGAACAAGAAGAGTCGGTGCAAGCATTCATGGTCAAATCTTATAAAGTCTTTGGACAAAACAAGTTTGTGTTCTACTATGTAATTAAGCCTTGGAGCTCTTCTGAAGTCTGGGATTATTTCTTTAGGATTTCATGTTTGATTCAGGGTAGGAGAGGGTGGTAAATTTCATGTCAATATTTACGATTAGATAACACCATTTCACATTTAGTATTGAAGTTGTTGCCATTCATCCGGAATTTAAATATGATTAAAATAATTTTTCAAGAATTCTAGAGCCATATTAGTCTTAATGGCACATATAACTGTCCATATATTTTCTAGACATATTTACATTTTTCAGGTAGAAATAAATATTTATATAAGATAATGAACTCTCACTTTCTAGACCATCTTTTATTTAACAAAGAGGGTAAGAGCACAATCTATTTCTGTAAGGTAATTAATAAATATTTAGTACTTTCATCTATATTAAAAATGATGGCCTCGCATTTTTTTGAGAGAAACCACATATTTCATTAATCGAAAATCCGGTTACCATAAGCAACACATGTGGAAACTAACAGACAGACCCGAATAAAATAATTATCCAAAATTTGCAGATAAAATCCGAAGAGATCGAGAAATACATAATGATCCCTAGGGTTTCCTGCAACCACCGTAGCGAGCGGACGCCGTCGAGACGAACGCCGGAAGAGATGACGATCCTCCACCATTGCAAGATCCGAGAAAGCACCATCGCTAACAAGACTTTGTGAGTCAATGAACAGGCCTGCTGCACGTAGCGGGGCACATATCGCTGTGGCACGTCGACCGGGGGACGTCCCCGTTCTATCTTGGACCAAGATCTGTCACCTCCCATCGACGAAGTCAGAGAAGAACAGCAAATGCACCACCTCCGGACCAACATCCCCGCTTCAAAAGAACCACCTCGCCCCGGCCGCCAGCGCCATCGCGGATAACCACGAACGCCGGCAACACACCGAGAAACTGATCTCACCAGATCTGAAGACCGGCAATAAGACCAAGCTGCCGATCTAAAGGATCTGTCAGCATTTGCGAGGGCCACCGTGCTAGTTACCCCTACAAGCAGGTGCGGTGTCGTGTCGTGTACTGTTTGTTAATCACTTAGAGCATCTCTAGGGCACCTTCCAAATTTTGTTCAAAATTGTCCTTGTTTTATCTGATTTGGGGCTCTCTGGTCATGTGTCCGTGGGGACGCTTTCCCATACACCCAACGGCAGCCCCAAATTTTGTCCAACGCCAAAGATTCAGACGTCAAGATTCTTCATTTGCGCCAAACTTGGATTACATAGTTCCAGAATAAATACAGCTAAAAACAATGTAAAACAAGATAAATCTATGCCTCTATATATACTGAATAAAAATAAGCAAAATAGCCTCATACCACCGGTGGTAGCTATGCACTCACCATCCACCATTAGATCCTCTATAAGAAGCATAACTTTTCCTATCGAGAGCACAATATTTAATAGAAGAGAAAGCAACATCGTTTGCATGCATATCCCCATCTCTCACCACCTCTCAACACCGCCACCCCAACACACCACACCATGCAACCTATTGGATTATCCACCCAAACTAACCACACACACACACACCTAATACACTATCCACTCAACCCATCCATCCAAAGCCACCACACCATGGAACCATACAAACAAACCATCTCATGTCACCACTCCCATTGTGTACTCAGAGCTGCCGTCTCCTTTTCTATTTAGCATATGCTGCTGATTGCTTTGTTGTTACTGTTGATTAATTTCAGCGGGTTCACTGTTGTTTTGGTTTGGAAATTATTCTGAAACAATAAATTGCAACAGGATTATTAGACTGATTATAGGATTCTATGTTGTTTGCAATATGCGCATGTTCTAAAATAGTTGTCTGTGTACTGACATTATGAATTGAAGAGCCGTTCTCTGAACGTAGGAAGCATCGGCAGTGCCCATGAGCATGTATCAGCTATGACCATGCTTCATCTGTGAGCATGCATCAGTTATAAGCAATAAGCATGCACCAACACATGACATTTCACTCTTATCAGCATGTACTATGAGCAGCTTTCAGTGATCAGTATTGATTTATGGGGCTAATTTCTAAATACTCTTAGCAGCATGTATGGAAAAATAGTTAACGATTTTGTGCAATAGAGAAGGGTGTGCGTGTTTCACATAGAAGAATAACTATATGTAGTGGCAGCAGTGAGATAATGGCGGCAAAAGGAAGACCATAACATTCGCGCCAACAAAATAAATCCCGCCAAAACTACAGATATGGCTTAGCAAGATGGCTATATCACATGGCATGTCTAGGTGGTTACTTTGTTAGGAGAGTGTGCAAGGCAACTAGGCATGGCATTCCCGAAATCACCACCTGCTCGGTTAGGAAAACATGCAAGGCAACTTGGCAGGTTACTTGGTTAGGAGAGTGTGCAAGGCAACTAGGCATGGCATGTTCGAAATCACCACCTGCCCGGTTAAGAAAATGTGCATGGCAACTCGGCATGGCATGTCCCAAATCACCACCTGCTCTAGCCATCCTAAGTAGCCATTCAGAAGTACCATATGCATGCAACAAACGGAAGCATTTCATCCGTTATCACCATTATCTCCTGCTCTCTACATCGCATGCGGTAGGAATATCATGCTCACACAATCCAAGGACTATGCATGCATGCGTAGCTACCACCGGTGGTAGCAAATCCGCATTGATAAAAATAAATCAGTAAGGTTTCCGTGATGCAACATTTTTCTGTACCAATTTACCCCCAGAGATTGTCACCGGTAAGTGAAAAAAATATGTTTCGATTATCCGATCAATCGCTCGTGTGTGCTCTTCGTTCCCTTCAAAGTGGTTTGTTCCGCGTCCAGTTTTCTTCGTCCCTGGTTCGTTCCTTGAGAATCACATGTCAAGCCCACTACCGACGACGATTCATTTGCCTCCCTTCTTCAATGCCGGGACAAAACGCCCGAGCGTCTACACACTTAAAAAGTGCCCGACCTCATCTCCATTTCCCCTCCGCATCCTCCATTAAAACTCCCCTAGGCTGGTCATATTTGAACTTGTTTCTCCGCGGCAACCAACGAAGTCCGGTAACGATTCCAATGACCCAAGACCACCGAGAGCTTTTCCTATTGTTCCTTTCTTCTTCTTTCTATCATGTGCATTGTGCTTTCTAGATCGACAAGTACATCCGAGTCCGAAGCAACCGTTCATAGGAGCAACTCCAATGAGCAATTCCGACCACTAGGATGCACCGTTGTCGCTAACCACGCCACCGACGAGCAAAACCCTATATTGTGGGGACCCCGGCTTACCACCCGGGATTCCCGTTATGCATACAATTCACGATCCCAGGAGACCATCGTGAATCCACATAACAGAGTTGGCATTACAGATTACATCATCCATTACATAGCGAGTATTAAAGTCTTACATAAGCCGCTTGGCTGAATATAAATGCCACGCAGGGCAAGTTCAACTGACACACTTATTCATAAGTAGCAGTGGATACATGCAGCGTAGGGACCCAAGTCAGGCTTACTACCCTACAGGCGACTGACCGGGAAACGAGTCCTAATTCGCACCGGCGTCGTCATACTCCTCATCGTCCTCCTCATAGTCATCACCGAAGTCTGGCCAAGTTAATAGCCAGGGACCAAGCCGTGAGTACATTTTGGAATTGTACTCGCAAACCATCTAAGAGAGATACATTCACATGCTATATGGCTGTAGCAAGGTTGGCTTGTTTTCAAGTAACTATGTGTTACTAGCTTTCTCGTGTCGATATAGCATGTCCCACGACATTTCTATATCCTTATTAAAGAAGACTTTTATAAGCATTTAGTAAAATCTCTAGGAAAGGGGGAAACTCCTTTGAAAGATAAGATCGGTGGTCAATCCAACATGACCACCTCAAGTCGTCGGCAGTACCCTCCAAGTACTCCGAACCACACCCGTGCCACGGCCATACCCTCCAAGTACTCCGTCCGGCACAAACTCCATTTTTCTAGAAAACCCATTTATAAATCCAAAACCTGACATTGGGCAATGTAGTGATCTTCACAACCGTCCATGACCGAGGACTCGGCTATTCGAATAGGTTTACACTCTGCAGAGGTTGTACACTTTACCCACACCATTCGATAAACCCGCCGGGATACCACCACGGACCATCATACCTAAGTATGCGGGGTTCGGGTAATCGATCAAAGCCCTCCATCTATCTTCCTTAGTACGGGTGCCTACCCTGTGGAGATTACCTCCCCGACACGTCCCGGCAGTACCTCTAGAGCGTAACTCTGGCGCCACGGCGGGAGAACCCAAGTGTCTTCCGGCGGCTTGGGATATGCCGTGATATGTGTTGACCTCTTTTGGCGTCAACCCGGATTCTGGGGTCCTGCAGACCCTTATATAGTTGTGAGGCTCCCCGCACTAAAGCAGACAGACTTCAAACTAGGCCTCGTCCCATACCGGGGTAATGTTGTTGCACGGGTTAATTGCTTCAAGCGACTACAAAGAAACACCAATGCCTTTTTCTAAAACCACCAACTCCTTTCTTCATATTCCCAAAATACTTTAGTAAACACTTCAGTGGAGTAGATACTACTCCAAGGTTTTCGAAACCATTTTCGAAACTTTTCCGAGAGTTTTCCCACCCTAGAGTTTTTGGCTCCACTACAAGTTTTCCAAAGACTTCGATGCTAATCATCAAGTCTCTACCTTCAGGGGTATTGAATGGGTGTCAAAGGTGTCATCCTTAATAGATGATAACAAATCGACTTGTGGAGCTAAGTCGCCAACTATTGCTATATAAGGGAAATAGCAATATAAGAAAAACAATGCATAGTAATAGAAGCAAGAGTAGAAAAGTGCATAGTGACTTAATAGGATTCAGATATGCAACAAGTAGATGGCTTGCCTTGGTTGGTTTGTTCCTGATCACCTTCCTCCTGATACTCAAATACTTCCCCTTCCTCCGCACAGTCGTCGTTCGATTCTATCGCCGGTAAAAGAAATGACAACACACACAGTGAGCATTCATGCATACATGGACCACATTCAAGGCAACATCACACAACTCAAGCATTGAGTATCAGAAGCAAACAAATCCAATATCTGAACCAATATCTATTTTATAAAGGACTTAGATAAAGCAACTCGCACAACTCAAGCATTTAGATATCTGAACCAATATCTATTTTATAAAGGACTGAATCACCACAATAATTACAAACAAATCCTAGTTGCATAATAGTACTATTCACAAACAAACATCTTGAATGCATCATGGTAATTCAAATCATAGCACCCAACATACTTATAGGTATCTAACAACATTCCAGAAGCAACACAATTGGAATCAAACTAAAATATTAAAAGGGTGATTTAATCTGAATTTCCTAAACATATGAATCACTAGATTAGCAAAATAATCCTCTAAAACATTCTGTAAGTCCTAAAATTCTACCAGAGACCATTCTGGAAAGCTAATGGATTGGCCAACACACTAGAAGTGGAATCATCCAAAAATAATTAATATACTGCACACAATAATTAATTCTAGGCAGAAATCTCATATCACTAAAATAATTCCTGCAGGCAATGTACAGCTCCTAAATTAGCAAAACGAATTTCTATAACTCAACACAACAGTAATGCACCTCTAAAAATTGGAATCAACAATTTTCATTGCACAGAACAATATATTTGTAGATAAGAGTGAAAATCCATAGTTTTGCACTATTTAATTACCAAAAATTATTTACGACCCTAAAAATTACCCATGCAGTACCAGTGGCTAGACAATATTGTATAGATCACAGTAGACTTTGAATCATAATTTTCTGAGGTCCACAAGATTTTCAAATCGATTTTATTTGCAGCAGGATTATCCACACAAATTAATCACAGAGAAAAAAAAATAGAAGAAGGTCGGATCTGGCCGGGCCTCGCCAGATCTGGGCCAGATCTGGCCCAGTCGGCTCGCCGGCCAGCCCGGGGCGGGGGCCGAAGGGGTACGGTGCCTCGGCCGTTCAATTAGACGGCAATCGACGGCCAGGGAGCGTCGTCCTCGCCGACGCTGCATGCGCGCGAGGAGGCACAGCCCCGGCTAGGGTTTCGCGAGGAGAGCTCACCGAGGGTGCTGCGGGGGTCATCGAGGGCTAGATCGGTGGCGGAGATGATCAGAAGGGGCTCGCGGGTGGTCTTGCTTGCATGCAGGGCTCGCAGTGCTCACGGTGACGCCGACGTCGTCGCGACGAGCTACGGCAGGGGCTCGAGGAGGTCGACGAGTTACGGCATCCCTGGATCAAGCAAGAGGGAGGAGTGAGATCTAGGGGGCGTTAGCTAGCTGGGAAACTAGAGAGAGAGCAGGGAGAAATAGCCGGGTCGATGGCAACCTTCACCCTCGCCGTCGACGCTCTACCCGGCGATCTCGAGCTCTCTAGTCGCTGCTTCTTCTCGGCTAGGTGTCGGCGAGGTCCTACAGGTGAGTGGGAAGGGGAGAGGGAGCAAATGAGAGAGAGAGATGGGTTCCAGAGGTCTCCCTCGGTTTATATTCAGAGAGGGTGAGCTTGGTCTATGGTGGTTTCCATCGAGCGCGATTGGGTGGTGAGGGCGGCATCTGGGGACAGCGTCGTGAGCCAATTCTAGAGGGCAGGTGGGTGGCGTCGGTGGCTGGTCGGTTCGGCTGATATCGGGTCGGGTTCAGAGATCGATCGGGAAAAACGATGCATGGTGGGGGTTCTACGGTGCGCCAGAGGGCTGGGCTGGGGTGGCATCGCGTCGACGTTGCCATGCCGTGCAGACATGTGTGAAGAGCAGCGCCAGGGGAGGTGCTGGTGCACGGGAACGGCGCATCCGCTCTGGGCGCACTGGGCGGCACGACGGCGTCGATCTGGCGTGGTCGGGGTGGCGTGTACGGTTGGGCTCGTGGTCTTCTGCTTCGGGGAATTGACCCGTTGGGTCGTGACGGTGCTGGCGGTGAAGTGACAGGTCCGGGGACGGTCGGTGGCGCGCTGCCCACTTTGGGTGCCCACGGTGGCCATGGCGATGTCCAGGGGGGGCGTGGGGTGTGCTGGGTGTGTCTCTGCGTCGCGGGGCCAAGCTAGGGTGTCAGCAGGGCGGCGATCAATGACTGGGGGTCGATGGCGGTGGGGGTGATCGAAGCAGAGGAGAGGGAGAGGGTTTTTGGGCAGGGCTGGCCTCGGGCTACTCCCTCCTCCTCGATGCCAAGCAAATACGACAAGGGAAAGGGAGTTTAGAATCCCTGACCCCAGAGAGAGATCCCCAGCAGATCTTCCCGTTCCGTTGGTCGGTTTCCAACAGAAATAAGAAAGAAAGAGAGATATGGCAAGGGCTTAGGGGATTTGGCCGAAATTCAAATTCAAATTTGAATCTGATTGATTTTTTTTAAAACCTACCAAAATAGTTTCCAAGGGTTTTAAACATCAACACTAAGTCATAGCCAAGGTTTGGTGAATTTTTGAATAGTTAAGCTAGGGTTTTAGAGAAGTCTCTATTTTCAAACAAAGAAGCAAAAGAAAAAGAAATAAAAGAAAAAGAAGTGTGATCAAGCAAAGAATCCCATGCTAGGTTTTATGGTGTGCACAAGTTAAGTCTAGGTTTAATATTTCATGCATAAAATCATAACACTAACTCTAGTTCCTATTGCACAAGTGTTGGACATTCTAGAATTAAATACATGAAATAAAGCACACACATACACACATAAAATCATGCTCATGCAATCATATGAAATCACACATGATAGAACACACATGAAATCATGCATCAAAGTTCACAAGCACACTGCCCAGCAAATTTTTAATTCACTCCAAACAAAGCACTTAAACCAGGTTTGAATTTCTGGTCACCAAAAGTGGGGTGTTACATATATGATGTGGCGTGATCCTAGCCCTTCACAACCACTTAAATCCACAATATGAATCTAGTTGACCGAAGCAGTACAGGATCATCTAAGTCATCTGGTTAGATCAAGTTCCCATGTTTAATTAGAACATGAATCGATACTAGCCAAACAAAGCATACCACATATTCTTTCATGGCGGTGCCACATTTGAAAAATATATGTTAATTAGAAATAGATGTAGAATTAACTACACTTATGAAATTTCATATCTTCCAAACCATCTGTGAAAAAAAATCACAAATAACATGTCTTTGGATTCGAAAAATGTGAAGAACACACAGGTGTAGTAATAGTTGACAAATGATCTAGTTTGTAATATTCAAATTCAAACATGGAAGGTATTGAAATTCTATATTCCTTCTAGGGAGGAAGAAAGAAATTACTTTTGCCTCTATTCTTAGAGCAAATTATGAACTTGATGCCTCATTTGATATTACTTGATTTGCACTTTCTGCGCCTAGCTCAAGGCATTAAAAAAGCACTCTTGGGAGATAACCCATTGTTTTCTTTTTAGTACTTTTTCTTTTATTTGAGTCTTGGAAGTTATTACTACTGTAATAACTTCTCTTATCCTTTTTATTTCGTTGTTGTGCCAAGAAGAACCTCTAATTTGAGGGAGGTAAGATTTGGGGAAGTGTTGTCCTGAAACAGATTTTGGTGCTGCACCGTAAAATTCGTGAATATTCTCAGAATATCTTTTTGACCTGAGATTTCCTGTGCATATGCCCCAGGTTATATCCAAACTTTCATTAGTTTTACACTTTTTTATTTGAGCAACAGAAGGTCCCCAAAAAATCGACCTTTGTCAGCTGTTCTGTTTTGACAGATTTCTGCCACTATTTGTGTTTGCCTCTCGATCGCTTTCTTTTTGAGTTCTTTTGATCACGGAACTTTTGGGGAAGTTGCTACAGTAGTATATGCTTTATATGTGGTGGTTTTGAGTTGAAACCTGAACCAAAAAGGGTTGATTTGTTTATTATGTTTATGCTAACGTTGCTAATAGAATTGTGTTAAGTTTTGTATGAAGGAAGTTTTCAAGTGTAGGGATTGGAGAATGATGAGATGAGGTGAAGAATGGACAAAAGCTCAAGATTGGGGATGCCCATGTGACCCCAAGAAATATCCAAGAGGTACAAGCGTCAAAGCTTGGGGATGCCCCCGAGGCACCCCTTCTTCATCGGCAAAAATCAGGTCACCTTTCAAAACACTATATTTTTATTGCTTCATGCACTATGTGGAGCGTCTTTACTTTTGCTTTCAGTTTTCTTTTGTTTTCTGAAATAAATGGTTGGACCCCAAAAAATTTCTTTTGGAGAAGATTTACTCACTTTTCATTTGCCAAGAACACTCCGTTTTTTTACTCTTATCGTTCAACGAGTGTTCTCTTTTCTAGAACTGCGTTGAGCTTTCATTTTTTGCCTTGATTTTTGTTCAGATCTTGTTTTATCTTTGTATCAAGGTGTATTTGGACCTCTGGTCTATGTTGGTATTCATCAAAAGAGTTATCTCAAAAGGGTTTGAATGGTGTTGGAAAAGAGAAAAAGTTCCATGTAAAAAAGTGGTACAAAAAGGAGCTTATTTAGACTGTGGCTTAGACTTTTGCATGCCATGCTTGATGTCATTTTGATAGTATGCTTAGTGATTTTTGATGTAGCATAACTTGTCTCAAATGACTGAGATTGCTTAATGAGCCTTTGAAAAAATCATGCATTGTTTTTTATTATTGGAGCCATTAATTTGGTTTTTCTCCTTGATGCTTATTTGGGTTGACTTGGCGCATGCTTACAACATGTTTGACTCATACAAAGTCGCCATAAGCCTCTATGATCATTTAGTTTTTGACTTTTGATGCCATTTTATGCTTCTCTTAATGATGTTTTGTCGCTATGCATGCCTACGGCCGGTTATTGCTCTCTTAGTTGGTCGCTCCCAGTCTTTGCTAGCCCCTCATTTTGTACTGAGTATGAGCTCTAACTCGGGCATCCAACTCCCAAAAACCAAGTTATTCCAATGTGTCCACCATACATACCTATTAGCAATTTGCTATTCCAAAGTACATTTGACTTGCTTTTATCTATCCTTCAAATTAAACTCTTTTGGTGTTATGTGGAAAATTAGTCAATAAAGCTCTTACGAACCTGATGGCATACTTTACTTTTCTCGCTTTTAATAATTTGACATTGGGCTCTTTTATGTTGATTGTTATGCTTGCAAGTTGTAAGTTGGAAATTAGCCAAACCATGCCGTCATGGGGTAAGCTTTCAACATTGCACTTCTCTTATTTGAGTTGATATCGTGCTCTTTTGTTTATGGATACTCACAATGTGAAATAAGTTGGGAATCTTGCGTGATCATTGGGAGTTTGTATACGTGTTAGAGAAATGCCTGGGCCGCTAATCTAAGCATGAATCATTCATGGTGGAAATTTACAGCAGGCCCATAGTGACATTCGACGATTGATACATCTCCAACGTATCTATAAGTTTTTGATGCTCCATGTTGTTTTTACACCCATTTGCCTACTGTTTCGTTACACTTAATGGCACTTTTATGCATATTTCCGGAACTAACCTATTAACAAGTCGCCCACAGTGCCAGTTCCCTGTTTTCTGCTGTTTTTGTGTTTCAGAAGTGATACACAGGAATATTCTTGGAATTGGACGAAAAAGTTCCTGAAGTTCTATTTTACCCGGAAGCTTCCAGAGATCCGAAGGATAGTAGGAGGGGGGCCACCAGGGCCCCACACGCAGGGCTGGCGCGGCCAGGGCCTGGGCCGCGCCACCCTAGCGTGAGGGCACCTGGCCCTCCTCTGACATCGCCCCTTCGCCTATAAGACCCCCCGACGGAAAAAACCTAAGTACCCGATCACTTTTCCAGAACACATCGCGATCCGCCGCCGCCGTCGACCCAAAGATCGGGAGGGTCCATAAGCTCTTCCCGGCACCCTGTCGGAGAGGGGAATTGCAACCGGAGGTCTTCTTCATTCATCGCCATGCTTGCCTCCGGAGCGATGAGTGAGTAGTCTACCTTGGACTATGGGTACATAGCAGTGCTAGATGGTTGTCTTCTCCACCATGTGCTTCATGTTTAGATCTCATGAGCTGCCCTACATGATGAGATCACCGTTATGTAATTCTACATGTTTGGTTTGTTGGGATCCGATGAATATTGGTGTTTATGATTGAGTTGCTGTACTGAATATTATCTTTTGTTATCTCTATGTTGTTTATGATCTTGCATGCTCTCCGTTGTTAGTAGCTATCTTGGCCGAGTAGTTGCTAGTGACTGAAAGAGGGGGTATTTATGCTCGATAGTGGGTTCATGCCTCTATTTAACCTGGGGGAGTGACAGAAACCTCTAAGTTATAGATGTGCTGTTTGCTACTAGGGATAAAACAACATTCATATGCTCAAGGGCATATGCTTTGTTTACATTACACACTTTGCTAAATGCAATTATCCGTTGTTCGAACTTAATACTCATGGGGTGTTCGGACGATATCCCCGTGAGTGGATTATTAGTCATAGATGCAGTTGGATGGCGGTCTATGTATTTTGTTGTAATGCCCAGAGTAAATCTCATAGTGATCTTCTTGACATAATCACGTTTATCTTTATTCTATCAATTGCCCAACTGTAATTTGTTTACCCAGCATGTGTTATTTATCTTATGGAGAGACACCACTAGTGAACTGTGGACCCCGGTCCTATTTCCATCATATTGCTATCACCTGTTACTTACTTGCACTGTTTACTTTACTCGCATACTCTATTGTTTTCCACTCGATACGCTCATAACCTTTGTTCAAGCAAACCGGTGAGATTGACAACCTCATCGCAAGTTGGGAACAAAGTAATTGGTTGTGTTGTGTGCAGGTTCCGCGTTGCAGCAAGCAAGCAAAGCTGATGAGGCGCCATATATAAATTGTCGAAGCTGTCGCAAGCTAGCAAGATCACCCTTCAGTCGTTTGTCTCTCCTTTCCAAGAACGATTAACCTTGGTTTCTTAACTGAGGGAAAACTAGCTGCTATAATCCTCACACCTTCTCTTGGGGTTCCCACGGCTGGTTATTCACCACGCACAAGGACCGTCTGCTAGCGTAAACTTGGCACCAGCAGCCTCTTTTCTGGCGCCGTTGCCGGGAGGAAGTAGAAGACTTCTGCGAGGGGAGTTTTCGCAACGCACATCCTTTAACTTTGTTTTAGTGTTTTGCTTTACTTTATTTATTTTACCTTGCATTGTTTTATATAAAAAACCCAAAAAAAATAGAATCCTTTGTAGTTGTTTTTACTTATCTTGCTTTATCATGCTTTCTATCAATGGTTGGTTTCGTTGAAACTAAATCTTTTTGGCAAGGTGGGTTCACGGAAGAGCAGCAAAATTATTATGAGGAACACCGCTTGTCACAAAAAGGGAAACACTTATGGGAACAATCAATAAGATTGTATATCATTGCTAGAAATGTGTGGCTCTACTTAGAATGTTACCTATTGCGTTGATAGATCTTGTTGCTGGTGGGAGGTATAAACACCTCCCTTTTCAATGTGAATATAATGATGATGTTACTATATCTTCTTATATTAATGGAAAATTATGAATTTTATGATGTTGGAACAAATTGAAGAATTTATTTGCTTGGAAGGGTGCATTCGAACTTGCTTATTTGCTTGAAAATACTGATGATGCACCTTATAAATATGAGGTTTATGATATACTACATTTGGCTTTGATAATTACAAGGAAGGAAATGGCTATATTCTTAAATATCTTAATAGATGCTCTCCAACGGAAGAGACTATTGCCTGAAGGAGCCTGTGGAAGAAGAAATTGCTGAAACTGGAAGCTCATTGGATGAAAAAGAGGAGGAGAGTGATGACCAAGAGGAGGAAGAATGGAGCTACCCATGTCTACCTCCCAATAAGAGTAACTCTTTAACTAATACCTTATTTGATCGCCCTCCATGCTTAACAAAGGAGGGTGAGTGTGATATTTATATTGTTGAGTTTGTTCATGATGCTACTGAAATTATTATGAGAGAGGAAAATATGGTTGTTGGAATTCTCATGTTACTAAAACACCTCTCTTTACATTGAAAGTTCCAAAGTTGCTCTTGTTTTATCTACCCATACTTGTTACTATGTGCTTCTTTGATTTATTTTCTTACAAGATTCCTATGCATAGGAAGTGGGTTAGACTTAAATGTGTTTTATATTTGCTCCTTGATGCTCTCTTTTGCTTCAATTCATATTTCTTATGTGAGCATCTTCTCAAATTACTGAGCCTAGGTCAAAGGCGTTAAAGAAAAGCACTCTTGGGAGATAACCCAATGTTTTTACATTCAGTACTTTTTCTTTTATTTGAGTCTTGGAAGTAATTACTACTGTAATGACCGCTCCGTATCCTTTTTATTTTATTGTTGTGCCAAGAGAAGCCTCTAATTCGAGTGAGGTAAAGATTTGGGGATGTTGCTGTCTTGAAACTGTTTTTGGTGCTGCACCGTAAATTTGTATAAATTCTGTATATCTTTTGGACCTGCGATTTCTTGTGCGTATGACCCAGGTTATATCCAAACTTTTGTTAGTTGAACACTTTTTGATTTGAGCAACAAAAAACCCCTCAAAAATTCGACCTTTGTCAGCTGTTCTGTTTTGACAGATTTCTGCCAATATTTGTGTTTGCCACTTTATCGCTTTCTTTTGAGTTCTTTTGATCACGGAACTTTTGGAGAAGTTGCTACAGTAGTATTTGCTATATATGTGGTGGTTTTGAGTTGAAACCTGAAGCAAAAAGAGGATTGATTATATGTTATGCTTGCACTAATGTTGCTAATAGAATTGTGTTTAGTTTTGTATGAAGGAAGTTTTCAAGTGTAGGGATTGGAGAATGATGAGATGAGTTGAAGAATGGACAAAAGCTCAAGCTTGGGGATGCCCATGCATCACCCCAAGAAATATCCAAGAAGTACAAGCGTCAAGCTTGGGGATGCCCCCGAGGCACCCCTTCTTCATCGGCAAAAATCAGGTCACCTTTCAAAACACTATATTTTTATTGCTTCATACACTATGTTTTTCTTGGAGCGTCAGTTGTTTTAGTTTTCTTAGTTAGTTTAGTTTGTTTGTTTGCTGCAATAAATGGTTGGACCCCAACAAATTTCTTTTGGAGAAGTTGCCTTGCTTTTCATTTGCCAAGAACGCTATAGTTTTCACTCTTATTAAAAATCGAGTGTTCTTCTTTTTCTGCTACTGCTTTTGGTTTTCGTTTTCACCTTGATTTGCGTTCAGACCTTGCCATATCTTTTCATCAAGGTGTATTTTGCCTCTGATCTTTATTGGTTTTCATCAAAAGAGGTGTCTTTAAAAATTTCAAATGGTGTTGGAAAAGAGAAAAAGCTTTGTGCAAAAAAGTGGTACAAGAAGGAGCTTGTGTAGACTGCGGCTTAGGCTTTTTCATGTCATGCTTGATGTATTTTTGATAGTATCTTAGTGGTTTTTCTGTAGCATGACTTGTCTCAACTGAGATTGCTTAATGTCCTTTGAAAAAATCATGCGTTGTTTTTTATTGTATGGAAGCATTATTTGGTTTTCTCCTTGATGCTTTATTTGGGTTGACTTGGCGCATGCTCACACATGTTAGACTCTTACAAATCGCCATAGCCTCTATGATCATTTAGTTTTGACTTTTGATGCCATCTTATGCTTCTTTTAATGTCGCTTTGCATGATTATGTCCATTATTGCTCCTTAGTTGGTCGCTCCCAGTCTTTGCTAGCCCTCGCCTTGTACTAGTATGAGCTCTACTCATGCATCCAACTCCTAAAAGCCAAAGTTTTCCAAAGTGTCCACCATACATACCTACTAGCAATTTGCTATTCCAAGTAATTTGACTTGCTTTTATTTTCTCTTCAAATTAAACTCTTACCAGTGTTATGCGAAATTCGGTCAGTAAAGCTCTCACGAACCGGAAGGCACACTTTACTTTTCCTATTCTTAAAAATTTGACATTGTGGTCTCTTATGTTGAGTTGTTATGCTTGCAAGTTGTAAGTTGGAGACTAGCCCAGCCATGCAGTCGTGGGCAAGCTTTCAATATTGCACTTCTTATTTGAGTTGATATCGTGATGTTTTGTTTATGGATGCCCGCGGTGTGAAATGATTGGGAATCTTGTGGGGATCATGGAGTTTGATATGTGTTAGGGAAACGCCGGGCCGCTAATCTAAGCCATGCATAATTCATGGTGGAAATTTGCAGCATACCCATGGTGAACATTCGACGACGCATCTCACAATAAAAAGCTAAACAAATGGCAAATAAAGGAGATGTCGAGGTGTTCATTGTCTGCTTGTCCTGTCATTTTGATGTGGGCTTGTTCCATGTCATCGGGCATGGAGGTACCCATTGGCGGTTCTCAATGATATGCATATACTTACAATGATAAGAGCCTTGCTTGGGACTCTAAGTAAAGTAGCATGAGGTTTGGGTACTCGTATTCACGGGGCACGAGGTTTTCAACTTATTTGTCAGCATATGCATCATAATGTTGTTCTCGCATTAACTTTAACCATTCAATATGCTTATGATGGGGGAAATGAGAGCTCAAAGCCAGTAAGTACCATAATTTTTGAAGGTTATAAAACTTGCAATCACTGCTTCCCTCTGTCAAGGGCCTTTCTTCTACTTTTATGTTGAGTCACCACCTTCTATCTTTATGCACCATTAAGAGAGCATAGTTATCATTCTTAGTGTAATATGAATGCATTGTCCCAAAGTTCATTGATTGATTCATATTGTTGGTTTCACTTGTTCTCAAATTATTTGTATCTAGTCGCCCTCTTAAACTTGAAGGTGTCCTATGCATTTATGTTTTGCTCTCTTTGAAGGACAAGCTGAAAACCATTTGTATGTTTTTTCCTTATGATTTGAACACACGTTTGACTTTCATTGTTTCATTTTCATGATCTTTTGTTTGTGTTCATTTGCATGTTTACAACATGGTTGCTAAGTTTCTATTGTCAAGATTATATCTTTCATGCCCATGTTTTAAGTTCTTATGATCCCAGCTCACAAATGCTTACATATATGATCAAGATTGTGTAGGTGCATGTCACCTCAAAAATTATTCTTTGTTATCACTTACCTACTCGAAGACGAGCAGGAGTTAAGCTTGGGGATGCTTGATACGTCTCCAACGTATCTATAATTTTTGATGCTCCATGCTTGTTTTTACACCATTTTCCTACTGTTTTGTTACACTCGTGGCACTTTTATGCATTTTCCGGAACTAACCTATTAACAAGTCGCCACAGTGCCAGTTCCCTGTTTTCTACTGTTTTGTGTTTCAGAAGTGATACATAGGAAATATTCTCAGAATTGGACGAAACAAGTTCCTGAAGTCTTATTTTACCCGGAAGCTTCTAGAGATCCGAAGGAGAGTAGGAGGGGGGCCACCAGGGCCCCAACGCAGGGCTGGCGCGGCCAGGGCCTGGGCCGCGCCACCCTGGCTTGAGGGCACCTGGCCCCTCCTCTGACATCGCCCCTTTGCTATAAAGACCCCCCGACGGAAAAAACCTAAGTACCCGATCACTTTTCCAGAACACATCGCGATCCGCCGCCGCCGTCGACCCGAAGATCGGGAGGGTCCAGAAGCTCTTCCCGGCAGCTTGCCGGAGAGGGGAATCGCCACCGAGGTCTTCTTCATCGCCATGCTTGCCTCCGGAGCGATGAGTGAGTAGTCTACCTTGGACTATGGGTCCATAGAAGTAGCTAGATGGTTGTCTTCTCCACCATGTGCTTCATGTTTAGATCTCATGAGCTGCCCTACATGATTGAGATCACCGTTATGTAATTCTACATGTTTGGTTTGTTGGGATCCGATGAATATTGGTGTTTATGATTGAGTTGTTGTACTGATATTATCTTTTGTTATCTCTATGTTGTTTATGATCTTGCATGCTCTCCGTTGTTAGTAGCTATCTTGGCCGAGTAGTTGCTATGACTCCAAGAGGGGGTATTTATGCTCGATAGTGGGTTCATGCCTCTATTTAACCTGGGGAGTGACAGAAACCTCTAAGGTTGTAGATGTGTTGTTGCTACTAGGGAGAAAACAACATTCATATGCTCAAGGGCATATGCTTTGTTTACATTACACACTTTGCTTAATGCAATTATCCGTTGTTCGCAACTTAATACTCATGGGGTGTTCGGACGATATCCCCGTGAGTGGATTATTAGTCATAGATGCAGTTGGATGGCGGTCTATGTATTTTGTTGTAATGCCCAGAGTAAATCTCATAGTGATCTTCTTGACATATCACGTTTATCTTTATTCTATCAATGCCCAACTGTAATTTGTTTACCCAGCATGTGTTATTTATCTTATGGAGAGACACCACTAGTGAACTGTGGACCCCGGTCCTATTTCCATCATATTGCTATCACCTGTTTACTTTACTTGCACTGTTTACTTTACTCGCATACTCTATTGTTTTCCACTCGATACGCTCATAACCTTTGTTTCAAGCAAACCGGTGAGATTGACAACCTCATCGCAAGTTGGGAACGAAGTACTTGGTTGTGTTGTGTGCAGGTTCCGCGTTGCAGCTAGCAAGCAAAGCTTGGACGAGGCGCCATATATAAATTGTCCGAAGCTGTCACAAGCTAGCAAGCATCACCTTCAGTCGTTTGTCTCTCCTCTCCAAGAACGATTAAACCTTGGTTTCTTAACTGAGGGAAAACTAGCTGCTATACTCATCACACCTTCCTCTTGGGGTTCCCAACGGGCTAGTTATTCACCACGCATAAGGACCGTCTGCTACCCGTCAACTTGGCACCAGCAACGATGCATCTCAAAATAAAAAGCTATACCAATGGTAAATAAAACAGATGCCGAGGTGTTCATTGTCTATTTATCCTGTCATTTTGATGTGGGCTTGTTCCATGTCATCGGGCAAGGAGGTACCCCGTTGGCGGTTCTCGATGATACGTGTATATTTACAATGACAAGAGCTTGCTTGGGACTCTAAGTCGAGTAGCATCAGGTTTGGGTATTCGTACTTTACGGGACACGAGGTTTTCAACTTATGATTTGTCAAGCATATGCTCATAAACGTTCTTGCATTTACTTTAACCATTCAAGATGCCTATGATGGGGGCAATGAGAGCTCAAAGCTAGTAAGTACCATAATTTTTGAAGGTTTATAAAACTTGCAATCACTGCTTCCCTCTACGAAGGGCCTTTCTTCTACTTTTATGTTGAGTCACCACCTTTTACCTTTATGCACCGTCTAAGAGAGCATAGTTGCCATTCTGAGTTTAATGTGCATAGTCCCAAAGTTTATCATTGATTGATTCATGATTATGGTTTCACCTGTTCTTAAATTATTTGTATCTAGTCGCCCTTTTAAACTTGAAGGTGTCCTATGTATTTATGTTTTGCTATTTCATGAAGGACAAGCTGAAAACCATTTGCTATGTTTTTCCATATGATTTGAACACACATTTGACTTGAATTGCTTCATTATTCATGATCTTTCGTTTGTGTTTCTCTTCATGTTATAACATGGTTGCTAAGTTTCTTATTGTCAAGATTATGTCTTTTATGCCCATGTTTTAAGTTCTTTGATCCTAGCACTCAATGCTTACATAGATGATCAAGATTGTGATGGTGCATGTCACCTCAAAAATTATTCTTTTGTTATCACTTACCTACTCGAGGACGAGCAGGAGTTAAGCTTGGGGATGCTTGATACGTCTCAAACGTATCTATAATTTTTGATGCTCCATGCTTGTTTATATACCATTTGCTTTGTGTTTTATTACACTTCATGGCATTTTTATGCATTTTCCGGAACTAACCTATTAACAAGATGCCACAGTGCCAGTTCCCTGTTTTCTGCTATTTTTATGTTTCAGAAAAGTTACACAGGAAATATTCTCGGAATTGGACGAAACAAAAGCCGAACCTCCTATTTTTACCGAAGCTTCGCGAAGACCGAAGATGGGACGGAGGGGGGCCAGAGGCTGGCCACACCACAGGGGGCGCGGCCCAGCCCCTGGCCGCGCCCACCCATGGTGAGCCCGCCTGGTCCACCTCCTGACGACGCCCCTTCGCCTATAAAGACCCCTATAAAGAGGGGAATGCCTGTCGGAGGCCTTCTCCACCACCATGGTCGCCTCCGGAGTGATTTGTGAGTAGTCTACCTTGGACTACGGGTCCATAGCAGTAGCTAGATGGTTGTCTTCTCTACCATGTGCTTCATGTTTAGATCTTGTGAGCTGCCCTACATGATCAAGATCATCTTTATGTAATCATACATCTTGTGTTTGTTGCGATCCGATGAGTATTGGTACTATGTCAAGTTGTTGTGCTGAATTATATCTTATGTTATCTCTATGTTGTTTATGATCTTGCATGCTTTCCGTTGCTAGTAGCTATCTTGGCCGAGTAGATGCTAGTAACTCCAAGAGGGAGTATTTATGCTCGATAGTTGGGTTTATGCCTCTATTTAATCTGGGGGAGTGACAGATACCTCTAAGGTTGTAGATGTGTTGTTGCCACTAGGGAGAAAACAACATTCTTGTGTCTAAGGACATTTGCTTTGTCTACATTATGCACTTTGCTTAATGCGATTATCTGTTGTTCGCAACTTAATACTCAAGTGGTCTTCGGACGATATCCCCGTGAGTGGATTTTTAGTCGTAGATGCAGTTGGATTACGATCTATGTATTTTGTTGTAATGCCCAGAGTAAGCCTCATAGTGATCTTCGTGATGTATGTACGTTATCTTTACTCTATCAATTGCCCAACTGTAATTTGTTTACCCAGCATGCTTTATTTATCTTATGGAGAGACACCACTAGTGAACTGTGGACCCCGGTCCAATTTCCTTTACATAGCTTGACCATTTTACTTTACTCGCACTGTTTACTTTACTTGCAATACTACTATCCTTTTACCACTCGATACGCTCATTCCTTTGTTTACAGCAAACCGGTGAGATTGACAACCTCATCGTAAGTTGGGAGCAAAGTATTTGTTTGTGTTGTGTGCAGGTTTCACGTTGCTGCTAAGTGAAGACACACCAACAAGTTGTCTGGCGCCATTGTCCGGGGTGTCATGAAGCTAGCAAGCATCACCTTCTTAAGTTTGGCTCTCTCCTACTGGATTGATTACCTTGGTTTCATAACTGAGGGAAAACTTGCTGTTGTGCTCATCACACCTTCTCTTGGGGTTCCCAACTGGTCGGTTATTTACATCATCAACACCGCACCATCAAGCAGCAAGTTTTCCCTCAGTATGAAACCCAAGTTTAATCGACCAGTAGGAGAAAGAAATCACTTCTGAAGGTTGTTGCTAGCCGACTTTGGCAGGGCGCACTACCGGTGTCAGCAACAACGTGGAACCTGCACACAACACAACCAAACTACTTTGCCCCAACTTATAGTGAGGTTGTCAATCTCACTGGTTTTGCTGAAAACAAAGGATTAGATGTATAGTGTGGAAAGAGATGTTTGTTTGTAGTGAATGAAATAAAATAGTACTTGCAGAAAGAAAATAGTGTTTGCAGTAGATGGTATTATCAATGTAAAAGAATGGACCAGGGTCCACAGTTCACTAGAGGTGTCTCTCCATAAAGATAAATAACATGCTGGGTGAACAAATTACAGCTGGGCAATTGACAAATAGAGAATGCATAACAATGCATGTACATGACATGAAGATCACTATGAGATTCATTTGGGCATTACAACATGATACATAGACCATAATCCAACTGCATCTATTACTAATAATCCACCTTCAGGATATCATCCGAACAACCTTTGGGTATTAAGGTGCAAGCAACAGATTATTGCATTAAGCAAAGTGTGTAATGTAAACAATACAATTATCCTTGGACAAAGGATTGTTATTTTCTCCCTAGTAGCAACAGCACATTTACAATCTTAGAAGTTATTGTCACTCTCCCAGATTACTAGAGGCATGAACCCACTATCGAGCATAAATACTCCTTCTTGGAGTCACAAACATCTGCTTGGCCAGAGCATCTACTAGCAATGGAGAGCATGCAAGATCACAAATAACATAGACATGATAGATCAATAATCAACTTGACATAGTACTAAATATTCATCGGATCCCAGCAAACACAACATGTAGCATTACAATAAGATGATCTTGATCATGTTAAGCAGCTCACAAGATCTAAACATGCTGGCACAAAATAGGAGAAGACAACCATCTAGCTATTGCTATGGACTTGTAGTCCAAAGATGAACTACTCACACATCACTCCGGAGGCAGGCATGCTGATGAAGAAGGCCTCCGGTGATGATTCCCCTCTTCGGTAGGGTGCCGGGAAGAGCTTCAGAACCCTCCCGAACTAGGGTCAATGATGACGGCGGCTACGGAACTTTTCGTGGATGGAGGCTCCACCTTTAGGGCTTTTCTCGAGGATGTGAATATATAGGCAAAAGGGCAAGGTCGGTGGGCGCCCGAGGGGCCCACACCATGGGGCGGCGCGGCCAGGGGGTGGGCCGCGCCACCACCAGGTGTGGCCGTGGTGGCGCGGTGTTGATGATGTAAATGACCGGCCAGTTGGGAACCCCAAGAGAAGGTGTGATAAGCACAGCAGCAAGTTTTCCCTCAGTTATGAAACCAAGGTATGTCAATCCAGTAGGAAAAAGCCAAACTCCAGAAGGTGATGCTTGCTAGCTTAGTGACACTCCAACAAGGGCGCCGTTAACGATACTTGTTAGCACGTCTTCAACTAGTAGCAATGCGGAACCTGCACACAATACAACCAAGAACTTTGCTCCCAACTTACGATGAGGTTGTCAATCTCACCGGTTTGCTGTAAACAAAGGAATGAGCGTATCGAGTGGAAAGCAATAGTAGTATGCGAGAAAGTAAATAGTGCGAGTAAAGTAAACAGGTGATAACAATATAAAGGAAATTGGACCGGGGTCCACAGTTCACTAGTGGTGTCTCTCCATAAGATAAATAACAACATGCTAGGTAAACAAATTATAGTTGGGCAATTGATAGAATAAAGATAACATGCATATGTCAAGAGGATCACTATGAGATTTACTCTGGGCATTACAACATGATACATAGACCGCCATCCAACTGCATCTATGACTACTAATCCACCCACAGGGAATCATCCGAGGACCCCGTGAATATTAAGTTGCGAACAACAGATAACTGCATTAAGCAAAGTGTGTAATGTAAACAAAGCATGTGTCCTTGGACATAAGAATGTTGTTTTCTCCCAAGTGGCAACAGCACATCTACAACCTTAGAGGTTTCTGTCACTCCCCCAGATTAAATAGAGGCATGAACTCAACTATCGAGCATAAAGACCCCCTCTTAGAGTCACCAGTATCTACTTGGCCAAGATAGCTACTAACAACGGAGAGCATGCAAGATCATAAACAACATAGAGATAACATAAGATAATATTCAACACATCAACTCAATCATAACACCAATATTCATCGGATCCCAACAAACACAACATGTAGAATTACATAACGGTGATCTCGATCATGTAAGGCAGCTCACGAGATCTAAACATGAAGCACATGGTGGAGAAGACAACCATCTAGCTACTGCTATGGACCCATAGTCCAAGATAGACTACTCACTCATCGCGCCGGAGGCAAGCATGGCGATGAAGAAGACCTCCGGTGGCAATTCCCCTCTCCGGCAGGGTGCCGGGAAGAGCTTCTGGACCCTCCCGATCTCGGGTCAATGTCGGCGGTGGATCACGATGTGTTTCTGGAAAAGTGATCGGGTGTTTAGATTTTTCCCGTCGGGGGGCCTTTATTGGCGAAGGGGGCAGCGTCAGAAGTGAACCAGGGGGGTCTCACCCTAGGGCGGCGCGTCCAGGGCCTGGGCCGCGCCCCCTGGTGGTGATACTAGCCTCTGGCTCGGCTCTGTCTCCTCTTCGGTCTTCTAGAAGCTTCGTTTAATATCTGGATGTTCGGCTTTTGTTTTGCCCAATTCCGAGAATATTTCCTGTGTAACTTTTATGAAACACAAAAATAGCAAAAAACAGGGAACTGGCACTGTGGCATCTTGTTAATAGGTTAGTTCCGGAAAATGCATAAAAATGCTACGAAGTGTAACAAAACACTAAGCAAATGGTGTAAAAACAAGCATGGAGCATCAAAAATTATAGATACGTTTGAGACGTATCAGGCCGCCTTGTTCCCCTACTTTGTCTTCCCTTCGGACTCCGTGAACGTGTCAGCAAAATAGGAACTTTGGCTTTTGTTTTGTCCAATTCTGAGAATATTTCTTTCAGTAATAATCTGGAATAGAAAAACAGCAGAAAACAGGAACTAGCACTGTGGCATCTTGTGAATAGGTTAGTTCTAGAAAATGCATAAAAATGCAACGGAGTGTAAACAAAACATAAAGCAATTGGTGTAAAACAAGCATGGAGCATCAAAAATTATAGATACGTTTGCAACGTATCAGCATCCCCAAGCTTAACTCCTGCTCATCCTCGAGTAGGTATGTGATAACAAAATTAATTTTTGAGGTGACATGCAGCCAACACAATCTTGATCAAGTTACTGTAAAAGCATTGCAAGCTGAGATCAAAGTACTCTAAACATAGGCATAAAAGATATAATTCTAACAATAGAATTTAGCAACCATGTTGCAACATGAAAAGCAACACAAACAAAAGATCATGAATAATAATGCATTGAAAGTTATTTGTTTGTTTTGAGCATAGAGAAAGCATAGCAAAGTGGTATTCAGCTTGTCCTTCATGGAATAACAAAACATAAATGCATAGGACACCTTCAAAGTTCAAAGGGTGACTAGATACAAATAATTTGAGAACAAGCAATACCATAATCATGAATCAATCAATAATAAATTTTGGGACTAAGCACATTATACTCAGAATGACAACTATGCTCTCTTAATTGGTGCAAAAGGATATATAGAAGATGAAGACTCAACATAAAAGTAAAAAGAATGGCCCTTCGCAGAGGGAAGTAGGGATTAACAAGTTTTATAAAGCTTCCAAAAATTATGGTACTCATTAGCTTTGAGCTCTCATTGTCCCTATCATAAGCATCTTGAATGGTTAAAGTTAATGTGAGGGCAAATATGAGTTATATGCTTGACAAACCACAAGTTGAAAATCTCATGCCCCTTGAATACGAGTACCTAAACCTCATGCTACTCAACTTAGGTCCCAAATAAGTTCTTGTCATTGTAAGCATACATGTATCATCGAGAACACCAACAGGGTACCTCCTGCCCCATGATATAGGAGTTTTCCCATACCAAAATGACAAGACAAACAAACAATGAGCATCTCAGCAATCCTTTTATTTATTATGGGCATAGTTTTTTTTATTGAAGATGCTTCACAGAATGCTCACTATCGTATGCTGTAAATTTCCACCATGAATGATGCATGGTTTGGGTTGGCGGCCCAGGCATTTCTCTAACACATATACGAACTCCATGAGCTTACAAGTTTCCATCCTATTTCACACCGCTAGGCATCCATAAACAAAAGATCATGATATCAACTAAATAGAAATAAGTGCAATGTTGAAAGCGTGCCCCATGAAAGCATGGTTGTGCTAACTCCCAACTCACAATTAGCAAGCATATAATCTTCATAAGATAGTCACAATGGTTCAAGTTTATTAAGTGCAAGAAAGTAAATGTGCCATCAAGTTTGTGAGAACTTTACTAACTAATTTTCACATAATAAGCATTTAATTTGGAAGATAGATAAAAACATGATGAATATACTTGGAATAGCAATAATGCTAATAGGTAGATATGGTGGACACATTGGCAAACTTTGGTTTTTTGGGAGCTGGATGCACGAGTAGAGCTCATACTCAGTACAGGTGAAGGCTAGCAAGAGACTGGGAGCGACCAACTAAGAGAGCAATAACGGCCATAATCATGCATAGCGACAAAACATTATTAATCAAAGCATAAAGTGATATTACAAGTCAAAAACTAAATGATCATAGAGGCTTGAGGTGACTGGTTCATAGAAATAACATGGTGTAAGCATGCGCTAAGTCAACCCAAATAAAGCATCAAAGGAGAATACCACAATATTATGCTTGTGTATGATAAAAACAACACATGATTCTTTCAATGGCACATTAAGCACTCTCAGTTATTTGAGACAAGTCATGCTACAACAATAACTACTAAGCATATAATCAAAATAATATCTAGCATGACATGCTAAAGTCTAAGCCACAGTCTAAACAAGCTTTCTTTTTGCACCACTATAAGCATGAAATATTTTACTCTTCTCCAACACCAATCAACTTATTTAAAACAACTCTCAAAGATAATTATCAGTAAAGACCAGAGGACTAAACACACCTAACTAAAAAGAACTAACAAGTTCTGAAAAAAATAAGGGTGAAAACAAAAGCTAAACGCAGTACTAGCAAAAGAGAACACTTACAGAACAATAAGAATGAAAACTAGAGTGTTCTAGGCAATGCAAACGGAGTGTGTCTTCTCCAAAAGAAGTATGCTGGGATCCAACCATTTATTACAGCAAACAAAGCAAAAGAAAACTAAAAACAAAAATAAAGATGCTCCAAGAACAACACATAGCATATGAAGCAATAAAAATATAGTGTCTTGAAAGATGACCTGCTATTTTTATTGATGAAGAAGGGGGTGCCTTGGGCATCCCCAAGCTTTGACACTTGTGCTTCTCAGATATTTCTTGGGGTGACATGGGCATCCCCAAGCTTGAGCTTTTGTCCATCCGTCATCTCATCACATCATTCTCCTTTCTCTACACTTGAAAACTTCCTTCATACAAAACTTCACACAATTCTCATTAGCAACATTAGTGTATGCAAGATAGTAGATCCACTTTTGGTTCAGTTTCAACTCAAGTAAAACATCCATTAAAACATTAGCTACTGTAGCAGCTTCTTTTAAAAGCTCTTCCGATCAAAAGAACTCAAAAAGAAAGAGATTAAGAGGCAAATGCAAATAGTGGCAGAAATCTGTCAAAACAGAACAACAGGGAAAGATTGATTTTTTCAAAAATCTTCTGTTGCTCAAATAGAAAAGTGTAAAACTAATGAAAGTTAGATAATAACCTGGGGCATGCGCACAAAAAATTTCAGATCAAAATACTATTCTGAGATTTATCACGTTTTTTTACAGTGAAACACAAAAATTTGTTTCTGGACAGCAAATTCCCCAAATCTTACCTTCTTCCTATTAGAGGCTATTCTTGGCACAAAAATAAAATAAAAAGGATAAGGAGAGGTTGTTACATAGGTAAAAACTTACAAGACTCAACAAAAGATAAATTACAGAAATAAAACATGGGTTATCTCCCAAGAGTGCTTTTCTTTAACGCCTTTTAGCTAGGCACAGAAAGCAAGAATCAAGTATTTTCAAGTGAAGAAGCATCAAGATCATAATTTGTTCTAATGATAGAATCAAAAGGTAGCTTCCTTCTCTTTCTAGGAAAGTGTTCCATACCTTTCTGAGTGGGAATTGATATCTAATAGTACCTTCTTTCATATCAATAATAGCACCAACAGTTCTAAGAAAAGTTCTTCCCAAAATAATAGGACAAGAAGCATTGCATTCAATATCCAAAACAAAGAAATCAATGGGGACAAGGTTATTATTAACCATAATAAGAACATCATTAATTCTCCCCAAAGGTTTCTTCTTAGCAATATCAGCAAGATAAACATCCAAATAACAGTTTTCTAAAGGTGGTAAATCTAGCATATCATAAATTTTACTAGGCATAATAGAGATACTAGCACCAAGGTCACATAAAACATTACAATCAAAATCATTGATGCGTGGTTGATGACCAGCCCGTTGGGAACCCCAAGAGGAAGGCATGATGAATATAGCAGCAAGATTTTCCCCCAGTAAGAAACCAAGGTTTATCGATCAGGAGAGGAGAGACAAACGACTGAAGGTGATGCTTGCAAGCTTCGCGACAGCTTCGGACAATTTATATATGGCGCCTCGTCCAAGCTTTGCTTTGCTAGCAGCAACGTGGAACCTGCACACAACACAACCAAATACTTTGTTCCCAACTTGCGATGAGGTTGTCAATCTCACCGGTTTGCTTGAAACAAAGGGTATGAGCGTATCGAGTGGAAAACAGTCAAAGTATGCGAGTAAAGTAAACAGGTGATAGCAATATGATGGAAATAGGACCGGGATCCACAGTTCACTAGTGGTGTCTCTCCATAGATAAAATAACACATATTGGGTAAACAAATTACAGTTGGCCAATTGATAGAATAAAGATAAACGTGATATGTCAAGAAGATCACTATGCGATTTACTCTGGGCATTACAACAAAATACATAGACCGCCATCCAACTGCATCTATGACTAATAATCCACTCATGGGGATATCATCCGAACACCCCATGAGTATTAAGTTGCGAACAACAGATAATTGCATTAAGCAAAGTGTGTAATGTAAACAAAGCATATGCCCTTGAGCATATGAATGTTGTTTTCTCCCTAGTAGCAACAACACATCTACAACCTTAGAGGTTTCTGTCACTCCCCCAGGTTAAATAGAGGCATGAACCCACTATCGAGCATAAATACCCCCTCTTGGAGTCACTAGCAACTACTCGGCCAAGATAGCTACTAACAACGGAGAGCATGCAAGATCATAAACAACATAGAGATAACATAAGATATATTTCAGTATAGTAACTCAATCATAACACCAATATTCATCGGATCCGAACAAACCAAACATGTAGAATTACATAACGGTGATCTCAATCATGTAGGGCACCTCATGAGATCTAAACATGAAGCACATGGTGGAGGAGACAACCATCTAGCTACTGCTATGGACCCATAGTCCAAGGTAGACTACTCACTCATCGCTCCGGAGGCAAGCATGGCGATGAAGAAGACCTCCGGTGGAGATTCCCCTCTCCGGCAGGGTGCCGGGAAGAGCTTCTGGACCCTCCCGATCTTTGGGTCGATGGCGGCGGTAGATCGCGATGTGTTCTGGAAAAGTGATCGGGTACTTAGGTTTTTTCCGTCGGGGGGTCTTTATAGGCGAAGGGGCATCGTCAGAGGTGGACCGAGGTGCCCTCACACATAGGGGGCGCGGCCAGGGGCTAGGCCACGCCGCCCTGGTGTGTGGGGCCCTCGTGGCCCCCCTCCTACTCCTCTTCGGATCTCTAGAAGCTTCCCGGAAAAATAAGACTTCAGAAACTTGTTTCGTCCAATTCCGAGAATATTTCCTGTGTAGCACTTCTGGAACACAAAAATAGCAGAAAACAAGGAACAGGCACTATGGCGACTTGTTAGTAGGTTAGTTCCGGAAAATGCATAAAAATGCCACGAAGTGTAATGAAATAGTAGGCAAATGGTGTAAAAACAAGCATGGAGCATCAAAAATTATAGATACGTTGGAGACGTATCAAGCATCCCCAAGCTTAACTCCTGCTCGTCCTCGAGTAGGTAAGTGATAACAAAAGAATAATTTTTGAGGTGACATGCACCTACACAATCTTGATCATATATGTAAGCATTTGTGAGCTGGGATCATAAGAACTTAAAACATGGGCATGAAAGATATAATCTTGACAATATAAACTTAGCAACCATGTTATAACATGCAAATGAAAACAAACAAAAGATCATGAAAATGAAACAATGAAAGTCAAACGTGTGTTCAAATCATAAGGAAAAACATACAAATGGGTTTTAGCTTGTCCTTAATAGAGAGCAAAACATAAATACATAGGACACCTTCAAGTTTAAGAGGGCGACTAGATACAAATAATTTGAGAACAAGTGAAACCAACAATATGAATCAATCAATGAAAACTTTGGGACAATGCACATTATACTAAGAATGACAACTTTGCTCTCTTAATGGTGCATAAAGATAGAAGGTGGTGACTCAACATAAAAGTAGAAGAAAGGCCCTTCGCGGAGGGAAGCAGTGATTGCAAGTTTTATAACCTTCAAAAATTATGGTACTTACCGGCTTTGAGCTCTCATTGCCCCCATCATAAGCATCTTGAATGGTTAAAGTTAATGCGAGAACAATTATGATGCATATGCTTGACAAATCATAAGTTGAAAACCTCGTGTCCCATGAATACGAGTACCCAAACCACATGCTACTCAACTTAGAGTCCCAAGCAAGGCTCTTGTCATTGTAAGTATATATGTATCATCAAGAACCGTGAACGGGGTACCTCCGTGCCCGATGACATGGAACAAGCCCACATCCAAATGACAGGACAAGCAGACAATGAACACCTCGACATCTCTTTTATTTACCAATTGTATAGCTTTTTATTTTGAGATGCGTCGTCGAATGTCCACCATGGGTATCCTGCAAATTTCCACCATGAATTATGCATGGCTTAGATTGGCGGCCCAGGCATTTCCCTAACACATATACAAACTCCATGATCCCTGCAAGATTCCCAATTCATTTCACACCGTGGGCATCCATAAACAAAAGATCACGATATCAACTCAAGTAAGAAGTGCAATGTTGAAAGCTTGCCCCATGACAGCATGGATGGGCTAGTATCCAACTTACAACTTGCAAGCATAACAACTCAACATAAGAGACCACAATGTCAAATTTTTAAGAACAAGAAAAAGTAAAGTGTGCCTACCGGTTCGTGAGAGCTTTACTGACCAATTTTCGCATAACACCGGTAAGAGTTTAATTTGAAGAGAAAATAAAAGCAAGTCAAATTTACTTGGAATAGCAAATTGCTAGTAGGTATGTATGGTGGACACTTTGGCAAACTTGGTTTTAAGGAGTTGGATGCACGAGTAGAGCTCATACTCAGTACAAGGCGAGAGCTAGCAAAAGACTAGGAGCGACCAACTAAGAGAGCAATAATGGCCATAATCATGCAAAGCGACAAAGTGACATTAAAAGAAGCATAAGATGGCATCAAAAGTCAAAAACTAAAGGATCATTGAGGCTATTGGCGACTTTGTATGAGTCTAACATGTGTGAGCATGCGCCAAGTCAACCCAAACAAAGCATCAAGGAGAAAACCAAAATAATGCTTCCAAATAATTAAAACAACGCATGATTTTTTCAAAGGCTCATTAAGCAATCTCAGTTATTTGAGACAAGTCATGCTACAGCAAAAATCACTAAGCATACTATCAAAAAGATATCAAGCATGACATGAAAAAGCCTAAGCCGCAGTCTACACAAGCTCCTTCTTGTACCACTTTTTTGCATAAAGCTTTTTCTCTTTTCCAACACCATTTGAAAATTTTATAGACACCTCTTTTGATGAAAACCAATAAATATCAGAGGCAAAAATACACCTTGATGAAAAGATATGACAAGGTCTGAACGCAAATCAAGGCGAAAACGAAAACCAAAAGCAGTAGCAGAAAAAGAAGAACACTCGGTTTTTTATAAGAATGAACACTAGAGCGTTCTTGGCAAATGAAAAGCATGGCAACTTCTCCAAAGGAAATTTATTGGGGTCCAACCATTTACTGCAGCAAACAAAACTAAACTAACTAAGAAAACTAAAACACCTGACGCTCCAAGAAAAACACATAGTGCATGAAGCAATAAAAATATAGTGTTTTGAAAGGTGACCTGATTTTTGCCGATGAAGAAGGGGTGCCTCGGGGGCATCCCCAAGCTTTGACGCTTGTACTTCTTGGATATTTATTGAGGTGATGCATGGGCATCTCCAAGCTTGAGCTTTTGTCCATTTTTCAATTCATCTCATCATTCTCCAATCCCTACACTTGAAAACTTCCTTCATACAAAACTAAACACAAATCTATTAGCAATATTAGTGTAGCATAACATATAATCAACCTCTTTTTGCTTCAGGTTTCAACCTAAAACCACCACATATATAGCATATACTACTGTAGCAACTTCCCCAAAAGTTCCGTGATCAAAAGAACTCAAAAGAAAGCGATAAAGCGGCAAACACAAATATTGGCAGAAATCTGTCAAAACAGAACAGCTAACAAAGGCCGAATTTTTAAGGGGTTTTATGTTGCTCAAATAAAAAAGTGTTCAACTAATTAAAGTTTGGATATAACCTGCGGCATATGCACAAGAAATTGCAGGTCCAAAAGATATACAGAGAATTTATATGAATTTTTATGGTGCAGCACCAAAAACAGTTTCAGGACAGCAACATCCCCAAATCTTTACCTCACTCAAATTAGAGGCTTCTCTTGGCACAACAAAGAAATAAAAAGGATAAGGAGAGGTCATTACAGTAGTAATGACTTCCAAGACTCAAATAAAAGAAAAATTACTGCAAATAAAACATTGGGTTATCTCCCAAGAGTGTTTTTCTTTAACGCCTTTGAGCTAGGCGCAGAAAATTGCGAATCAAGTAACATCAAGAGATGAAGCATCAAGCTCATAATTTGCTCTAAGAATAGAGTCAAAAAGTAATTTCTTCCTTTTCCTAGGGAAGTGTTCCATACCTTTCTTGAGTGGGAATTGATATTTGATGGTGCCTTCCCTCATATCAATGATGGCACCTACAGTTCGAAGAAAGGGTCTTCCCAAAATAATAGGACATGAAGCATGGCATTCAACGTCCATAACGAGAAAATCAACGGGAACAAGGTTATTATTAACCACAATAAGAACATCATTAATTCTTTTCAAAGGTCTCTTCTTAGCAACATTAGCAATAGGAACATCATAATAACATTTTTCAAGTGGTGGTAAATCAAGCATGTCATAAATCTTTCTAGGCATGATAGAAATACTAGCACCTAGATCACATAAAGCATGGAAATCAAAACCATTAACATGCATATCAATGATGGGTTCCCAACCATCTTCTAACTTCTTGGGAACAGAAGCTTTTTGCTGCAACTTTTCATCCCTAATTTTCATGAGAGCATTGGTAATATGCTTAGTAAAAGCAATATTTAAAGAACTAGCATTGGGAGTCAAAGCAAGCTTTTGCAAGAACAAAATAACTTCAGATATATTGCATCCATCAACATCAAAATCATTAAAATAAGTAGAGCTATCATCTCCTACACTCCGAAAAATTTCAGCACTCTTTTGAGAAAAAGTTTTGGCAGTTTTAGACTTTTTAACACAAAGAGTGGGAGTTTTCTCTACACCAATCATCAGAGGTAGTAATAGTACAAACTTTCATATTCCTAGCAATTTCATTCTCTCTTTCCCATCTAGCATGCAATTCTGCTAACAATCTAATATTTTTATCAATTCTAACTTGAATAGCATTAGCAGTAGCAAAAGGATCAGGCTTAGCGGACATTCTATTAACTAAAGAGGATTGCACATTAGACAAAGATGAAATATCGGTTTCGGCTTTGGAAACCTTAGCTTGCAACTCAGGAATAGCTTTGTTTAAATTTTCAAGTTGATGACTAATAGTTCTCAACAGAGCTGATTGCTCCTCCATAGTCTTAGTGAACAACTTATTTTGCTCATATTGCATTTGCATAAAATTCTTGGTAGCCTTTTCAAGTTCTAAAAACCTCTCTTCACTAGGCATTTTAGGTCTACCAAGATAGCCATTTTCACCATTAGAGAGAAACGGCCTGTAATTGTTACTCCTATAAGCATTATTGTATCTAATGAAGTTCACATCAACATGCTCTTCTTGAGCAACCAAAGAGGCTAAAGGAACATTATTAGGATCAATATGAGTCCTATCATTTGCAAGCATAGCCATAATGGTATCAATCTTATCACTCAAGGAAGAGGTTTCCTCAACAGAATTTACCTTCTTACCTTGTGGAGCTCTCTCGGTGTGCCATTCGGAATAATTTACCATCATGTTGTCAAGTAGCTTTGTTGCGGCGCCCAAGGTAAGGGACATAAAAGTGCCTCCAGCAGCTGAATCAAGTAGGTTCCTTGAAGAAAAATTCAGTCCTGCATAAAAAGTTTGAACAATCATCCAAGTAGTCAGTCCATGAGTGGGGCAATTCTTTATCATAGATTTCATTCTTTCCCAAGCTTGAGCAACATGTTCATTATCAAACTGACTAAACTTCATAATATTGCTATGCAAAGATATAATTTTAGCAGGAGGATAGTATCTACCAATAAAAGCATCCTTACACTTAGTCCATGAATCAATACTATTCTTAGTTAAAGACAGCAACCAATCTTTAGCTTTTCCTCTCAAAGAAAAAGGAAACAGCTTGAGCTTAATAATATCACTTTCAACATCCTTATATTTCTGCATCTCACATAGCTCAACAAAATTGTTGAGATGAGCTGCAGCATCTTCAGTACTAGCACCAGAGAATTGCTCTTTCATAACAAGGTTCAATAAAGCAGGCTTAATCTCATAAAAGTTTGCAGCAGGAGCAGGTGGCGCAATAGGAGTGCAGATAAAATCACTATTGTTCGTACTAGTAAAGTCACACAGCTTGGTGTTTTCAGGATTAGCCATTTCAGCAAAACTAAAAGCAGACAAGTAAAAACAACTACCAAGGATTCTAATTTTTTTGGGTTTTTGATAAAAAACGATGCAGGTAAAATAAATAAAGTAAAGCAAAACAATAACAAAGTAAAGGATGTGCGTGCGAAAAACTCCCCTCGCAGAAGTCTTCTACTTCCTCCCCGGCAACGGTGCCAGAAAATATGCTTGATGCGTGGTTGATGACCAGCCCGTTGGGAACCCCAAGAGGAAGGTATGATGAATATAGCAGCAAGATTTTCCCCCAGTAAGAAACCAAGGTTTATCGATCCGGAGAGGAGAGACAAACGACTGAAGGTGATGCTTGCAAGCTTCGCGACAGCTTCGAACAATTTATATATGGCGCCTCGTCTAAGATTTGCTTTGCTAGCAGCAACGTGGAACCTGCACACAACACAACCAAATACTTTGTTCCCAACTTGCGATGAGGTTGTCAATCTCACCGGTTTGCTTGAAACAAAGGGTATGAGCGTATCGAGTGGAAAGCAGTGAAAGTATGCGAGTAAAGTAAACAGGTGATAGCAATATGATGGAAATAGGACCGGGATCCACAGTTCACTAGTGGTGTCTCTCCATAGATAAAATAACACATGCTGGGTAAACAAATTGCAGTTGGGCAATTGATAGAATAAAGATAAACATGATATGTCAAGAAGATCACTATGCGATTTACTCTAGGCATTACAACAAAATACATAGACCGCCATCCAACTGTATCTATGACTAATAATCCACCCACGGGGATATCATCCGGACACCCCATGAGTATTAAGTTGCGGACAATAGATAATTGCATTAAGCAAAGTGTGTAATGTAAACAAAGCATATGCCCTTGAGCATATGAATGTTGTTTTCTCCCTAGTAGCAACAGCACATCTACAACCTTAGAGGTTTCTGTCACTCCCCCAGGTTAAATAGAGGCATGAACCCACTATCGAGCATAAATACCCCTCTTGGAGTCACTAGAAACTACTCGGCCAAGATAGCTACTAACAACGGAGAGCATGCAAGATTATAAACAACATAGAGATAACATAAGATATATTTCAGTATAGCAACTCAATCATAACACTAATATTCATCGGATCCCAACAAACCAAACATGTAGAATTACATAACGGTGATCTCAATCATGTAGGGCAGCTCATGATATCTAAACATGAAGCACATGGTGGAGGAGACAACCATCTAGCTACTGCTATGGACCCATAGTCCAAGGTAGACTACTCACTCATCGCTCTGGAGGCAAGCATGGCGATGAAAAAGACCTCCGGTGGCGATTCCCCTCTCCGGCAGGGTGCCGGGAAGAGCTTCTGGACCCTCCCGATATTTGGGTCGACGGCGGCGGCGGATCGCGATGTGTTCTGGAAAAGTGATCGGGTACTTTGGTTTTTTCCATCGGGGGGTCTTTATAGGCGAAGGGGCATCGTCAGAGGTGGACCGAGGTGCCCTCACACATAGGGGGCGCGGCCAGGGGCTGGGCCGCGCCGCCCTGGTGTGTGGGGGCCTCGTGGCCCCCCTCCTACTCCTCTTTGGATCTCTGGAAGCTTCCGGGAAAAATAAGACTTCAGGAACTTGTTTCGTCCAATTCCGAGAATATTTCCTATGTAGCACTTCTGGAACACAAAAACAGCAAAAAACATGGAACTGACACTGTGGCGAGTTGTTAGTAGGTTAGTTCCGGAAAATGCATAAAAGTGCCACGAAGTGTAACGAAACAGTAGGCAAATGGTGTAAAAACAAGCATGGAGCATCAAAAATTATAGATACGTTGGAGACGTATCAATCATTTACTTTCATCTTAATGGCGGGCTCCCAACCATCTTCTAACTTCCTAGGGATAGAAACTTCTTGTTTTAATTTCTCTTCTCTAATTTGCATGAGAGCATTTGTAATATGTTTTGTAAAAGCCATATTTATAGCACTAGCATTAGGACTTCTAGCACGCTTTTGTAGGAACATAATTACTTCAGAGATATTGCAACCATCAATATCAAAATCATTATTATCAAAGGTAGTAGGACCATTGTCTCCCATACTTAGAAAAATTTCAGCACTTTTATTGGAAATAGTTTCAGTGGTTTTAGGCAATTTTGCAGAAGGAGTGGGGACTTTTCCTACACCAATTATTTTACCATTAATAGTAGGAGGTTTGCTAGCATTTGAAACTTCAGCATTACTAGTGGTGGTAATGGTACAAACTTTAGTCATATTATTCTTTCTAGCAATTTCATCTTCTCTTTCCCACCTAGCATGTAATTCAGCCAACATCCTAACATTGTCATCAATTCTAACTTGAAAGACATTAGTAGCAGCAAAGGGATTGATGTCCATAGTTTCAGGTTTAGTAGCCATTTTATTAATCAAAGAAGATTGTGCTTCAGACAAGGATGAAATACAGGTTTCAGCATTTGAAATTTTAACTTGCAACCCAGGAATTTCCCTATTTAAATTCTCAAGTTGATGACTAATATTTTTCAACATAGCAGATTGTTCCTCCATGGTTTTAGTGAATAATTTATTCTGCTCATATTGTATTTGCATAAAGTTCTTAATGGCTCTTTCAACTTCTAAAATCTTTTCTTCACTAGGCATTCTAGATCTACCATAATAACCATTGCCACTATTAGAAGGATATGTCATATAATTGTTACTACCAAAATTATTCCTATAAGCATTGTTGTTGAAATTATTATTTTTAATGAAGTTCACATCAACATGCTCTTCTTGAGCAACCAAAGAGGCAAAGGAATATAATTTGGATTAATATGAGCTTTACCATTAACAAGCATGGACATAATGGTATCAATCTTATCACTCAAGGAAGAGGTTTCTTCAATAGAATTTACCTTCTTACCTTGTGGAGCTCTCTCAGTGTGCCATTCAGAATAATTTACCATCATATCATCAAGGAGCTTTGTTGCAGCACCCAAAGTGATGGACATAAAGGTACCTCCGACTGCTGAATCCAGAAGGTTTCTTGAAGAAAAATTAAGTCCTGCATAAAAGGTATGGATGATCATCCAAGTAGTCAGTCCATGAGTGGGACAATTCTTTACCAAAGATTTCATTCTTTCCCAAGCTTGAGAAACATGCTCATTATCAAATTGTTCAAATTTCATTATGTCACTTCTCAAGGATATAATCTTAGCAGGAGGATAATTTCCAATTAAAGCATCTTTGCATTTAACCCAAGAATCAATACTATTTCTAGGCAAAGATAGCATCCAATCTTTAGCTCTTCCTCTCAAAGAGAAAGGAAACAATTTAAGCTTAATAATATCTCCATCTACATCCTTATATTTTTTGCATCTCACAGAGTTCAACAAAATTATTAAGGTGAGCAGCAGCATCTTTAGTACTAACACCAGAAAATTACTCTTTCCTAACAAGATTTAACAAAGCAGGTTTAATTTTATAGAAAGTTGCTTCAGGAGCAGGTGGAGCAATAGGTGTACAAATGAAATCATTGTTGTTTGTGCTAGTAAAGTCACACAACTTAGTGTTCTCAGGATTACTCATTTTAGCAACATTAAGACATACCAACAAAAATAACAACTATAAAAGGAACTAATTTTTTTTGTATTTTTGATAAAAAGAAGCAAACAAGACAGAGCAAAGAAACTAAGCAAAACAACAACAAAGTAAAGAGATTGGAAGTGAGAGACTCCCCTTGTAGAAATCCTCTTCCTCCCCGGCAATGGCGCCAGAAAACAGTCTTGATGTCTCACATGAGCTATTGGGAAACCCCAAGAGGAAGGTATGATGAGCACATCAGAAAGTTTTCCCTCAGTATGAAACAAAAGTTTAATCGACCAGTAGGAGAAAGAAATCACTTCTGAAGGTTATTGCTAGCTGACTTTGGCAGCGCGCACTACCGGTGTTAGCAACAACGTGGAACCTGCACACAACACAACCAAACTACTTTGCCCCAACTTATAGTGAGGTTGTCAATCTTACTGGTTTTGCTGAAAACAAAGGATTAGACGTATAGTGTGGAAAGAGATGTTTGTTTGCAGTGAATGAAATAAAATATTACTTGCAGAAAGAAAACAGTGTTTGCAGTAGATGGTATTATCAATGTAAAAGAATGGACTAGGGTCCATAGTTCACTAGAGGTGTCTCTCCATAAAGATAAATAACATGGAGGGTGATACGTCTCAAACATATCTATAATTTTTTATGCTCCATACTTGTTTATACACCATTTGCTTTGTGTTTTGTTACACTTCGTGGTATTTTTATGCATTTTCCGGAACTAACCTATTAACAAGATGCCACAATGCCAGTTCCCTGTTTTCTGCTGTTTTTGTGTTTCAGAAAAGCTACACATGAAATATTCTCGGAATTGGACGAAAAAAAAGCCGAACCTCCTACTTTTACCGAAGCTTCACGAAGACCAAAGATGAGACGAAGGGGGCCCAGAGGCTGGCCACACCATAGGGGGGCGCGGCCTAGCCCCTAGCCGCGCCCACCCATGGTGAGCCCGCCTGGTCCACCTCCTGACGATGCCCCTTCGCCTATAAAGACCCCTCGACGGGAAAAACCTAAGGGACGGATCACTTTTCCCAGAAACATACTGCAAGCCGCCGCCATCATTGAATCGAGATCGGGAGGATCCAGGAGCTCTTCCCAGCACCCTGCCGGAGAGGGGAATCGCTGCCGGAGGCCTTCTCCACCACCATGGTCGCCTCCGGAGTGATGTGTGAGTAGTCTATCTTGGACTACGGGTCCATAGCAGTAGTTAGATGGTTGTATTCTCCACCATGTGCTTCATGTTTAGATCTTGTGAGCTGCCCTATATGATCAAGATCATCTTTATGTAATCATACATGTTGTGTTTGTTGGGATCCGATGAGTATTGGTACTATGTCAAGTTGATGTGCTAAATTATATCTTATGTTATCTCTATGTTGTTTATGATCTTGCATGCTTTCCGTTGCTAGTAGCTATCTTGGCCGAGTAGATGCTAGTAACTCCAAGAGGGAGTATTTATGCTCGATAGTTGGGTTCATGCCTCTATTTAATCTGGGGAGTGACAGATACCACTAAGGTTGTAGATGTGTTGTTGCCACTAGGGAGAAAACAACATTCTTGTGTCTAAGGACATTTGCTTTGTTTACATTATGCACTTTGCTTAATGCGATTATTTGTTGTTCGCAACTTAATACTAGAGGGGTCTTCGGACGATATCCCCGCAAGTGGATTTTTAGTCATAGATGCAGTTGGATTACAGTCTATGTATTTTGTTGTAATGCCCAGAGTAAGCCTCATAGTGATCCTCGTGATGTATGTATGTTATCTTTACTCTATCAATTGCCCAACTGTAATTTGTTTACCCAACATGCTTTATTTATCTTATGGAGAGACACCACTAGTGAACTGTGGACCCCGGTTGAATTTCCTTTACATAGCTTTACAGTTTTACTTTACTCGCACTGTTTACTTTACTTGCAATACTACTATCCTTTTACCACTCGATACGCTCATTCCTTTGTTTACAGCAAACCAGTGAGATTGACAACCTCATTGTAAGTTGAGAGAAAAGTATTTGTTTGTGTTGTGTGCAGGTTTCACGTTGCTGCTAGGTGAAGACACACCAACAAGTTGTCTGGCGCCATTGTCCGGGGTGTCACTAAGCTAGCAAGAATCACCTTCTTAAGTTTGGCTCTCTCCTACTAGATTGATTACCTTGGTTTCATAACTGAGGGAAAACTTGCTGCTGTACTCATCACACCTTCTCTTGGGGTTCCCAACTGGTCGATTATATACATCATCAACACCGCACCATCAAGCAAGTTTTCTGGCGCCGTTGCCGGGGAGAGAGAAGACTTCTGCAAGGGGAGTCTCGCACACACAATCTTTTACTTTGTGTTTAGTTTTGCTTTACTTTATTTTTGCTTGCATCTTTTTTCAAAAATACAAAAAAAAATTAGTTTCCTTTATAGTTGCTTTTATTTACTTGCTCTCAGTCTTGTTAGAATGAGTAATCCTGAAGTTGAAGTTCGTACTTTTAAGCAACAAGGGGAAGAGAGCTTGAAAGATGCTTGGTACCATATTAGCAATTCTCATCATAGGTGTACGAAGAAGCATTCTACCATGATCCTCCTTAGAAATTTTTATGTTGGTATATCTAGTTGGAATAGGTACGTTCTTGATACTCTTGCAGGTGGTAATTTTCTGGGTACTCCCGCTCTTGAAGCATGCACTTTAATTGAAAGTTTAGTGGGAGTACCACCTATCCATGTTGTTAAAACTGAGGTCACTTTGGATGAAGTTTTAGAAAAACTTAGCTCTTTAGAAAAAAGTTTGCCAAGTATCCTTGATAACGCTAGCCGAGTTAATGAATCGATAGAAAGCATCGGTAAGAGAATTACCGCTTTAGAGGCTAGCACTACTCTTGATAGTCAAAACCTTAGGATTGGTAAACTAGAGGAATCTATGGAAATTTTAAGTTCAATTTTCTCTTCTCTTAAGTTTAAGAAGGAGAAAGCTTTTGTTGGAAAAGAGCAAAAATTTATGTATGTTCCCACGGTGTCTATGCCTAAACCGCAGCATGTTTTTAAGATTGGTAAGACTTTTAGTTCAACTAAGAGTGACTTGCAGGTTGAATCATCTTCGGGAACTTCTAAAGTGTCTAGTGTGGTAAGTGGTGATCTTGAGGAAACAGTTGATCTTAATGACTCTTTCAATAATACTTGATTCGCACTTTCTGCGCCTAGCTCAAAGGCGTTAAAGAAAAGCACTCTTGGGAGATAACCCATTGTTTTCTTTTTAGTACTTTTTCTTTTATTTGAGTCTTGGAAGTTATTACTACTGTAATAACCGCTCTTTATCCTTTTTATTTCGTTGTTGTGCCAAGAAGAACCTCTAATTTGAGGGAGGTAAGATTTGGGGAAGTTGCTGTCCTGAAACAGATTTCGGTGCTGCACCGTAAAACTTCATGAAAATTCTCAGAATATCTTTTTGACCTGCGATATATTGTGCATACGCCCCAGGTTATAGCCAAACTTTCATTATTTTTGCACTTTTTGATTTGAGCAACAGCAGGTCCTCGAAAAAATCGACCTTTCTCAGCTGTTCTATTTTGACAGATTTCTGCCACTATTTGTGTTTGCCTCTCGATCGCTTTCTTTTTTTGAGTTCTTTTGATCACGGAACTTTTGGGGAAGTTGCTACAGTATTATATGCTTTATATGTGGTGGTTTTGAGTTGAAACCTGAACCAAAAAGGTTTGATTCGTTATTATGTTTATGCTAACGTTGCTAATAGAATTGTGTTAAGTTTTGTATGAAGGAAGTTTTCAAGTGTAGGGATTGGAGAATGATGAGATGAGGTGATGAATGGACAAAAGCTCAAGCTTGGGGATGCCCATGTCACCCCAAGAAATATCCAAGAGGTACAAGCGTCAAAGCTTGGGGATTCCCCCGAGGCACCCCTTCTTCATCGGCAAAAATCAGGTCACCTTTCAAAACACTATATTTTTATTGCTTCATGCACTATGCGTTTTTCTTGGAGCGTCTTTACTTTTGCTTTCAGTTTTCTTTTGTTTTGTTTGCTGCAATAAATGGTTGGACGCCAACAAATTTCTTTTGGAGAATATTTACTCGCTTTTCATTTGCCAAGAACAATCCATTTTTCACTCTTATCGTTCAACGAGTGTTCTCTTTTTCTAGAACTGCGTTTAGCTTTCGTTTTTCACCTTGATTTTTGTTCAGATCTTGTTTTATATTTGTATCAAGGTGTATTTGGACCTCTGGTCTATGTTGGTATTCATCAAAAGAGTTGTCTCAAAAAGGTTTGAATGGTGTTGGAAAAGAGAAAAAGTTTCATGCAAAAAAGTGGTACAAAAAGGAGCTTGTTTAGACTGTAGCTTAGACTTTTGCATGACATGCTTGATGTCATTTTGATAGTATGCTTAGTGATTTTTGTTGTAGCATGACTTGTCTCAAATGACTGAGATTGCTTAATGAGCCTTTGAAAAAATCATCCGTTGTTTTTATTATTTGGAAGCATTAATTTGGTTTTCTCCTTGATGCTTTATTTGTGTTGACTTGGCGCATGCTTACAACATGTTTGACTCATACAAAGTCGCCATAAGCCTCTATGATCATTTAGGTTTTTGACTTTTGATGCCATTTTATGCTTCTCTTAATGATGTTTTGTCGCTATGCATGATTATGGCCGTTATTGCTATCTTAGTTGGTCGCTCCCAGTCTTTTGCTAGACCTCATTTTGTACTGAGTATGAGCTCTACTCGTGCATCCAACTCCCAAAAACCAAGTTATTCCAATGTGTCCACCATACATACCTATTAGCAATTTGCTATTCCAAAGTACATTTGACTTGCCTTTATCTATCCTTCAAATTAAACTCTTTTGGTGTTATGTGAAAATTAGTCAGTAAAGCTTTCACGAACCTGATGGCACACTTTACTTTTCTCGCTTTTAATAATTTTGACATTGTGGCTCTTTTATGTTGACGTTATGCTTGCAAGTTGTAAGTTGGAAATTAGCCAAACCATGCCGTCATGGGGTAAGCTTTCAACATTGCACTTCTCATATTTGAGTTGATATCGTGATCTTTTGTTTATGGATACTCGCGATGTGAGATAAGTTGGGAATCTTGCGGGATCATGGAGTTTGTATACGTGTTAGAGAAATGCCTGGGCCGCTAATCTAAGCCATGCATCATTCATGGTGGAAATTTACAGCATGCCCATAGTGGACATTCGACGACGCATGTCAAAATAAAAAAGCTATACCAATGGTAAATAAAAGAGATGCTGAGGTGTTCATTGTCTTTTGTCCTGTCATTTTGATGTGGGCTTGTTCCATGTCATTGGGCAAGGAGGTACCCCGTTGGTGGTTCTAGATGATACGTGTATACTTACAATGACAAGAGCTTGCTTGGGACTCTAAGTCGAGTAGCATGAGGTTTGGGTATTCGTACTTCACAGGACACGAGGTTTTCAACTTATGATTTGTCAAGCATATGCTCATAAATGTTCTTGCATTTACTTTAACCATTCAAGATGCCTATGATGGGGGCAATGAGAGCTCAAAGCTAGTAAGTACCATAATTTTTGAAGGTTTATAAAACTTGCAATCACTGCTTCCCACTGCGAAGGGCCTTTCTTTTACTTTTATGTTGAGTCACCACCTTCTACCTTTATGCACCGTCTAAGAGAGAATAGTTGCCAATCTGAGTTTAATGTGCATAGTCCCAAAGTTCATCATTGATTGATTCATGATTATGGTTTCACTTGTTCTTAAATTATTTGTATCTAGTCGCCCTTTTAAACTTGAAGGTGTCCTATGCATTTATGTTTTGCTATTTCATGAAGGACAAGCTGAAAACCATTTGCTATGTTTTTCCATATGATTTGAACACACGTTTGATTTTCATTGTTTCATTATTCATGATCTTTCGTTTGTGTTTCTCTTCATGTTATAACATGGTTGCTAAGTTTCTTATTTTCAAGATTATGTCTTTTATGCCCATGTTTTAAGTTCTTTGATCCTAGCACTCAATGCTTACATAGATGATCAAGATTGTGATGGTGCATGTCACCCCAAAAATTATTCTTATGTTATCACTTACCTACTCGAGGACGAGCCAGAGTTAAGCTTATGGATTCTTGATGCGTCTCAAACGTATCTATAATTTTTGATGCTCCATGCTTGTTTATACACCATTTGCTTTGTGTTTTGTTACACTTCGTGGCGTTTTTATGTATTTTCAGGAACTAACCTATTAACAAGATGCCACAGTGCCAGTTCCCTATTTTCTACTGTTTTTGTGTTTCAGAAAAGTTACATAGGAAATATTCTCGGAATTGGACAAAACAAAAGCCGACCCTCCTACTTTTACCGAAGCTTCACGACGACCGAAGATGAGACGAAGGGGGCCAGAGGCTGGCCACACCATAGGGGGGCGTGGCCTAGCCCCTGGCCGCGCCCACCCATGGTGAGCCCGCCTGGTCCACCTCCTGACGACGCCCCTTTGCCTATAAAGACCCCTCGATGGGAAAAACCTAAGGGATGGATCGCTTTTCCCAGAAAGATACTGCAAGCCGCCGCCGTCGTTGAATCGAGATCGGGAGGATCCAGGAGCTCTTTCCGGCACCCTGTCGGAGAGGGGAATCCCTGCCGGAGGCCTTCTCCACCACCATGGTCACCTCCGGAGTGATGTGTGAGTTGTCTACCTTGGACTACGGGTCCATAGCAGTAGCTAGATGGTTGTCTTCTCCACCATGTGCTTCATGTTTAGATCTTGTGAGCTGCCCTACATGATCAAGATCATCTTTATGTAATCATACATGTTGTGTTTGTTGGGATCCGATGAGTATTGGTACTATGTCAAGTTGATGTGCTGAATTATATCTTATGTTATCTCTATGTTGTTTATGATCTTGCATGCTTTCCGTTGCTAGTAGCTATCTTGGCCGAGTAGATGCTAGTAACTCCAAGAGGGAGTATTTATGCTCGATAGTTGGGTTCATGCGTCTATTTAATCTGGGGAGTGACAGATACCTCTAAGGTTGTAGATGTGATGTTGCCACTAGGGAGAAAACAACATTCTTGTGCCTAAGGACATTTGCTTTGTTTACATTATGCACTTTACTTAATGCGATTATCTGTTGTTCGCAACTTAATACTAGAGGGGTCTTCGGACGATATCCCCGCGAGTGGATTTTTAGTCATAGATGCAGTTGGATTACGGTCTATGTATTTTGTTGTAATGCCCAGAGTAAGCCTCATAGTGATCCTCATGATGTATGTATGTTATCTTTACTCTATCAATTGCCCAACTGTAATTTGTTTACCCAGCATGCTTTATTTATCTTATGGAGAGACACCACTAGTGAACTGTGGACCCCGATCCAATTTCCTTTACATAGCTTTACCGTTTTACTTTACTCGCACTGTTTACTTTACTTACAATACTACTATCCTTTTACCACTCGATACGCTCATTCCTTTGTTTATAGCAAACCGATGAGATTGACAACCTCATCGTAAGTTGGGAGCAAAGTATTTGTTTGTGTTGTGTGTAGGTTTCACGTTGCTGCTAGGTGAAGACACACCAATAAGTTGTCTGGCGCCATTGTTCGGGGTGTCACTAAGCTAGCAAGCATCACCTTCTTAAGTTTGGCTCTCTCCTACTAGATTGATTACCTTTGTTTCATAACTGAGGGAAAACTTGTTGCTGTGCTCATGACACCTTCTCTTGGGGTTCCCAACTGGTCGGTTATTTACATCCTCAACACCGCACCATCAGTGGGTGAACAAATTACAGCTGGGCAATTGACAAATAGAGAATGCATAACAATGCATGTACATGACATGAAGATCACTATGAGATTCATTTGGGCATTACAACATGATACATAGAACATAATTCAACTGCATATATGACTAATACTCCACCTTCAGGATATCTTCTGAACAACCTTTGGTTATTAAGTTGCAAGCAACAGATTATTGCATTAAGCAAAGTGTGTAATGTAAACAATACAATTATCCTTGGACAAAGGATTGTTATTTTCTCCCTAGTAGCACCATCACATCTACAATCTTAGAATTTAATGTCACTCTCCCAGATTACTAGAGGCATGAACCCACTATCGAGCATAAATACTCCCTCTTGAAGTCACAAGTATCTACTTGGCCAGAGCATCTACTAGCAACGGAGAGCATGCAAGATCACAAATAACATAGCCATGATAGATCAATAATCAACTTGACATAGTACTCAATATTTATCGGATCCCAGCAAACACAACATGTAGCATTACAATAAGACAATCTTGATCATGTTAGGTAGCTCACAAGATCTAAACAGGTGGCACAAAATAGGAGAAGACAACCATCTAGCTACTGCTATGGACCCATAGTCCAAAGATGAACTACTCACACATCACTCCGGAGGCAGGCAAGGTGATGTAGAAGGCCTCCGGTGATGATTCCCCTCTCCGGTAGGGTGCCGGGAAGAGCTTAAGAACCCTCCCGAACTAGGGTCAATGATGATGATGGCTACGGAAATTTTCGTGGATGGAGGCTCATGCCTTTAGGGTTTTCCCAAGGATGTGAATATATAGGCGGAAGGGTGAGGTCGGTGAGTGCCCAAGGGGCCCACACCATGGGGTGGCGCGGCCAGGGGGTGCGCCACTACCAGGTGTGGCCGCCTTGTTGCCCTACTTCGTCTCCACTTCGGACTCTGTGAACGTGTCAAACAAATAGGAACTTTGGCTTTTGTTTTTTCCAATTCCGAGAATATTTCCCTCAGTAATAATCTGGAATAGAAAAATAGCAGAAAACAGGAACTGGCACTATGGCATCTTGTTAATAGGTTAGTTCCAGAAAATGCATAAAAATGCCACGAAGTGTAAACAAAACATAAAGCAATTGGTGTAAAACAAGCATGGAGCATCAAAAATTATAGATATGTTTGCAACGTATCAATGAGCCAAGGGGGCATGGGAGTTTATATAGGCGGAGAGGGGGTAAGTGGCTGCTGGCCCTAGGAAACCCTACAACACCACCCCTAGCTGTCGCCGGCCCTATGGGAAACCCTAGGCGCCGGTCGCCAGGCTCTGGCCGCCGCCCCCTTAATGGGCTACCATCTGGTGGCCCATTAGGGGTTTATCCGTTTCCTTTTATTTTAATTATTAATTAATTCTCTTTTAATATTTAATTACTTTAATTAAATACTAAAGCCATTAATTAAGAATCCCTTGGCATAATTCTTCCACCGGAACCTTTCCAATGTCCCCAGAACACTTCCGATATTTACTCGGAACATTTCCCACTACTAGGAAAATAGCTACCCGTAGCGCACCTATTTATACTACCCGTAGCGCATGCTCTCGCGCTACCACTACCACGCCACTGGTATCGAATTACCCGTAGCGCACCACCACCGTGCGCTACGGGTATCTAAGTTACCCGTAGCGCATGCCCTTCGTGCGCTACGGGTAATATAGATATCCACGGCGCACCGTATAATGCGCTATGGGTAACAAACACCGTGCGCCACGAGTAAATTTTAAAAATTAAAAAAAAACAATATTTTTTTGAAAATCCTCCCGCTTTCGAGCACCCTGCACACAGCTCACCGCCCACGTGATTACTTTACTCTGCACACAGCTCACCGCCCACGTGATTACTTTATTATGTAAATACCAGTAACAGCAAAGAAAATTACAACTAGTAGGTAACTTTACAGAGAACACCCTAAAAAGAAAATTAAAAAGCAATTTCTTCCTCCACCGCATGGAGGAAGCTTCTTGTCGCCGGTGCTCGCCGCCCTTGCCGAGCCGACGAGAAGGACGTCGGACGAGCACGTAGGGTAGAACGGTGTCTAGGGGCGTCACGTAGCGGTCAACCTCGCGCTTGATGGGCGAGTAGGCCGGAGCTCGACCATGGCGGACGGAGATAGACCTCGGCCGCAGCGAAGAAGCTGAGACGGACGACGATGCGGTCGTGCCAGGCGCATACTCTCTGAAGAAGACCGGAGAGCGGGGCGCGCGCATCGGTGATGGAGGCAACAACATAGGCATCGGGCGGAGACCCTCAGGAGGCAGATAGAGCTCCGCCACCGATGCTTCTTGCAGACGCGAGCCCCCGTCCTCGACGGCTCGACCTAGGCCTCCAGCAGATGAAGAGGTGCGCGTGGCGGTCCATTGTGGATGCGCCCGGGCCGCCGCCCTACTGCAGCGTGTTACAGCAGTCAGCCATGGTGTCGACCGCTGCGGCAGAGGTGTCGGCGATGGGGCTGGGATGGGGCGGCGCTACTTGCTGAGGAGGTTTACAGGCGAAGTATTGCCGGTAGGCGGCGGCGATGGCGGTCGCTCGCAAGCGAGGCGAGATGTGATGCTGCGAAGCGAGACGAGATTATCCAAACTTTGTGTGTTGTCGTTTAGGCCCTGCGCGGTGGTAGATCTGTCTAGTACTGATCAGCCTATCAACCAATCACAGACTAGGAAACACGATCACACGGATCTGTGAAAGGACATCTAGCGGTGGTCCATATTGACACGTCTGTGCATGCAGCTTTTGGCACAACGCGACGCGTAAAATATCTGCTTGGACAGCGCGGCATTATTTTCTCTCGCGCGCATCTGTGAAAACTCAAAACGTTACGTGTAGCTCATGAAACAAAATATCCGTGACGCATTGCCCCGTGCGCCGCGGATAAATTTGAAAATTTGAAAACCTTTTGAAAAAAATATTGGTCCAACTTACTCGTAGCGCATCACTCATATGGTGCGCTACCGGTAGTCTATATACCCGCGGCGCATGTATATATGATACGCTACGGATAATATAAGTCAGACCAGTCTACCTATACCCATATTACCCGTAGCGCATGAGACGCTAATGTGCGCTACGGGTATTTGTGTTACCCGCAGCGCAAGGTTCAGCATGCGCTACGGGTATTACCCGCAGCGCACCATTTTTTAAATGCGCTACTGGTAATACTATTACGTATAGCTGTTTTCCTAGTAGTGTCCAGTTAACTCCATATGATTTCCATTAATTCCGAATCGATCCCTAAGCATCGTATACCCTTAAGTGTGACACCCTAAAGGTCAGGGAATACTCCACACATGATCGAGACATCTCTCCAATAAATGATCAACAATCAGCTCTGGAGAGTTGTGCTGATCCCAGTGCATTCCACGAAACTCTTTGTTGATCCGTAAACATCGTATCATATTCACATCGTCTCGTAATACTAGATCTTGTCTGAGGTTAGATCACTGATATCTCCATATCATGTTCACCCTCGTTACTGACAAGTCTATTTACTCGTTCTCATGACATTGCATCCTCCATGAACTAGTCACACGCTTGCAAGCTTCGTAGATGCAACTATCACCGAGTAGGCCTAGAGTATCAATCCGTCACACGAATGGACAAATCCCGCTCTTGGTGCACACGCCTCAACATACCCCATCGCCATACCCAGAAGAAACCTTTTCAGTCATCCGGTTAAGGTAATGACAGTTGATGCAATCAAAGCAGCCTCCGGATGTAGTGATTAAATGTGGCCTCACAGTCTAAGGATTAGGTTAATTTGTTTCTTAGTTAATTGAAATGTTGAAACTTAAGTGACTGATCTCATCGCAATACTAGCATTGGGTGTATGTCCATCATGTCCATACATGACCTCATTGTCATTGACGTAATTGCCCATGATCAGGAAACCTTGATCATCAGATGACACATGAGCTAGTTCAAATAGAGGCTACTAAGGAGCTGTTTGTTATATGCCACAAAAGTACTAATGTTTCCGCTTAATATAGTTATAGCATGATATATAATATATTATGAACAAATGAGATATGACAATAAAACACACTTTATTATTTACCTCTAGGGCATATCTCGTTCAGTTGCACCATTTGAAACTTATGTGATTCTATTTACATGAGCCATTCTAAATTCTATCCATGTTTTGTGTAGCCTATCTATTCTTTTCAATATATTAGATCATCCATTTATTTCTAACATTTTGACTTTGCCATTATCGAACTGGGGAAAACTGGGGTATCCCAGATCCACTAAATCTGGGCCTCTTGCGCCCTGCCCCACATTGGACAAGGGAAACTTTTTGGGATCTCCATCGAAGAGCACGGGATGGAACCCGGGCAAATTTCCCCAGGGTCGAATCATCATCTATGACGCATCCCATCATCCCCGGTTAAGGCTACGTCAGCTGTGGCTTAGCTAGCCTTGAACAATTTGTCTAGAGGACATGGGGGCAACACGGTGTGAAGTTTGTGCCGCTGGGCCTTTTTATCACCTCCTTTCTCCTTGGCCTAAGAAAATTCCTCATCTGTGTTTACTGTACTCCAAAGGACAGTGGAAGACACGGTTGAATCCTAGCTGCTTAAGGATGGTGCCTACATCTAGGCTGGTGTAGTGTTGCATAGGTGGCAGATAAGGATGAAACTTAGGAACATAAAACATTATAGGAGAAGGATTGAGGTCCAAATACAGGACCAAGCAAGAAGCATACCTCGTCTTTTACCGGCTACCACTTTCCTTTTTGACTGATGTGGTATCAACTTTAAGTTATAAAAGGAGGACTGGGGCTAGGCAAGAAGGGGGGCTCAAGAAATAGGATAGTGATGCATGCAAAATTCATGCATGAACTTTGTAGTTTATTGATGCATATTCCAATATATTAAGATGTTATTAGATATTATAATCATGTTTTGCATTGATTTATGGGGATTTTCCATCGATCTCCCTTATTTTGGTTATAACTCTGCAGAACAGGAAAACCTTGTTTTGCGTATTTTGACGTTGCAGGGACCTTCCGGAACTCAAATTGATCAAAGATTTTTCGGGCATTAATATTTTATCATGAGACGCATCTGGATATCAAGAAGACAAACGAGGTGGGCCACGAGGTCCAAAGGAGCACAGGTGGCACGGTCCACAGGCCAGACCACGCCACCCATGCTCATTTGGTCCTCGGACCTCCGATGTCATCCATCTTTGTCTCTGATTTCTCAGCTTGACTTAAAAATTCCTATAAAACCCCCTGAAGCGTTCTCGTAGGGAGGCGGCGGAGAAACATGAAACCACAAAACAGAGGCTGTTCCAGCAAAGATTGGAGGGGGAAATGTTGCCGGAGTTGCCCACGGTCGCTTCTCCAACCTCTCCGACATCAGCAACACCGCCACCATGCTAAAGAGGGAGTAGTCCACCTCTGGACTATAGTTTTGTGGCAGTAGCTTATTCTATTTCTCTCTTATGCTATGATATTTAGATGCCATATGATCTGCACAAAATGATTATGGCACATATAATGTAATTCCTATGTGGCGGATCCTAATTTTATTAGATGATCTATGAGATGTGATATGTTATTATGTTCTTCATGTACGAGTAGATGCATATTGTTACTCTGCTTTTTGTTACTTGTTCTGGTCCACTTGTTTGCGAGATCGCGAGAGGGGGATGGTGTGTATTAGATGGAGTAACTTGGTAGTAGTAGCGAATTGTGATAGAATTCATAATCTGCTATGGTGTTTACCAATTCCCTAGTTACCTCACTAGGGATAAAAATAATGTATGTGCTATATTTCTTAGTGATAGCTGAGAATCCTAAGTTGACATTCATAGACTTTGATCTATTATAATATGTCCGATGCGGTAGCATATTTGTTGTTCACCATCATGTCAAAGTACCTAAGGCTATACTCTGTTAATTCTTAATACTAAATTGCTTGAAGTTTATTCCTTTCTAATGGAGTATAAGTAAGATGTGTAGTATCATCTTTACGTTAGGACGTGATGCCCATATGAATATTATCAAGTAACATTATAAAATTATGTCATTGTTTCGGCCATCACAAATTTATGAGAGAGTAGACAAGTGAACCCATGAACCCCAGTCCAATTTTAATCATAATAAACACCTTTCAAACACTTTTCCTTGCACTTTTATTTTCATCTTTAACTAAATCCAAAAATACAAAAACATATTTACTTTCTTGCAATCATATCAAAAACCCAAAAACACCTTTATCTTATTGCATTAGTCACATAATAGCTTTAGTTTACTTTATTGAATTGTATTTGTTTTATTGCATTTGTTATTTTATTTTACTTACATTCAACACCTTGTGCTTGACAACCACTCGGTGGAGTTGGGGATGCAAGACAAGGATTTTGTTTTGCAGGTTGCCTGACATGAATAAAGAGAGCTTTTTTGATTGTTCCCCGAGAGTTCGATATATGGGGAAAATTTACCCTTGGTACAACAATCTGCACTTGTAGTCCCAACGAATTGGCACATTACTTAGTGTCATCAGATAGCCAGTCTTCTCGCTTGGAACTCCTAACATGGAAGGAGCTTTGTAACACCATATTCTCTGATGAGCAATACGATCAGACAAGCGAGACGTAGGGATGTTAGCCTCTACTACAATGGATGCTGAGATTTTCACTTAGACTTGTGTTTCGAATTTAATCGCAATGAAGTTGACTCCCATCCAAGATTGGTTTGCATATTTTTTTATGGTGCATATTAGCAAAGGAGTAAACAAGGAAATTTTGAAAAGAAAAAATAAAAGTGTATTACTTTATTGAAAATTATTCATAAGATGTCTTTCAAGAAATCTTGTTATCTATTTGATCCTTCCGATGATGTCATCCGATGCTTCTGCATTGGTCGATTCATCATCCTCCAAGGTTTGCACCTCCAGTTTCACCTTCTTGAGGGGTGGGTGACTTGTGTCGGCAATGTTGTGCTCCACTTTCTTCACTTGTAGCGAGGATTTTAAGGCTTTCGATTGTCTCGACGTTGTTCTTCTTGTGACCAGAAAAGCGTAGCATCCCTTATTTTCCTTGCATCTTGAGCATGTTCAAGTGATGGTAGACATGTGCCTAGAACATTTTGAGGGAGATCCTGCCTAGAATGCAATGGTAGTAACTTTGTATATCAACTACCTCAAAGGTTCTTGGCTAAAATTATGGCGAACCAAGCGCGCCCTAAAAGGGTGAACCTTACTTCTTGAGCTATGGATGCAACCGAGGAGGAAGACGCCATTGAATGATTTTGACGGAGGGAAGGCGGACACACCAATGGAGATTAATTTTGGTTTTTCTGGGTGATCTCATTTGGTGGATAGACCTAGTTAGGTGATGTCTCACAGGACCCGTTGGGAAACCCCAAGAGGAAGGTATGATGAGCACAGCAGTAAGTTTTCCCTTAGTATGAAACCAAAGTTTAATCGACCAGTAGGAGAAAGAAATCACTTCTGAAGGTTGTTGCTAGCTGGCGCAAGAAGACAGTTCATGGCGCGGTGTCGGCGCCAATGGAAACGTGGAACCTGCACACAACACAACCAAACTACTTTGACCCAACTTACAGTGAGGATGCCAATCTTACTGGTTTGCTGAAAACAAAGGATTAGACGTACAATATGGAAGGAGATGTTTGTTTGCAATGAAGTAAAATAATATTTGCAGAAAGTAAACAGTGTTTGCAATAGATGGTAATATAAATGTAAAAGAATGGACCGGGGTCCATAGTTCACTAGAGGTGTCTCTCCATAAAGATATAACATGTTGGGTGAACAAATTACAGTTGGGCAATTGACAAAATAGAGAATGCATAACAATGCATGTACATGTCATGAAGATCACTATGAGATTCATTTGGGCATTACAACATAATGCATAGACCGTAATCGAACTGCATCTATGACTAATAATCCACCCTCGAGATATCATCCGAACAACCTTTGGGTATTAAGTTGCAAGCAACAGATTATCGTCTTAAGCAAAGTGTGTAATGTAAACAATACAATTATCCTTGAAAAAAAGATTGTTGTTTTCTCCCTAGTAGCAACAACACATCTATAACCTTAAAAATTATTGTCACTCTCCCAGATTACTAGAGGCATGAACCCAGTATCGAGCATAAATACTCCCTCTTAGAGTTACAAGCACCTACTTGGCCAAAGTATCTACTAGCAACGGAGAGCATGAAAGATCACAAATAACATAGACATGATAGATCAATAATCAACTTGACATTGTACTCAATATTCATCGGATCCCAACAAACACAACATGTAGAATTACATAAAGATGATCTTGATCATGTAGGCAGCTCATATGATCTAAACATGGAGGCGCAAATTGGAGAAGACAACCATCTAGCTACTGCTATGGACCCGTAGTCCAAGGTGAACTAATCACGCATCACTCCGGAGGCAGGCATAGCGATGAAGAAGGCCTCTGGTGATGATTCCCCTCTCCGGTAGGGTGCCGGGAAGAGTTTCTGGACCCTTCGAACTAGGGTCAACGACAACGGCGGCTTATAGTACTTTTCGTGGAGAGATGTTCGGGCCCTTAGGGTTTTCCCGATGAAGTGAATTTATAGGCGGAAGGGCGATGTCAGAGGACGCTTGGGGGGCCCACACTAGGGCCTGGCGCGGCTAGGGGTGGGGCTGCGACACCCCATGGTGTGGCCCCCTCCTAGCGCGGCTTCGTCTCTCCTTTGGACTCCGTCTTCGTGTCAGATAAATAGGAACTTTGGCTTTTGTTTCATCCAATTCCGAGAATATTTCCTGTATAACTTTTCTGAAATATAAAAACAGCAGAAAACAGGAACTGACATTGTGGCATCTTGTTAATAGGTTAGTTCCAGAAAATGCATAAAAATGCCACTAAGTGTAAACAAAACATAAAGCAATTGATGTAAAATAAGCATGGAGCATCAAAAATTATAGATACGTTTGCAACGTATCATTAGGAAGAGCTAGCTTTCATATGAGGGGTTTCGGTACGTGTTATATAAACGATGGATTAACCAAAGAAACAAGAGTCTCTCTAGGAAGTTGGGGTTCAGTAGACTATCCTCTTCTCCACCTCTGGTAGCCCCACTGTCGTCCAAACCGCCACCAATCTCGTCTATGGCCTGCGCGCTCCCACGTTCTTCGTCGCCCCGCCCTGCCCCAAGCTCCGACTCCGCAGGTTCAGTGCCGCCCTAGCCATCCCTCTATGTCCGGCGAATGGCCGCATCTTCTCCGTTGCCGACACGTCACCACCCCCAACCTAAGATTTTTTGCTTCCTCTATCCCCAGGAAGCCAACGTAGAGGAAGAAGGAAGAAGAGGCGGGGGGAGAGAATAAGGAGGACTTCTTTTTAGCTTCTAAACAGGCTTCACGGTCGTGGGCAGCTGAAACGGAAAAGAAGTATCCGGCTGCCGAGCTGCTTATTTTCACCTCGAAGCCCGACTCGTGTGTAATTCCAGAATCTGCCTCCGAGCCGTTTCCCGAGCTTCTCAGCCAAAATCCTGAATCGGTGTATTAACTTGCCCCACGTTTTAGTTCTATTTACAAGATACTGCCACTCCACTACGAGATAATGTTTGGGCATATGTCCTGCATCGCCACTATCCCCGCCGCCGGCTCGCCAGCCACGAGTTCTCTGCCTGTCTGAGCTCGCCAGCCATGAGTTCTCCACCATGGCCGATGCATTGGCTAGTGGATTCAATGGAATCATAACCATAGTTCTACTAACCATAGTTCTTGATTTATTTTTAGCTAATTTTATATTAAAACTATTGCATATGTGGTATCATCGCTTATTTAGTACATATATTTAATTTAGGGGTGTTAGAGACATTTCACGACTGAATACACAAAATAAGCTAAAATTTTAGAAGCCCAAAAGAAGTGTCCCGTGGGGTTTCTAAGAGCTTCTCCCCACTACAGTTTCTTCCCACCATTTTTTAGAAGCCGGCTTATGCATAAGCATAAGCCCAAAAGAAGTCGGCCTAACCCTTTGCACGAATCTTGATGCACCCGATCAACGGTAACAGATCTTACTGAGCCGTAAGTTATTTCACAGTTTACTAAGAAACAGCAAAACCGAAGAAATAAATATATTATAACAAGGGTGGCATCAATTTGGTGGTGTGTCCACATACGGTGCAAAACCAAAAAAAAATTACAGATGATATACGAAGGACTAATATTTGTCAGTCCAAATTGAAATATACTCCTCCTGGCCAGGAATATATTTTTATTTGCTTGCGGAGACAAGCCATGGATTGCAGGCCTACAGACTAGGAGCCGGCACACGAAGAGTGGCCTGCAGCCGCAAATCGCTCTTCCTCCTGGCCGTGATCCCGAACGCCTCCTCCATGTCCAGTTCACCGGGAACGGGGAGCTCCCAGTCAAAGTGGAAGAGGAGGCTTGCCAGCGCGAGCTCCATGACAGCGAGGCTGAACATCACCCCCGGGCACATCCTCCGGCCCCCGCCGAACGGCACAAACTGGAAGTCTTTCCCTTTGAAGTCCGCCCCGACGCTCTCCTCGAACCTCTCTGGCCTGAACTCCTCGGCGTCGGGGCCCCATGCTGCGGTGTCCCGTCCTATTGCCCACGCGTTGACGAACACCATGGCGCCCTCGGGCACGTCGTAGCCCAGAACGCGGCAGGGCTCCTGGCACACCCGCGGGAGGAGCAGCGGCGCCGCCGGGTGCAAACGCAGCGTCTCCTTGATCACCAGCTGCATATAGCGCAGCTCTGGCAGTGCATGCTCCTGGACTCGGCTCTCGCCGGCGAGTGCGCCGCGCACCTCGGCCTGTGCCCTGCTGAGGACCTCCGGATTCCGCATAGTTTCCGCCATGGCCCATTGGAGCGTTGTCGCCGTGGTCTCGCTCCCGGCCCCCAACAGATCCTGCGACCCAAAATTAAATACAGGATATCGTCGTTGTATGAGGTCTAGCTAGCTGTCTTACTAGAATCAGGGCACGGATGGTTCCCATAGGGAGAGGCACACCGTCCGTCTGGAACCTCAGCATCACATCCAGGAGATTGTCTTCCACGTCGTCATCGCCGGCGCCCGCTGACTTCCTCGCGCGATGCTCCTCGATGACACCGTCCATGACACGCATCATAACGGTTGTCGCTGCCTCCAGCCGCCGCGTCGAGCCGCTGAACGCGCGCGCGAGGCGAGACGACGGGAACAGGTCCGCGATGCTGAACCCGGCGGCCACCTTGACGCCCTCGTCAACGCACTCCAAGAAGGCGTCCCGGTTCGTAATCCTGTCGCCCAACACGGCGCGCACCACCGTGTCGTTGACGTAGGCCGCGAGGTGGGAGCTGAGATTCACGGTATGGTCGGGAGATGCAGCCGAGTCCGACGCCAGGGACGCCACCAGCCTCGCGGCTTCGGCCTCGCGGGTGCCCTGGAGGGAGCGGACCCGCCGCGCGCTGAGAAGCTCGTTGACGCAGAGCTTGCGAGCCAGGCGCCAGTGCTCGCCCTGCGGCGCCAAGGCGATGCCGACGCCGTTCCTTGTCATCGTCTTCATGCTGGCGGTCTGGGGTCGCGTGGCGAAGATGGCGTCATGGGTTTTCATCACCTCCCTGGCGACGGTGGCTGACGAGGCCACGACGAGGCGGAGCTCGCCGAGACGGAGTAGCATGAGGGGGCCATGCCGTCGGGCGAGGTCCCGCATGGCGTGGTGCGGAAGGGCGCCGACGAGGTGGTGCAAGCTGCCGATCAGCGGAAGCTGCCATGGCCCCGGTGGTGGGTTGCTGCCCTGATGGTTGCCTGGCCTGAGCTTGACGAGGAGCAGAGGAACTAGTACCAGGACGATGATGGCCAAAAAGACCGGGTAATAAAGGTAGTAGTGCAGGACATCTTGATCTTGTTGCGCCATGGCCTATCCAAGAATCGTTGCCCCGTGTCTCAACCTTATAGTACCTCTTCCCTATGTGGAACTTAAAGCAACTCTAGCAGACCCTCTATTTTTGAAACCGCAAAACGTAGTTCGGACCGATCTGCAAATACAGTATACGGGTTGAAAATGCATCACGCTAAATAGATACGGAAAATGCGCCGCCATTCCTTCTTGAAGGGTGTCGGGTGTACCCTTCCCCACGCCCCTCCGCATACCGGGGGAAACCCTAGGACCAGTCCGGGCAGCAGCGTCGTCATCGTCGCATCCCTTCTTTAAGGTGTTGCATGGTATGCGAAGCTCGTCGTGCTAAGAGCGTGGTGGAATTCTCCGAAGGGCGCAGCGATCGCGGATCATCATCGTTTTCGTCGACCCGACCATCTTGGCATTACTTTTTTTTTCTTTTTTTTTCTCTGTTTTTTTCCTTTTTTTCCTTTTGGGCTAGGTTGTGCTGTGGCCCCAGCATTATATCGTGTGGTTGCTATATTAATATAGCGGGGCGAAAGCCTATTTCGAGGTAATAGATACGGAAAAGAAAACTATAAAAAGGCATATTCCTGGAATATTCTTTTTTTACTTTTTCCTTTTCTTCTTCCTAGCTACCAGCCCGACCACTGCCTGCACCTCCCGCCGGCGCACCCCGACCCCCCGTCCACCGCAGCGGCACGCACGCCCGCCAGCCGCCGCCACGCGCCCGCCCGCGAGCCGCCGACCCGCCGCTCGCCCGCCCGCGAGCCGCCGACCCGCCGCTCGCCCGCCCGCCAGCCGCCGACCCGCCGCTCACCCGCCCTTCAGCCGCCGCCACCGCTACGTGCCCGCGCCTCCCAGTAGTCCGGCGATGGCCTCGGCCGTAGTCCGACCGCCGACCTTGCCCGCAGTCCAGCCCGGCCGCCACCCGCCGGCCTCTGCGTGTCATCCCACCCGCCGCCGGCCTCTCCCGCCGCCGGTCTCGCCTGCAATTTCGAGCCGGCCGACGGTCGCTCTCCTACAAGTTCATCTAAATTCTCTCAAATTTGTGCCCGATTCGACTGGAATTCGACCAGAACGAGCATCTATATCGAATTGTGATCGAAATTTAGGTCATAATTGATAGTTGGCCGGATTTTGATGAATTCCGGTGATACACCGGCGATACTCCGTTGACAAACTCCGGTGTCGGGGAGCGTTGACCGGGATGAAGTTGCCCCCAAATTTCTCCTCCAAAACTGAACTGATGGGGATCGCGGGCGCGGATGCAGGTCGACCTGCAAAACCGTTTGCAGGTTCGACCACTTTTGCGGTTTCTATTCTGGCACTTTTTTCATCCCAAACTGTGAAACTTCAAAAATTTGCAGGTTTGACTGGATTTGAGGGGTCTGCTAGAGTTGCTCTTATAGGTGAACCCTGCTGAACACAACTCGAACCCGCATTTCCTCCTGCACATAGGGCGCGTGGGCTATATCTCTAATCGTCCAACCGCCATAGATTGGTGCGATAGTTTTGCAAAAAAGTCCCTAAACTTGTCCAGATTATCATTAGGAAGTCCTTCTAGTTTTCACCACCTAGTTTTCAATGTAAAGTTCTTCAGGATATCCCAAATCGATCTGCATGCATCGATATAAACTATTGTGTTTTTGCTGATGATTTTTTGTAAGCACTGAAAAGTTCCTTGCACGTTTTCATTAGTAACTAGCAAGATTTTAAAGATATCGGTACAAACATTCACCAGATTCATACAAACATGCACCAGATCCATTGAAAACTAAAAAGTTCTTCACAGTAGTTCAAACGAAACCCTAGATCCATATAAAGAGATATAATAGAAATATACATGAATCACGCTATAGAGAATAGGCAACCTTTTAAACTGCCTGTTGAATCCATGAGCAGGCAAGAGACAACCTGGTGAACTGAAACATCTTAGTAGCCAGAGGAAAAGAAAGCAAAAGTGATCCCCGTAGTAGCGGCGAGTGAAATGGGAGCAGCCTAAACCGTGAAAATGGGGTTGTGGGAGAGCAATACAAGCGGTTGTGCTGCTAGGCGAAGCGGTTTCAATACCTAATTTAGTTTTAGAGGGTTCTATATCTCTAATCGAATAAATTGACTTCGTATTGGCATTTTACTGGCAGCTATGGAGATAGCTGCTATAGTTACGATTCCAGATACTCCCATATTTACTAAATCATTTCTTAGGTGCGACATGCTTAGCAGAAGATATAACTACTTCCAATAAAACATGAGAATCAATACCATATAAGTTTGCTCAAAGACATCAAAAGCATAAAAATTCTTCACACAATCATATCCATAATCTATGGTGCTAATATTACCTTTATCAAGATCCCAATTATCTATATTTTCACTTATCAGATTGAGTAACCCCAAGCATCTTCAGTTCGTCTGTTAGTAAAACTTCCTCCAGATGAATTATCCAACAAGTCTTTTTGAAACGAAGGTAGTCTCACATAAAAATTTATGAAGATAATGCTCTTAGATAAGACAAGACAAGGATTTTTGTGGAGGCACTTTTTCAGCCTCCCCCAAGCTTGAGTAATAATTTCTCCTGGATGTGGCCAGAAGTTATAAATGTGCCCTCTATCACAATAAGATTTAATTGGAGGATAATATTTGAGATAGAAAGCCTTCTTCATATCTTCCTGGTCTAGACGATATTCTTCATTAATAGAGCATAACAACACTCGAGCATCACCATCAAGAGATAAATATAAGAGTTTCCTCTTCACCTTATCTTCAGAAATTTCAGCCAGTTTAAATAGTTTGAATCTACCATCAATAAGCTGCAGATGGTCCAAAGCAGACCTACTCCCTTCACCTGAAGAACTTCTCAAAAGATCGAAAACAGCACTCATAGGAATTTGGTATTCTTTCTGTGACTCAACAGATTTAGTTGTCACATTAGTAGCAGGGTGCATATAGCTTATAGGAGTAGTATTAATATAATCAACCCCAGAGGTATCCATAATTTTAGAAGTAATCAAAACCGGAAATAGTAAAAGCAGTTTCGTTACCAAACTGGCTTACTGACGAGGGGTTAACTCGACAAATGTCTTAGATGAAGGACTTAGGATCGGGGAGATAGGGCGTCGGATAAACTCGAAGGTAAACTCAGTCGAACAAGGTGGCTATGAAAGTAAACATGGGTGTAAAACCTGGCTTGCTTTCAATCTGGCCTACACCGTCCCCTCCTGGCCCCTATATATAGGTGGCCAGGTCTCGAGGATCGGGTAGGGTCCGATACAGATTACAATATCGACATACGGTAAGAACTCGTATTTCGACTAGTATTACAATTGGGCCTAGCTTAACGGGCCTCAGGGGTACTCAACTGCCGGGCTCTATTATCCATACCCTTGTCAGTAGCCCCCGAGATTCTACCAGAATTGCAGATTCGGGTTGAATCTCTAATCTTTAAATCTTCGACTTGATCATTTCTTCGACTTCTTCATATCTTCAAATCTTCGACTTGGTCTTTCGACTTATTCTTATTATGATATCTCGCAAGGGGTTTTAATGAACAAGCCTGACAACTATGATGGATCAAGAGGCCAGTTAACTGCCGGAGCAGATACTTGTCACCTACTTCAAATTCAATCCCCTTGGACTTGAATTTGGGAAACCGGTCAAACCCATTCTTTTGCCGCATTTAGGACTTACAAAGAATGAATCTCAGTGGTTCTCAGGGTACCTAGTGCGTCCACCAGGATTTTCTTCGCGTCGTAGACATGGATACATACCAGCAGAGCGCATCCATATGCGTATACCAGGCCTCACAGGATGGATCCCGAGGTCTTACCTTCGTGATAAATCACGACATTTGAGTTTTGTCACGATGACGCAACTCGAGAATCATATGTCGTAGCCTTGTTTTACTGTTTCAGGGTATAAAATATTCAAGTTACTTAAATTGATAAAAAGATCGCTCCCGATGGGAGCAAAGGAACTTTCTGACTATTCTTTCACCTTTTTGCGGCAGTACTCATGAATAAACATCATCGGGTACGCGCCCTGCGCTCCCGATGGGAGTAGCCCCCGAGGCTATGGCCGAAATTTTCGGGTATAGGCTCAAATAGATACGTATATTTTTTGTACTTCTTCGTGCATCAATTGTCGACTTCTTTCACTTATGCAATGTATTCCTCTTCGTCGAATGTCACAAGCCCCCGAGTCAAAGACGGGGTAAACTTGTGCTTCTTTGACAGATATCTTTCGCACTCCCTGCTTTTTCTTTTTTCCCTTTGTTGTGTGTTTTCCCTCTTTTCCTTCATCTTCTTTTTCTCTTGTTCTTCTCTTTTCTTATGCATCCTTTTCCTGGATACGTTGACCTGTCTGTTATCGTCTACCCTGTGCAGCATATAAGAGCCTGTGATTATTTTTTGGCCCTTGTAAAGGCCCATTATACGTGCTTATAAATAAAGCACGTCTAGCGATAGGTAAAAACCCTAATCCAGTATTTAGCTTTTCCGCCGCACCATCTTCCTCCTCTCAAACTCATCTAGGGTTTCTATTCCCAACTCCTGCCTCCATGGCTGATGCAAGTGGATCTCGCTTGAACCTTAGCACCCCGGTGGAGAAGCGGGGCCACGGCCGCCCTCGCGGCAGTAAGAACAAGGCTTCAACTGATGCCTTGGTGGCTTCATCGTCCGCTCTGGTGAAGCGGCGCCCCGGCCGTCCGGCTAGGAGCAAAAACAAACCCAAGGTGCCTTTAGCTGCACCTGGTCCAAGTGCTCCTTCTGCTAACGCATCTTCTCCTCCGCCCAGACTCTTCTCGTTCTTCTGCATCGCCGGCCTGCAATGCCGTGAAATTCAGCGTCTCCCTCTAAATTTTACCAAGTTCATGGATGGGCGAGAACTGTGGGAAGCTGTTCTTCGCGAGCACTCTGGGGGAGGAACTCCCTACGAAGTGGAAGTCTGGTACGATGGCGCCGGTGAACAATACTTCAAGGGCGGCTGGTCACAATTTGCAGCGGACCATGACCTCCATCAGGGTTTTTTCATGACTTTCAACTTCCACGTTGGGACGTCGAAGTTCGACGTGAAAGTCTATGATTGCACCCAATGCCAGAAGGAGTATGAAGCCGAAGTATATTTTCATTAATTTCCTTTCTATGTAATCTGCTTCCGTGGTTGTATTTCTTCGTGTTATCTGTAATCAGCAATCATGCCATTACTACGTGTTTTCTTCAGTAATAGACCATGGGAACAAAATCTTGTTCCGAGGTGTGCATATTAACGTTTTATCGGGTTCCTTTGAACCATTTATATAGCTGCCAAAATCTCTGGTTGTGATCAACCTTGTAGTATGTCAAAGATAACAACCATAATAAATAATAACCTGTTACTCTATACTTCGTACGACTCAAGGGTCCAAGCCCCCGAGTGGAAGAATAAAATGTTTACATATACTGTCGAGTTGACCCAAGGAACCCAACCGGTGGCCTCATGTTCTGGGTTCGGAGGGTCATAACTCGAAGAAATCTTATATCGTCTATGCGAAGAATCATCGTAGTTGCTCTGCATTCCACGGGTTACTCTCGTTTTGCCCCGTTTTCTTGTCTTGTAGTTGATAAGCTCCTCCTGGTATCACTTCTGTCACGATGTAAGGTCCCACCCATGGGGACTCGAGTTTGCCATGCCCATCTTGCTTGAGTCATAAGACTAGATCTCCCACTACGAAGGATCATGAACGAACTCGACTGCTATGGTAGTTTTGCAGGCTTTGCTGATATTGGGTGGCTCTGGCTAGTGCTACGTCCCTTGCCTCGTCGAGCGCATCAACATCGTCTTGAAGTGCCTCTGTAGAAGTTGTCTCATCATATGTCGTGATTCTTGGAGCTTCATGCGTGATCTCTACTGGAAGCACGGCTTCTGCGCCGTGGACCAGGAAGAAAGGTGTTTCTTGAGTAGCAGCGTTGGGCATAGTTCGCAGACTCCAGAGCACGGAGGGTAACTCGTCTATCCAAGCGTGCTTGGCTTTCTTAAGGGGTGCTAACAGTCGCTTCTTTATCCCACTACATATTAAGCCATTGGCTTTTTCGACTTGTCCGTTTGTCTTTGGATGTGCTACGGATGCAAATTTCAATTTGATTCCCAACCCTTCGCAATAGTCCTTGAACTCTTTTGACGTAAAGTTTGTACCGTTGTCTGTGATGATGCTGTGTGGCACTCCAAAGCGAAAGACTATAGACTTTATGAAGTTAATTGCTGCTTTAGAGTCTTGAGTTGTTACTGGGGTTGCTTCTATCCACTTTGTGAACTTGTCGACTGCCACCAGCATATAGACATGCCCTCCTGGCCAGGATTTGTGCAATTTCCCCACCATGTTGAGACCCCACTGTGTAAAGGGCCAAGATAATGGTATTGGTTGTAACTCTGCTGCTGGCGCGTGTGGCTGGGATGCGAACCTTTGACATGCTTCACACTTTCGGACTATGTCTTTTGCGTCCTCGATGGCTGTTAACCAATAGAATCCTGCTCAAAAGGCTTTGGCTGCGATAGCTCTGCTACTCGCGTGATGTCCACATACTTCTGCGTGGATATCTTTTAAAATTTCTTGTCCTTCTTGAGGAGTGTCGCATTTGCGAGGGTCCGCTCCCTCCAGGGCACCCGCGAGGCCGAAGCCGCGAGGCTGGTGGCGTCCCTGGCATCGGACTCGGCTGCATCTCCCGACCATACCGTGAATCTCAGCTCCCACCTCGCGGCCTATGTCAACGACACGGTGGTGTGCGCCGTGCTGGGCAACCGGATTACGAACCGGGACGCCTTCTTGGAGTGCATTGACGAGGGCGTCAAGGTGGCCGCCGGGTTCAGCCTCGCGGACTTGTTCCCGTCGTCCCGCCTGGCGCGCGCGTTCAGTGGCTCGACGCGGCGGCTGGAGGCAGCGACAACCGTTATGATGCGTGTCATGGACAGTGTCATCGAGGAGCATCACGCGAGGAAGTCAGCGGGCGCCGACGATGACGACGTGGAAGACAATCTCCTAGATGTGATGCTGAGGTTCCAGACGGACGGCGTGCCTCTCCCTATGGGAACCATCCGTGCCCTGATTCTAGTAAGACAGCTAGCTAGATCTCATACAACGATGATATCCTGTATTTAATTTTTGGTCGCAGGATCTGTTCGGGCCCGGGAGCAAGACCACGGCGACAATGCTCCAATGGGCCATGGCGGAAACTATGCGGAATCCGGAGGTCCTCAGCAGGGCACAGGCCGAGGTGCGCGGCGCACTCGCCGGCGAGAGCCGAGTCCAGGAGCATGCCCTGCCAGAGCTGCGCTATATGCAGCTGGTGATCAAGGAGACGCTGCGTTTGCACCCGGCGGCGCCGCTGCTCCTCCCGCGGGTGTGCCAGGAGCCCTGCCGCGTTCTGGGCTACGACGTGCCCGAGGGCGCCATGGTGTTCGTCAACGCGTGGGCAATAGGACGGGACACCGCAGCATGGGGCCCCGACGCCGAGGAGTTCAGGCCAGAGAGGTTCCAGGAGAGCGTCGGGGCGGACTTCAAAGGGAAAGACTTCCAGTTTGTGCCGTTCGGCGGGGGGCGGAGGATGTGCCCGGGGGTGATGTTCAGCCTGGCTGTCATGGAGCTCGCGCTGGCAAGCCTCCTCTTTCATTTTGACTGGGAGCTCCCCGTTCCCGCTGAACTGGACATGGAGGAGGCGTTCGGGATCACGGCGAGGAGGAAGAGCGATTTGTGGGTGCATGCCACTCTTCGTGTGCCGACCTATTCCTCCTAATCTGTAGGTTGGCAATCTTCGGCTTGTATATCAGGAAGCAAATAAAAGTAAATTTCACTATTTTCTTCATAAAGACGTGCGGATTGCCGAGCGGCGTGTATTTCATTGGTAATTGGAGTCCTCCGTCTAATTGGAAATAATTATCGATGATTTTATACTAACATAATACAAATATCTTTACTATTGGTTTTGAGTTGGTGGCTACCACCAACTCGACATACAACATTTGAGTTGCAAAATTACCCCTAATATTTCCAATCACGGAAAGAGCAATTACGGGATCACGGAACATCAATACGGGACATCAATACCACCGACAATAATTGTCCCTAATCTCTCCCCTGCAACTCGCTCACCCTTCTTCCCACAAGGAGCAGACCACCGTGGTGAGCGCCGTCTCCACCTAGAGTTTGGACGCCGCCGCCTACTTCCGCCGCCACCTCATCCTTCCATGCCACAGCATTCTTCCGGCTGCCCCACCCCGTGTTCCCTGCCGCCAGGATGCCTTTCGCCGCCCGCCTCGAGTTCTCCGCCACCAGGCCGCCTCCCGCCTTGGTTCCTACCGGCCTACGACCTGCTGCATCTAGAGCTCGACCAATTACGGCACCGTGCTTGCCGTCAAGAAGATCAACCCCATCTGCAGCCAGGTATCAATATCATTATGATTGTCAATTGCCATTGAGCGAATTGTTGATCTCATTCTGATGCTTGAAGTATAGTCTTTATTCAATTTCGAGCTTCTTACTGAACTAGCACTGTGGTCCTCTCAAATGCGAGGGTATCATCTTCACAACACTATAAATGTTCCAAAATAAATTATATTTTCAAACAATATACGTGATAAGAAATGGTAAGTTACTATATAGAAAACACATATTTATGATTTATATAATATCACATTTGAAACGTGATATGCCACCTTGCACCAGTAAGCTGAGTTGAAGTGTACACCGTGAGTCATTGATATTAGATATATATCCATGTAAACATTTATATTATGGTCCATATTAATAATTGGGATTTCCGATCATATAAGGAATCAGCAAACCAATTGATTGTGTTTATACACATTTATGAAGATATGCCAACTATAGTGCATTACTTAAGAATAAGATGGAAAGGAACAATGGTCTGATAGTTTTTTGTTCTCGCTATCTAGTGGACAACTACAACCTGGAATAATAGCAATTTTTGAACTACTTTGAGTATGGGAAACTGAAATAATGTCTAATATAGTATTAAATGCCTAGTTCACCCAGAATTATTGGAAGTAAAAATTTACATAACTTGAACTCTATAGTATGTAGTACGTCTTAGGGCATGTACAATGGTAGAGAAGGCATGCCTTCTCTTAGCCCTCCATATCATCTAGAGAAAGCACTAAATATGATTTGTACAATGCATTGTCTCTTATTGTCATCTCTAACAATTAATAAGAAATAACTATTTTTAGTAAGAAATTAATGGCTAAGTGACAAGGGTATGGATAATAGAGCCCGTCAGTTGAGTACCCCTAAGACCCGTTAAGCTAGGCCCAATTGTAATACTAGTCGAAATACGAGTTCTTACCGTATGTTGATATTGTAATCTGTATCGGACCCTACCCGATCCTTGAGACCTGGCCACCTATATATAGGGGCCAGGAGGGGACGGTGTAGGCCAGATTGAAAGCAAGTCAGGTTTTACACCCATGTTTACTTTCATAGCCACCTTGTTCGACTAAGTTTACCTTCGAGTTCATCCGACGCCCTATCTCCCCGATCCTAAGTCCTTCATCTAGGACATTTATCGAGTTAACTCCTCGTCACTAAGGGAAGGCAAATGGTACAATGTATGAAATAGCTTTCTCTTATTTTCCAAGAGATCATCTCTTAGCTAAGAGAAGGCAATATTCTCTTTCTTATTTCTCTCTCCTCTAACTAAGCAAAAATCATATATGGCACCTCTAAGGGAAGGGTGACATCACCCCATTGTACGTGCCCTTAGTTAGCTATCTCTTAGAAGCTATCTCTGTAGAGGACAGGGCGTTTTGCCTTTGGGGTGTAGATGCTCCCTTTATTTGAATATTATTTTCAACATATTTAAGTATGTCAAAAAATTCCACATAAAAATGTTATATGTACTCTTCACAGCCTTCATGCTCCCGAAGTCATTCCAAGAGAAACCAATTTTTTATGTGGCTCATGCAAAAAGATAAAATTCAGTGCTAAAATAAGCCTTTTCATGAGACTATTTTTATCCTTTTTGAACGGGTCGCAAAAAATGATGTTTTTTCGTGAAACTTTGTATCAGCACTTAAAATATGGAGATATACATGTGAATATTTTTTAATTTTTTTGACATTTTAAATTAGTTTATAGAAAAAAGCATATACATCTCGAATCAAAAGTGCATTTCTGTCTCTTTAGATCAATTCAAAACCACAAAAAATATTCTCGATGGCATCGCGTGAATAACAACCTACTAACGGACAATAAAATCCGATAACCCAGTGCAAGCCATGGCTAAGCAAGATTCTTCCAATATTTGTTTAGCATAAGTCTTTTTGGACGATGGTTCAACTTTGTGATTAATCCTTGGCTGATGCAAACTAATTTCAAACATAAAAATCGCGCAAACATTGTTGCAGATTCGTAAAAGGAAAAGTTGCTATAATGGAGTTGTATCAACACATCCAAACTACGATGCAGGAAAAGATTTTAACTACTGATCCTACTCATGAAACTTGAACGACCACCTTCGCATGCAAAAGGACAGCACAACAGATATCTTGGGGCAGCACAACTCTCCATCGAAGGCTGCCGTTGGTATGCATTTGCTCAGAAAGCAGCACGGGAAACATAGCGAGGTGCACCCGCCAGACGAACGACGGGAGAACTTAGGTTAATGATTAATTTTTCTTAGTTCATATGGGAGAGATAAGAAAAAGAAAGCTTTAAAATAGTACATAACTAACATGGAAGCAGACTGAGACTTAGCCGCTGATATTCTCCAAGCAAAACAGATCTAAAAATTGCTTTCCTAGGACGGCACAGGCGTGCCCAACGTAAACTCAGGATTGCATGTGAGTCAAGTTCAAAAACGTATGGCTTTAAAATTTCTTTCTTACGTGCTAATCGGATACGGTTTTATTTTTTTTAGGAAAGTCTAGCTACCTGACCAAATTTAATCACAAAGTTACGTGTAAGGTACCCTATATGTACACATTTATTGTTATACGTAACATCTTATTTTGTTTTAATCTCAGCCATAAAAATTAAAATCAACGAAGCACATAATTTAGGACTATGTGGATTAACGTGGTCACTGGTAGGAAAAAGGGCTTTAGTACCGGTTCCAGAGGCCCTTTTGTACCGGAAAACAAACCGGTACAAAAGATTCGGGACAAAAGGCCCCCCCTCTTTGGTACCGGTTCATTACAAATCGGTATTAAAGGGGCCTCCACGTTGGCTCCCAGGGGAGTGCAGGCTAGGGACCTTTGGTACCGGTTTGTAACACGAACCGGTACCAAAGGAATTTAGGGTTTAGGGTTTTAATTAGGAGGGGTTTTTAGGGGTATCGGACCATTTCATCGTACGAGGATCGCGTCGATGCACCAGAAACGTGTTTCGATTTAGGAGTACATGAAGATCAAGGTAATGCATATCAACTTGGTGCATATAATATAACACATGTAATTGCATAAGATCGCAAATTAAGTAGTACATGCATGAAGATCGATCTTCATGCATAGTGGTACTCTCCGAGGCATACTATCTATTACATGTAGCATAGTGGTACTCTCCGAGTCAAACTATATATTACATGTAGATCTTCATTCATAGTGGTACTCTCCAAAGTTAGGTATGACGTCCCGAAGGAAAAATCCCGCCAATTCCTCGCCAATTGCTTTGAAGCGGTGCTCGATTGGGAGGCTGTCACGCTTTCTTGCCAACTGTAAAAGAATGAGATTCAAATGAATACATGAGCTATATATATATATATATATATATCAAATCACAATCAAACAATTATGACTGAAACTTAGCACAAGTTATGGTAACAAAATAAATTTGTCAATATTGTTTTCGTACCTCTCTATTCCTTTGATTATTCGTTCTCTCGCTGACAATCTTATGGATGTTCTCGCAAACATAGTATCCACATAGATTAGTCCCCTCAGGTTGTTTTGCGCAATTCTGTACAAGAATATAATTCAATCAAATAATAATCAAGTATGATAAAGGTGTGTGGACCTAGGTAGTAGTACTTACTTTGTTCGCACGCCATATCAGCTTCGGTTTCCATCCACCGGTCGGATCTTCCTGGATGAACGTTTGCCATACGCTGCCCGACAAAAGAAAATGCATAAAAGAGTTATTAATTTGTTGATATCAGGAAATTAACGAAAAAACCAATAAGAATTAAAATTACCTTTTGAGCATATCAAAAGCCGACTTGTATAGTATAGGCTCTTTGGTTAGTGAGTCATAGACTTCAACATCTCCATCGTACATTTTAATGACGATAAGAATAAAGTGGAATCTGCGCACGTTTAAATATGCAGTGTCATAGATATAAGTCATCAGTTAAAATTTTAACATATGGTGAGCAAAATAGAATGTGTTATAAGACAGTTACACTTACTTGAAGTTGTAAGGCCAAAGTATTATCTTTTTGTCACGTTGTCGCTTCAAAAACCTTAGCAAAGTCTCTGGTGTATCCTTGTTAAAGATGGGATCTTCTATGGTTTTTTCATGCATTGTATCTGGGTCAATGAACCCAATGTCCGTGATTTCATCCCTTTTGCATTCGAGCTTCTTCGATCTGCATAATATAGCGCACAAAAGATTAAATTGAGGATAATTTGCAGACAATGAATGAGCAGAGCTAAAGACTTCTCAAATTATATTAATAAATCACTTACAGACAATAGCAACTGATGATAGATTTGTCGATGGCCCGGAGATTGTATAACTGAAAAAGTTCGAGGAAGTCAACGCTCACAGAGTATTCTTGGAAGTAGTGCTCATCCTTAACTCGCACCATGATACAATCAATCCCTCTCTTTGTGGCATTAGTGTACCACGCATTCAAATTACGCATACATGTTGGTAGCGACCTGATATTCTCGACCAGATCTTTCCTTTGAACAAATTGATATACTACTTCAGCGATGGGGTAATCAATTGTGTTTTGTCGAGAACTTTGAACGGCCTTCTCGTCAAACACCTTGAGAGGGGGGACCGATTGAACGGGTTGTTCTCCGAGCTGGTACACTTGTTTCCTAGTTTTCGCCGAGACCACCGATTGATCGGGTTTTTTCACCTCCACCATAGCGTCATACGACTTTTCAATAGAACGCCTATAGTCAGATGGCGGCGATGGTGGAGGGTCATATAGATTCTCAACGGTACGAATAACTTTCACCGGATCTAGAGTCTTCTCAAAAGGTATCTCTGGCACTTTCTTAGCAAAATGTTTTGCCATCTCGGACTTAGAGATTTCGCTGGATTCCTCGATAGTTCTTTCCCAAGGTAACTTCTCGATAGGCGGCAGTGGTTTCTCCTTTCTAGGTCCCTTCCTAGGCGGCGTACCGTTCCGCTTAAAAAACGCAGTCTTACGCGGAGGATCTCGAGATGGTGGACTCGCGCTGGGGTCCCTCTCCGGTAGGTGTGGACTTTGCTGCTCATGTGGACTGCTACCAGGCGGAGTCGATGGCCATTGCTGCTCATGTGGAATTTGCTGCTCATGTGGACTGCTACGAGGAGGAGTCGGTGGCCTTGGCAAAAGGACGATGTATTTCTTGGACCATATGGCGAAACCGCGCTTGACATCGGCCAGTGTCTTCTCTTCGTCACCTCCAGGAAAATCAAGGTCCATTGTTTCAAAACCCGGAACAACGTCATCCACCCCGACACGAACACAGCCAGCTGGAATGGGCATATGATGGTGCGTTGCTCCATCTTCATTTGGGTAAACATAGCCGACCGCCACCTTAACGGACACGTTCCTCATTTGCACATGTAGCTCGCAGTCTGTCTTCTCCGTGACATAATCCACGGGGTAGCTTCCTGCACATTCAAGATGCGAGGAACCCACACTGCTTCTTCGCTGAGATGGGGCGGCATCGGCTTGAGGATCTTGTATAAACAGCGGCTGATCAGGTGCCCTCTGATTTTGCTCAAGCACCTCCACCCTATTTATCAATTCCGCTAACCTGTCTAAGTCCTGCTTTTTCTTTCTCGAACGGCTTCTATAAGTGTCAGCGCACTCCGGCCATGCTTCCTTCATGGTGACACCTGGGAGGGCTCGTATCCGTCCAACGTGTTCCACATTCCCAAGAGCGAGTGTCAGCTCGTCATTCTCTCTATCGGGAATGTACTCTCCCTTTCTAACTTTTTCAATTGCATCTATAAGCTGCATCGTGATTGTATTAACTTTTTCCTTCCATTTTCCCTTTGCAACGATCTGCCCTGTCTTTGGGTCCAACCCTGCCCCATGCGCGAACAACCAGAACTTGGACCGGTCGGGCCAGTCCCATGTCTGTGGAGTGATTCCTGCCTCCATCAGTTTAGCTTCAAATGCTCTCCACTTTGGAATGGCAGTCTTGTAGCCACCTGACCCCAAATGATGGAAATGTTCCTTCTTTGAAGCATTTTTCGTATTTGTGACTGATCGGGACACAGCAGTAGAAGATTTCTTATAGCTCTTAAATGCGGGCCAGTGATCTTTTATCTTCACTAGACTTCCAGTGAATACTGGATCTTTATCTGCATATCTGGCCCATAAATTTTTCTTCCAGGTCTGGAATTGTGTGGCCATCCTCTTAAGAGTCCATTCCTTGACTTTCTTCTTCTGGCCTTCCGTCATGTCTTCCGGTAGGCTAAAGTGTGTCAGTAGACTGTCCCAAAGAAAAAGCTTTAGAGTATCATTGACATAACTAGCTTCAGGCCCCGCGTTCTTCGGCTTATGCCACTCTACAATGCTGATCGGTACATGGTCCCTAACAAGAACTCCAGCCTGGTTTATGAATTTACGGCAGTGCTCTTTGGGCTCCACCGGTTGACCACTAGCCTTAAATGCGGTGAGGGCTAACCTACCCTCGCCCTTTAGACGTTGCGTCGGGCCTCGTTGCTTTTTAACAGATTTGCTCGATGATCCAGAAGGCTAAAAGAAAAATGATTCGTTAATAAGTGTAATACAAATAAATCAATGCATCAAGTGATGAACATATAGCCTTGATATACACCTCGCCGAAGTTTATTAAGGACACTTCGTTGTCTCTTCTTTCTTCAGACTCAAGTCCCTCACCGACATCGTTCAAAAATTGTGAGCCAAAATCATCGTCATCTCCATCGGGTTCTCCATTGGGTTCCGGTCCACGGGCACTCTCAAATATCATTTTCTGCACCATTTCTTCTCGCTCCTCATCTCGGATGAAGGTGTCGTCCTCCATAGCTCAATGTCACAGCAAAATTAAGTGCAATTATTATTCTCGGTCCTCATCTCGGATGAAGGGGACTATGTCATTTTAAGTTATCACAATTATCAATATGTAGATCTTATGACCATTCAAAATTGGTTATTACGAACACCTAATATTTCTCTATTTTGGGATTCTGAATTTTTTGGGGCATCTTTTACAATATTCACCATTCAAAATTGGTTATTACTAACACCTAACAACCATCACATATAACAAAAATTATAAACCAGAGGAGTTGCATTGCCAAAAAATAAGACATGAATGTCTCATGCAATCTACTCTTTTGCATCAGAAGCTTTCCAGATCGCAACAACACTTTACTAAACACACGGCCATGAGTCAATATATTGAGAATGCTGTACAATATATTTTCATATACAACTTTTCATATACAACTTTTCATATACAACTTTTCATATACAACTTTTCATATACAACTTTTCATATACAACTTTTCATATACAAGATTTCTAGTTGACATGGTCACCGCAACCGGGAGGCTGCTGAGAGCACTAAACTTGAACATATACTTACCCAACAGCACACCAGCTTGTATTCCACAATCAAATTTGAGATCATACATTTCACATGCAAGCATAATTGGCTCATTGCACAACACATACATTTCATTGCAGTATATAACCTACCCTCATACTAAGGAGAGACTTGGTTTGCCAGAATAAATAAGATGGAAGCAGTAAACACAAGCTTAAACCCCGAAAACACCCAAAAATATTGAATTCGAAAATTGAAGTTATCAACGTGCACAATAGGTACTGACCATGCTACTAACTAACAATAAACACATTCTATATATATGCAGCTGCATAGAATTCGTTACCTGATGAATTAGAAGTTAGAACAACAGCAGGCCCTAAGATGCAATTTAACTAAACAGCTCTTAGTTCTTCAGGATTGAACCATGCTCAAGATAAAATTCTAGACCAACTAAAAGACCATCATATTTGCGCTTTATACAAGCATACAAACCTAATGGTTCTGTTATTCAGGGCTCCATGTTGCATGGGAAGCAACAAGGAGGCTAGCAGCATCCGCAATCGAAGCCAAACGTCATTACTGATTAGCAAAGACATATACACGCATGCAAGGAAGCAAACTGTGTCTTAGACGGGAGCAAATTTCCTTTTCATTGGAAGCTATGCATTCCTTATATTCCATTAGAAGCACTGAAATATAATGGAAACATTTTCCTTATATTCTATTGTTGCTGGGGAAAAAATCCTATATTGTTGGGAAGCATTCTCTAGTCTATGGGAACAATATTTTGTAACAATTCAAACCAATTAGACAAATATTTCTATTACATTGTAGCAAATTTCATTCTCAGGGGAAGCAAATTCTTTGGTAAATGAGAACACATGTTTTGTAAGAAAAGGGTAATTTCACATTACATATATACTACCAAAAAGATGCATGCATGGTACACACATTCTATCGAATCCGGAAATTGCAGGATTAGGCGTGATCCTTGGAAGCAGTTATTAGGAAGCAAATCAAGGAAATTAATTGCTGGTGCATGCAATCAAGCTATTGATCGGACGCTGCACATAGTCTACATCCTACGGCAGAATAGGAGTCCGATGAAACACTAAAATCGGGATCCGATTCCTAGCGGTGCCCTTACAACAATTGACATCAAGGCGCAAATTAACTACATAGTTCTTAGCTCTTCAAGATTGAACCATGCTGACAACAAAATTCCAGACCACCTAGAAGACCATCTTAGCTATGTTTTATCCGAGCACACTGGGCATATAAATTATCACTCCATAGGATCAAATTACTATAATGCAAAACGTAAAAGAGTCCATCACATGCCGCTCAAATCATATTGGAATTATAGTAAACTGGATCATACTTGAGATAGAGTTTCTTATTACAGTTCTCCACATAGTGCATGACAATGTTTTGCTTGTCAAGCCCGTGACCTGGTTTTAAGCTAACACAATAAGATCAAATGCTTACTATTTACACATCACTGTGATAATGCTTCTAGTATTATTAATTCATGAAATTGATTGCTGGACGTTACTCCACTGTGATAAGCTAACACAATAAGATCAAATGTAGATGTGCCACCTGAGAAGGAATCCACCTGCGAGACGCACCTGCGAATCGGCCGGGTTGCAGCAGGACGAGGAGGAGGAGGGGGCAGCGACGCCAGCGGCATCTTGGGCGGCGGCAGCGCGGTCTCGGGCGACGGCGGCGCGGCGGTCTCGGGCGACGGCGGCGCGGCGGTCTCGGGCGACGGCGGCGCGGCGGTCTCGGGCGACGGTGGCGTCTTGGGCGGCGGCAGCGCGGTCTCGGGCGACGGCGGTCTCGGGCGACGGCGGCGTGTGCTTGGGCGGCGACGGCGTGTCCTCGGGCGGCGACGGCGTGTGCTTGGGCGGCGGCTAGGGCGACGGCGACGGCTAGGGCGGCGGCGGCTAGGGCGGCGGCGTGTTTTCGCTATGGCGTCTGTGTGTGTTTTTCCGCCGATGGGATGAAGAAAAAGGCCTAAGGGCCTTTAGTACCGGTTCCTGTTACTAACCGGTACTAAAGGTCACCTTTAGTACCGGTTCGTAACAGAAACCGGTACTAAAGATATTTACGGAAATTATATTCGCGCTATTAACCTTTGGTACCGGTTCTTTCCACCAACCGGTACCAAAGGTTTTTTCTTTTTCTTTTGCTTTTTCTGTTGCTTTTCGTTCTGTTTTCTGAAAAATTCCTACAAGTGTTTATATCTTGCATACTTAATATCTTTTAATCCACAACTCGAAATAAAAAGTATTTTATATGAAATTTTATCAGAAAAATGTGAAGAATCTGAATATAACATTCATAAACCTGTTTGCATCTTGCATCATGTAATGACATGGTAGTTTGCATATCACTTAATACATAACATATGGAGCACTTGGGAAATTACCAAATATGGTTCCCCGCTTCATTTAATTTTGTGTAGATCACCTATACCTTGTTTTGCCATGTTAAACAACATTTAAATTGTCACATAGTAAAACAACTTGAACCATATTTGTGTATGTCGGGATTCCGATTCCGCTTAATTTGAATAGATTGCATTGCATCATATTTACCATGTCATGCATGCATTCATATGATCATGCCGATTCTTTTGCCGTAGTAGTAAGTGTTGCATCCGTTGTTTGTTGTAGCATTTTGCTTCTTCGCGAATAGGCCGTTCGATGGTGATGTGAGCAACGACAAGTTCTTCGGAAGTTTCTCGACAATCTTTTCAGGCGAGCCCTTTTCTCTCTACCCATTTATACTTTTGCTCTCGCTAGCTCTATATTCTAGCCTTGTGTCACGATGCTTTCCTGTTTGATTTCCTGTTTTCTTTTGATTACTTATATTTGATTTCCTGTTTTCTTTTGATTAGTTATGTTTGATTTTCTTTTTGATTAGTTATATTTGATTTTTCTGTTGCAGTTTCTATTGATAATATGTTCGCTTAATAATTAAATGTCGGTTAGCGTGGCGGCAGGCTGCGTCCGTGAGAGGAAAAGGGCGGGAAGAAAAGGGCGGAAAGAAAAAGGCGGAAAGAAAAAGGGCGGGAAAACGATTGAACAGGAAAAGAAGTACATATCTCAACTGAAAATTAAGATACATGGCCGGATTAGGTCATAATCGGCCGAGCTTGTTTTCGAATGTTGGAGTGATTCAGTCATAGTCGTGCCTAGCCCTATAAACGTCGCCACTGTAGTCGTCGTAGTCGCCGGTGTCATCGTCGCTGGCATCGGGGTCGCGGTAGTCGAACCTTGAATGGTGAGCACGCGTGGGCTGAGACTGAGGGTAGCGTAGGCGGGGGCCACGGTAGGCCATGACGCTCTGGAGAGTCCGGCCGCGCCACCATAGCCGACGGCCGGCCTCGTTGAAGTTCGAACAAGGCGAGACGTCCTCCTCATGCCTGGCAAGCGCACTCTCACGCCGATTGATGAAGAAGGCGTCCCAAGTCGGGCTGTAGTCGGGATGCCACTGAGGATTCCTCCGCTGCTCTGGCGTGAGCTCGAAGTAGTAGTGGTTCGTGATGGCCATCTGGCGCGCCACACCTACAGGGACAGGAGGGACCGGTACGCCTCCGACGCTCAGCATCCAGCCGGTGGGGACGCGGTAGCCCGGCGGGCAGGGGTAGTTTGAGGCGCAAAGCGCCTCCTCCTCCTGGGGGGTTAGAGATACGATGGAAGCCATGGAAGAGAGTGATGAGGTTTGCAGATATGAGTCTAGATGTGATATGTAAATGGAGGCCAAGCCTACATATATATAGTGAAAAATGGCGGGAAGACGGAGGCGGGAAGCGGTGGAAAGCGCGGGAAGAAAATAGGCGGGAACCTTTAGTCCCGGTTTTTGTGTCATCTAACAAAACTGTCGGTGGGATAAGGACGTGTGGGTAACCTTTAGTCCCGGTTGGTGGGTGCAACCGAGACTAAAGATGTCGGCAGGATAAGGACGCGTGGGTGGATGCACTGCTCGATGAGATAAGGACGCGTGGGTGGACACACGATGCCCCTGTCGGAGGAACAAGACAAAGTAGAGCGGTGGAAAGCGCGGGAAGAAAATAGGCGGGAACGCAGTGGCGCGGGGAACCATCTAACCTTTAGTCCCGGCTGGTGGGTACAACCGGGACTAAAGGTGGTTTTTGTGTCATCTAACAAAACTGTCGGTGGGATAAGGACATGTGGGTAACCTTTTAGTCCCGGTTGGTGGGTGCAACCGAGACTAAAGATGTCGGAAGGATAAGGACGCGTGGGTGGATGCACTGCTCGATGAGATAAGGACGCGTGGGTGGACGCACGATGCCCCTATCGGAGGAACAAGACAAAGTAGAAGCGGTGCCGTGCCTATAAAAGGAGCATCGATACGCCATGGCAAGTAGCTCAACAAGCCAACCTAGAAGGTAGGGAGAGTTTCATTCCCATGGATGGAGGACAGGGTTGGGAAATCTCCCGTGGTGGAGTTTCTCGAAGATGTCGTTGGTGCTCACGCCCTACGGCATCTTCGGAAGCTCCGCCTCAGAAAAATTTCCCTCATACAATAACATCATTACACAAAAATCCATATTGACATACACAAGTTATGATCCCTATCTAGTCTTCTGAGTTTTCTTCTTGTGTTTCCCTTTCTTCTGATTGCAACGCAGCCATGGACAATCTTCATTATTTAAAATGATGCTTGGGTCAGTTTTCACCTTGAAGGGTGGAATATCATCAAACTTATTATAATCTTCTGACATGTCTGTCTTGTCCTCTACTCCCACGATGTTTCTTTTTCCTGAAAGAACTATGTGGCGCTTTGGCTCATCGTATGATGTGTCCTCTTGCCTTTCTTTTCTTTTTTTTCGGTTTGGTAGACATGTCCTTCACATAAAAAACCTGAGCCACTTCACTGGCTAGGACGAATGGTTTGGTGTCGTACCCTAGAATCTTGAGATCCACTGTAGTCATTCCGTACTGTGGGTCTACCTGTACCCCATTTTTCAGGTTGAACCATTTGCACCGGAATAAAGGGACCTTGAAATTAGGTCCATAGTCAAGTTCCCATATCTCCTCTATGTACCCATAATATGTGACCTTCTTCCCATTGTCCTCTGCTGCATCAAAGCGGACACCACTGTTTTGGTTGGTGCTCTTTTTATCTTGGGCGAATGTGTAAAATGTATTCCCATTTATCTCATACCCTTGAAATGTCGATATAGTCGAAGATGGTTGCTTGGCCAACAAGTATAGCTGTTCTTCATCAGTGACATTCATGAGCCATGTTTGCAACCAACCGCCGAAAGTCTTCATGTGTTCTCCATCAATCCAATCTTCATGTTGCTCCAGGTATTCAGAGCGTAAAATATTCTTGTGTTCCACTTTGTACGGAGCCACCAAGCTGGAATTATGTAGAATTGTGTAGTGTGCTTGAGTGAAAGAATGTCCGTCCATACACATTGTTGCTTTCTTTCCTAGCGTGCCTTTTCCACGCAGTCTCCCCTCATAGCGCGATTCAGGAACACCGATCGGCTTAAGGTCAGGAATAAAGTCAACACAAAACTCAATGACCTCCTCTGTTCCATAGCCCTTGGAGATGCTTCCTTCTGGCCTAGCACGGTTATGAACGTATTTCTTTAAGACTCCCATGAATCTCTCAAAGGGGAACATGTTGTGTAGAAATACAGGACCGAGAACACTAATCTCTTCGACCAGGTGAACGAGGAGATGCGTCATAATATTGAAGAAGGATGGTGGGAACACCAACTCGAAGCTGACTAGACATTGCACCACATCCTTCTGTAAATTTTGTAGAGTTAGTGGATTGATCACCTTCTGAGAAATTGCATTAAGGAACGCACATAGCTTCACAATGGGTACTCGAACATTTTCTGATAGAAGCCCCCTCAATGCAACCGGAAGTAATTGTGTCATAATCACGTGGCAGTCATGAGACTTTAGGTTTTGAAACTTTTTCTCTGACATGTTTATTATTCCCTTTATATTCGATGAGAAGCCAGACGGGACCTTGATGCTACTCAGAACTTCAAAAAAGATCTCCTTCTCTTCTTTGGTAAGAGCGTAGCTGGCAGTACCTTGATACTTCTCTGGATTCAGGTTGTTTCCTTCGTGGATACATTGCTGGTCGTGGCGTGCATCCGGTGTATCTTTTGTCTTCCCATACACGCCCAAGAAGTTTAGCAGGTTCACGCAAAGATTTTTCGTCACGTGCATCACGTCGATTGCAGAGTGAACCTCTAGGATTTTCTAGTAGGGTAGCTCCCAAAATATAGACATCTTCTTCCACATGGGTACATGTCCGTCAACATCATGCGGAACAGATTGTCCGCCAGGACCCTTTCCAAAGATCACTTTTAAATCCTTGACCATATCATATATAACATCCCCAGTAGGGCGGGTAGGATTCATTTGGTCTTCTGCCTCACCTCTGAAATGCTTTCCTCTCTTTCTTACTTGATGTTGTTTTGGAAGAAATCGACGATGCCCCATGTACACATTCTTGTTTCTCAAATATATACTGTTAGTCTCACCTAAACAGTGTGTGCATGCATTGTATCCCTTGTTTGACTGTCCTGAAATGTTACTAAGAGCAGGCCAATCATTGATGGTTACAAACAACAACGCTCGTAGGTTAAATTCCTTTTGTTCGTGCTCATCCCAAATAGGTACACCTTCTTCACGCCACAACTGTAAAAGTTCTTCAACCAATGGCCTCAGGTACACATCAATGTCGTTGCCGGGTTGCCTCGGGCCTTGGATGAGCACTGGCATCATAATAAACTTCCGCTTCATGCACAACCAAGGAGGAAGGTTATAGATACATAGAGTCACTGGCCAGGTGCTATGACTGGAGCTCTGCTCCCCGAAAGGATTAAAGCCATCTGTACTTAGACCAAATCTTAAGTTCCTTGCGTCATCTGAAAATGACTTGTACTTTCTATCGATTTTTCTCCACTGCGATCCGTCAGCGGGGTGTCTCAGCATCACATCTTTCTTACGGTCCTCTTTGTGCCATCGCAACAACTTGGCATGCTCTTTGTTTTGGAACAAACGTTTCAACCGTGGTATTATAGGAGCATACCACATCACCTTCGCAGGAACCTTCTTCCTGTGGGTGGACTCGCCCTCAACATCGCCAGGGTCATCTCGCCTGATCTTATACCTCAATGCACCACATACCGGGCATGCATTCAAATTCTCGTACTCCCCGCGGTAGAGGATGCAGTCATTGATGCATGCATGTATCTTCTGCACCTCTAATCCTAGAGGGCAGACAACCTTCTTTGCTTCGTACGTACTAGAGGGCAATACGTTCTCCCCTGGAAGCATCTTCTTTATTATTTTCAGCAACTTTTCAAATCCCTTGTCAGAAGTACCATTCTCTGCCTTCCATTGCAGCAATTCCAGTGTGGTACCCAGTTTTTTCTGGCCATCTTCGCAATTTGGGTACAACAGTTTGTTGTGATCCTCTAACATTTTCTCCAACTTCAACCTCTCCTTTTCACTTCCGCAGTTTATCTTCGCATCAAGAATGGCCCGACCCAAATCGTCATCGGGGTCATCAAAAATGGGCTCATCAAAAATGGGCTCTTCTTCAGCTTCGTCTTCCCCCATACTACTATCACCGTCTTCAGTGAATATAGGATAGTTGTCACTATCCTCTTCTTCTTCGTTGCCTTCCATTATAACCCCTCTTTCTCCGTGCTTGGTCCAACAATTATAGCCGGGCATGAAACCATTCTCAAGCAGGTGGAAGTGAAGGGTCTTTGAGGTAGAGTAATCCTTCGTATTCCTACAGGAACTACATGGACAATAAATGAAACCATTCGACCACCTGTTTGCCTCCGCCACGTTGAGAAAATAATGCATGCCAGTAATGAAGTCGGGATGGCATCGGTCACCGTACATCCATTGTCGATTCATCTGCATTATATAAGTATATCAAAAATCATTAATTACACAACATCATGGATATATGAGTGACCAACTTAATTAATATTCAAGTTCATCACATAAAACTAAGTTTTTTTTATTAAAAAAAAGAGGCTCACCGAGGTGGTACAGTGCCGGCTAGGGGAAGACGCTGGCGATCGACGGCGGTGAGGACGGGGACGATACTAAAACCTACAAATCATACTTTAATTTGAGCTCAATTGCATACAAAAAGAATGAAATCCCTAACTTAGGCATTTCATCAAACACCTTGCTAGCACTAGAAAAATAATACGAGTTAAACTAGCAAAGAAATGAGCTAAATTAGGAACGCCGGAAGAAAGGATGATATTGCTAACCCTTAGATAGATGGGTGCCGTCAATCTTGATAAAATGGTGGATAAAAATGAAGATTTATTGGAGTGTGAGAGGTGCAAAATGTTTGGAAATGTGAGAGAGAAGAAGGGAAAATGGATGCAGGGATGATCGGGTGCTAGAAATAGGGCAGGGGCCCTTTAGTACCGGTTCTTCATATGAACCGGTACTAAAGGTTCAGCTCTGGCCCACTAAAAACCTTTAGTACCGGTTCCTAGTATGAACCGGTACAAAAGGACCCCATCGAACCGGTACTGATCTTGCTCGGCCGAGTCGGCGAATAAACCGGTACTAATGTACCCTTTAGTACCGGTTCATACGGGAACCGGTACTAAAGGCGTAGACCGTTGCCCATTTTTCTACTAGTGGGTGTCTCTATTTTAGCATTCTGTATTGTGCTTTTAGTATATAGTAGATTTTCCCTGTAACATGACGAAAGCCTTGGATCGTCGTATTATCCTTTTTGCTTCTACCGCATCTTCGGATAGTGTTTTATTTATCATGTATGCCAGATATGGCTGCATCCAAGTTTCTTCTATCATCATGACTTCTTCTAGTTCTGTTGTATTCGTTTTTCCATCCCCCGAGCCTGTTGCTTGTCCCTCTGTAGTCGAAGTTTTGCTATTCTTTATTGATCGCTCTATTATTTCTTCCCAGAAGACTCCTTGTGGTACGGGCAGGCATTGGGACCCGATATTTGCTAAATTGTCGGCCTCCTCGTTGCTGGCTCTGCTAACATGCGAAACTTCGCATCTATCGAATGTTCCTTTGAGATAGTAGTATAAGTTTTTGTATGCTGTCATGTTGTCACTAATGGCATCGCATTTATTCATTACTTGTTGGACGACAAGATTCAAGTCTCCGAATATTTTAAGTCAAGTTGCTCCACAGGCTTTTGCCATTTTTATTCCATGGAGTAGCGCCTCGTATTCCGCTTCATTGTTAGAAGCTTGAGGAAAACTCATCCGTAACACATATTTCAATTTTTCGCCTTGTGGTGATATCAGGACTACGCCTGCTCCTGCGCCTTGGATTCTTTTTGAGCCATCAAAATACATCGTCCAAACACTCGATAAATCTGGAGGACCTGCACTTTGCAATTCCAACCACTCTGCTGTGAAGTCTGGCAGAATTTGCGACTTGATTGCTTTTCGCTTTTCGTACGTGATGTCCAGGGGTGATAATTCAATTCCCCATAAGGAGACACGTCCTGTTGCCGAAGGGTTGTTCAATATATTGGAGAGTGGTGCTTTGTTGACTACTATAATTGGGTGCACCGCAAAGTATTGCCGTAGTTTCCGAGCTGTTGTGAAAATACTGTATGCTAGCTTTTGATAGTGCGGGTACCTTAGCTTTGTTGGAGATAGTACTTCGCTGATGAAATATACTGGCCTTTGAACGCCGTGAGCTTTCCCTTCTTCACTTCTTTCGACTACCAATACTGTACTCACCACTTGATGTGTTGCCGCGATGTATAGTAGTAGTGGTTCTTTTTTCCTTTGGTGCGACCAACACTGGAGGTGTGGAGAGCACTTTTTTCAACTGTGCGAAGGCTACATCCGCTTCTTCCGTCCACTCGAATTTATCATCTAATTTTTTCATGAGCGCGTAGAAAGGTAGTGCTTTCTCTCCCAATCGAGCCACAAATCAACTCAGCGCCGCGATGCGTCCTGCGAGCTTCTGTACGTCGTGTAGCTTTGTTGGTTTTCCCATTGTTAATATGGCTTGGATCTTTTCTGGGTTTGCATCTATTCCTCTTGATGATACTAAGAACCCCAATAGTTGCCCTGCTGATACACCGAAAGAGCATTTTGTCGGGTTGAGCTTGAGCTTGTACATGTTCAGGTTGTCGAAAGTTTCCGCCAGGTCGCTGATCAGAGACTCTTCCTTCCTCGTGGTGATAACCACGTCGTCGATGTAGACTTGGATATTGCGCCCTATTTGACTTCCGAGGCAATTTTGCATCATCCGCTGGTAGGTTGCTCCAGTGTTTTTTAGGCCGAAAGGCATGACTTGATAACAAAACACGCTGTATGGTATGATGAACGCTGTTTTTTCCTCGTCTTCCTTTTTTAATTTGATCTGATTATAACCAGAATATGCGTCTAGGAAGGAAAGCCTTGCGCACCCCGCTGTTGAGTCAATTATTTGGTCAATGCGAGGCAGGAGGAAGGGATCCTTTGGACAATGCTTGTTGAGAGATGTGTAGTCGACACATACTCTTTGTATGTCTGTATTTTTCTTGGAGACTATAACTGGATTAGATACCCAAGTCGACGTTTTGATTTCTCGGATGAACCCTGCGTTTTCCAGCCTATGTAGCTTTGATGCTATTGCTTTCCTCTTGGGTTCATCAAATCGTCGTAGTGGTTGCTTGACCGGCTTTGCTTTAGGATCCACGTTTAGTGCGTACTCGACGAGTTCCCTGGGAACACCTGGCATATCTGAGGGACACCAGGCGAAGATTTCCCAGCGCTCACGGAGGAAATCGATGAGCGCGCTTTCCTATGCAGGATCCAAGTTTACCGCTATGGAGGTGGTCTTGTTTGGGTCCGTCGGATGGACCTGTATTTTCTTCGAGTCTTGAGTTGCATCGAAAGCCTCATCTGGCAGGGATCGCCCGACGTTGGGTAGCACGTTGTAGTCGGTTTTGCCTTTTAGCCTTGCGTACTCTGCTGTCATGCCGAAGGTTTGCGCCAACCTGTTAAATTCTTTATCACAGTTGTTGGATACTTCAAAGCTTCCTTGTACCGTGATCGTTCCTTTGGGTCCTGGTATCTTTAGTGTGAGATATGCATAGTGAGGTACTGCCATGAATTTTGCAAATGCTGGTCGTCCCAGGATTGTGTGGTATTGTGAGGGCCAGTCCATGACTTCAAACTCTAGCTTTTCTCTACGATAATTGCTGCTGTCGCCGAAACAGACGTCGAGTTCTATTTTGCCCAAAGGATAATTTGCGGCTCCTGGTACTATTCCGTGGAAAGAACAATCTGTTGGCTTTAGACTTTCCAATGATATGCACATTGCTCTCAACGTTCTAGCGTATATTAGGTTTATACCGCTTCCTGCATCTATAAATACTCTTCCAACATCATATCCTCCTATCCGAGCTTTGAGCACCATTGGTGAGTGACCTGGTCTGGGTACTTTCCTCGGATGGTCTGCTCTGCTGAACCTAACTGGCTGATCGGACCACTTTAGATACTCCGTGGTAGCTGGTGGTGATGTTATTGCCAGGTTGACCTATCTTGATATGCTCTTCCTTTCTTTCTTCGACTTTGGTACCGGTTGGATCATTGCTGATATATATACTTTTGACTCCAGCTGTTTTGCGAGTCGCTGCATTTGATATCCTTGATTTATGCTTTTTCCTCCCTGCCGTGCCCCTTGGCTTGAGTCCATGGCGTTTTGCAACCTTAAGAAGGTTCTGCAATCCTTCATCTGGTGGTTGGAAACTCTTTTCCCGTCTAGGTAAGCATAATGGATGCGACAAGGACCATATAACATATCCTCTGCCGAAGGACCCGAGTACCTTGGCTTCTCTTTCCCCCTGCTGTCTCTCGTGGGAAACTTGATGTTTTCATAGCCTTCTTCATTCCTTTCATCATATCCTGCGGATATCTGATTTCTCCTTCCGTGGTTGTCGCCTTTGCGGTATCTTCACCTTTGCCTGCTCGTTTTGTCGACTTCCGGTGAATGCCCCTTTTTGTTATTGTACGCGTCTTCTCCATCGGTGAATCTGTTGGCTGTTTCCATTAGCTCAGATACTGTTTTTGGCCTTGCTCTTCCTATCTCTTCCACTAGGTCTGTACGACGAAGGCCACTCGAAAAACCATCTATCGCTCTTTCGTCGGAGACGTCTTCTGTTGAGTTTTTGATTACACTCCAGCGTTATATATAAGAACGTAGTGTTTTGCCTTTTTGCTGTACGCATGACTTGACTTCTTCTAGCGATGTTGAACGAAAGTTTCTTGCGAATTGACTTTCTAATTCTCCCCAACTTCCAATGGAATCGTTGTGTAGGGTATTTAACCAGGACCGTGCTGCGCCGGTGAGGTGTAACTGCAAGCTTTGCATGGCTGTTGCTCTTGTTCCTCCTAGTATTTGTACTGCTTGTAGGTAATCTGATAACCATAGAGTTGGCTCTTGTGACCCATCATACTTCTCTTGGTCATGTGGCAACTTAAAGCCCTTGGGTACCCGCGTTTTGCGAACCCTTCGGGTAAAGCATAGCACGCCCATCTCTTTTTCGTCGTTTTCATAGTTTTCTTCTCTCCACGCGTAACGTGAATTATTTACCCTTGTTTGTGCTATTATGTTTCTTGCGTCTTCCTTCCTTTTTTGTCGCCTTCCATCTTCTGATGAATCACTGTAGTTGCTTCGCGATGGCCCGCATTTGAGCTCTTCTTTTCGCCTTCCCTTGTGATGTATCGCCTTTTCTTCTAGAAGATTTCCCATCAACTTGTTTTTCTACTAACCCAAGGCTTCGTATTGCGGCTTGATGCATGTGCTCCCTCGGGTCTCCAGGTTCTGGTTGTGTGGTTAGTAGGTATGCCTATGCTGCTACCAAAGCTGCTTCTGGTGTCTCTTGAATGAAATATGCTTCCTCCTCTGACTGTTGTGCGCGCTGATTCTTCGTGTAGCTTTCTTCTCTTGTGCATGCTGTTGCCCTCCTGTTATGCTTTGGATCTCTGTGTCTGTCCATGCTGCTTTCTGATTCATCACTGTACTCATCCCAGTATTCTTCACTTGACATACTGCCGTCTCCTCGGGTTTGCACGAATATGTCTCTTTCCTCCCTTAGCTTCTTTTTGCGCTGGTGCAGTGCGTACTGGTATCCCATCAGAACTTCTCTCCTTGAATCTGCGGGTACGTCTGTGCCGTGATTGATGGCTGACATGATCATTCCCCACTCTCCAGCCAAAACATGCACTTTCTTCTTCTCTTTCTTGCCATTGCTCCTTAATTTGTCGACTTGCATGTCGACCTCCTTATTGCCAGTGTGATTGCTTTCTTCTTCTGCTGCTTCTGTGATGATATAGTTGGTGTACGCTTTTGGAGACGCCGCTGCTTCTGCTGGCGATATCCCTTGACTTGTCTACTGCTTCTTCCACCATGGTCTCTTGCCCGATTTTTTCGGGTTCCTCTAATTTTCTCTGCAAATTTTCTGTTGCTGCTAAGCTGACTAACGACTTTGCCTCGCTAGAAGAGCCTACAGATGATCCAGATGCTGTCATCCTCTCTGCTTTGCCCGCCGACGGAGCTGATTTCGTCGAATCCAAAAGGCGAGTTGTACCCGAAGGTCCAATGTAGAAGTTTAGACTTCTGAACGTCAATTCCACTTCTTGATTTTCGTCGACTTCTGGACTGCTATTGGCTAAAAGCGAAAAAGCCGTCGAATTCATGATTCCAATGCCCAGAGTCCCCACGGTCGGTGCCAATTGATGAGGGGTTAACTCGACAAATGTCCTAGATGAAGGACTTAGGATCGGGGATATAGGGCGTCGGATGAACTCGAAGGTAAACTCAGTCGAACAAGGTGGCTATGAAAGTAAACGTGGGTGTAAAACCTGGCTTGCTTTCAATCTGGCCTACACTGTCCCCTCCTGGCCCCTATATATAGGTGGCCAGGTCTCGAGGATCGGGTAGGGTCCGATACAGATTACAATATCGACATACGGTAAGAACTCGTACTTCGACTAGTATTACAATTGGGCCTAGCTTAACGGGCCTCAGGGGTACTCAACTGACGGGCTCTATTATCCATACCCTTGTCACTTACCAATAGCATTGTGCTCCCCGACAACGGCGCCAGAAAAGTATCTTGATGACTCCCAAGTGGAGGAGATCAATTGTAGTACCTTTCTATACAGAAAAGTTTGTCGAACCCACGAGGAGCTAAAGGTATTGGTTAGCAATTTTAATAGGAAATAATAATAATAAGGTATTTTTGGGTTTTGAGATATAAGTGTGCAAAGAAATAAATACTAGAAATGTAATTGCAAAAAAGTAAATGCTCTTTTTCAGAGAAAGCCCAATCCTCTATGCAGCAAGAGGACAAGCTCAAGTGTAATAAAGAAGCAACAAATGTTCCCAAGGGCGACATGGATTTATTTAGCATACAAATTTCTGAGAAAATATGAACGAGTATCTTGTCAAGTTTTATTCTCATCGAGCGGAGCCAAAAATAGGTGTAGTCATAAAAGCACTATGCTACAAACCCCTAATGATTGTTCCTAAGGTCACTCTCATGAACCTTCAGGATACATTAAGACATAAATTGTCCAACCATTGCATAAAGCTCTGAGGTCCCCAATCTAGAACCCCCCTAAAAATTACACCGAGTCTAAGAAATAGGTTTCTGTCTCTCCCTCCTTTCTCATTCTCATTATTATTCTAAGGTGCAATCCTATGAGACCATATAGGTGAAGTAATATGCAGTCCACATTCGCACATTACCATCATAGAATCACATAAAAGATCAAAACTTAACCAAATACTCCATGCATTTAGAAATCATTGTCAATTCATCTTATGCCCCTAGGAACAATGGGAATTACTCATAAGTGTCAAACATGATCGTGATCAGTGGCATATGAGGTACAACACAATACGAAAGTATAACTTCACCACAAAATAATGACAAGTTGCCAAGCACAAACATGCACACATCACTTAAACAGTATCCAGGGTTCGATCTACCACAAACTATGAGGGGATGATGTTGAATCTCGAGGTGGAGATGGTCCTGATGTTGGGAATAATGAAGATGGTGATGTAGATGTGATGGAGATCCTCCCCCTTGATGTCTACGCATGCGTCTATTCTTATAGACCGTGTTGGGCCTCCAAGTGCAGAGGTTTGTAGAGCAGCAACAAGTTTCCCTTAACTGGATCACCCAAGGTTTATCGAACTCAGGGAGGAGGAGGTCGAAGCTATCCCTCTCAAGCAACCCTGCAATTACAATACAGAAAGTCTCTTGTGTCCCCAACACACCCAATACACTTGTCAGATGTATAGGTGCACTAGTTCGGCGAAGAGATAGTGAAATACAAGTAGTGGTGATGATTATAAGTAGTAAATGTAATCTAAAATAAATATCGCTGTGAGCAAACATGTAACAAAAGGGAAAGTAAACGGTGTTCAATGCTTGGAAACAAGGCCTAGGGATCATACTTTCACTAGTGGACACACTCTCAACAAATATAACATAATTGAACCAATGGATACTAACTTCAATATGCAACTCAAAACTATTCTCCAATGGTAACAAATACTAATCATGTGTAGGGCTACGAAGCACTCCTCAAAGTTCGCATTTCCCCAAACTAGATTGCCCCTCACTGTCACCGTGAGCGCACTAGATGGTTCCAACAAAAACCAACAATCATAGAGACATTAACCAAAAAGATACACATAATGCGCACACTAGTCACCTTCACATTACGATACAAGGTGTTTCCGGAGATTACAAATATAAAGCACGGGGGTAGCATAATATCTAAATAATAGCATCTACCAATTCAACTAGATACAAAGCTCATGATCACATAAAGATCACATCATGGGAGAGAGAGGTGAACCACATAGCTACTGGTAGAGCCCTCAGCCCCGGGGGAGAACTACTCCCTCCTCATCATCGGAGGGAGCAACAGCGATGGAGATGGCGGTGAGGTCAATGGAGACGGCGGTGACGGTGATGGAGACCGATGGAGATGGCTCCGGGGGCACTTCCCCATCCTAGCAGGGTGCCGGAACAGAGACTTCTGTCCCCCAATATTTGTCTTGGACAGCGGCGGCGCTGCAGAACTGTTCTGGGAAAAACGCCGACCGTCTTAGGGTTTTCCTTCGGAAGGCTCTTTATAGGCGGAAAGGCGGCGTCAGGGGGTGGATGTGACAACCTCAAATTTGATACAAATTTGAAGTGCCCGTTATGTATTCCACCGCAATCCCAGAACCATTGTTGCGATATACATAACGTAGTTGGTAACCAGTTCCATAGACATTACAATACGAAGGTTCAAATACAATGGTCATAGAGACCAAGTTCATATTACAACACAATATAGCAGCGGAAATAACGTCCTTGGGTCCATGCCTTCACCCTACAGGCAATGGCGACTCATGGAGACGAGCTTAGTTCTGGTACTCTTCTTCATACCCTTCCTCCTGGTACTCTTCCGCATAGTCTGGCCAAGTTGATAGCCAGGGACACAGCCATGAGTACATTGGATGCACTCGCAAACCATCTTATAAATGAAATGATGAAGTAGATATGCAAGGTTTATATGGTGGACTAAGCACTAAGTTTATTTGCAAAAGCTAGTTTTATTTCCCAAGAATATTCATTGGTAGGAAACAAGTTTAGTTCTCTAAGTTCAATCTAAAGAGGAACTTCAGTTGTGTCAACATCATGGTCAAGTCAAGTCAATTCAATTCATGTCATTCACCCAGTTCATCATAAGTTATTTTCATTCTTGACAAAAGCCAGGCACAGCATGCCAACTGTCCATGACCGCGGACGCGGCTATTCGAATAGTTTTACACTCTGCAGAGGTTGTACACTTTACCCACACCATCCGACTACTCATCGTGTGGGCAACATCCCTGCATAACGACCTATGCCACGACAAGTAGCCGACCATAATGTTTCACCTGCCTGCCTTAGCATAAACACTACCGCCTAGAGATGTACCCCTCAACACCGGAGTTCCAAGAAGCTGTCCGGAGTGTGCAAGGTTCCCAGCCGCTTGATCCTCCGGATGCCACTAACCGAGGTAGAGTTCTACTACGGCAGAACATTTTCAATGAGGGCTCTTCGGCTTGTACCCCATCCACCTATGAAGAGGAGGACAAGACGAAACTCGGCCGCAGCCAAGGGTGCCCTGGAAAAGGAGTCCCTGGTCGGACTTCCATTTACATTTGTAGGGTCTACACTAAGGCGAAACAAACTACTCCACTAAGCCCTGTCCCATACCAGGATAATGTGGTCGTACTGTATGGCTGGCTCACATAGTACATCACTCGTTGTCATTTCGCAAATACATTCCATAGTTCTTAGTCAAGATTATTTTTCCTTTAAAAAAACCATCATGTAGGAGAAACCTCTAATTCAAGTGTTCAAGTTCAAGTCACACATTTTCAACGAGGGTTCCCCTTATAGATGACCTCAGTTTTATTAGCGACTAAGCAACTAGTATGAGTGATGATACCACTAAGTAAGGTTGGATAAACTCAGCTTGATGCTCTTGCTAAGTAAGATATCACTACACATCTATCATTCTACTCTAGCAATTCAATCATGCAATTTACTTCAAACAGATAGAATGCAATAGTAAAACTAGGTATTTGGAGTATGATTCAAAAGATGGCTTGCCTTGGTTGGCAAAGTGTCCGGGGTATTCTTCTTCTTCTAGATAATAATCCCCTCCAATATCCTCCTCGGCAACACTAGCGTCTAATAATGAATAAACACAAAGCACATCATCACTACACAATGCTAACAGCACCCCAAGCACACATACTTGTTTTCAAACAATATCATTCCTGTTGAATTTTATTTGAATTATGTTGCAAGTTTTCTCCCAAGTTTTCATGAAGTGTGCAAGTTAGAGTTTCTACTAAGTGCCATGTGTTGTTCACTTTCTAAGCATTGGTATTGGTTTAGGGGTACTAAGACTAGTTCAAGTGGGGAGGGATTAGCTAAGTGAATTGGTAAAGAGGGCAAAATTAATTCCAAGTGTGTGATAGGGATCTATCATTTTATGTTACTAACTAGAGTTGGGGTAGGATCTAATTGATAACACTAACAGGGTTTGGAGTTGATTAGGGTTGACTAATAGTAGGGGAGGTCATTGGTGAGTTCACAACTTAAATTTCATGAATTTAGGGGGCTTAAACAATTTTCTAGAAATCTTCTATGATTAATAAAGCTAGGGTCACACTATTCATATCTAATTAAATTCCTAACTCAAATGGAATTCTAACCAATTCTACAGGCTAGAGCATTTTACAAGCTTTCCAACGCATATTTATTTGCTAGAAAAGGATTTGTAAATCTCTTGGAATTTTATTTTGAAAAACATATCTGAATCCTATTCGAATTAATTGGAAAAGGGCGGGAAAATATTAAAAACGAAACGGACCGATTTCTAACAAGCTGGGCCGATTCTGAACAGAACCCGAACGGGCTGGCCCAGAAAACGTTTCGCACGGCGGGAAGAAATAAAAACGGGACCTGACAGGGGGGTCCCACTGGTCAGGTCACTTAACGCCTCCGAATCGGTACGCTACCGTGCGATCTAAATCCAACGGCTCACAGTCATCGTGCTCGTTGGCGACGGAGGGGCTCACCTGCGTTGCAGAGACGACTATTCGACGGCGAGGGCGTGATGGAGAGGAAGCAGAACTCGACGGCGACGTGCGGGATCGACTCCGGCGGTGCTCCTCCTCCAATTCCCAGCGGTGGCCTACTCCAGGGAGGTCGAACGCGGCGGCGCTCTCCTCGTCCAGTACCTCGCCGGCGGGGCTGGCGTCGTCGAGCTAAGGCAAGCGGGGTGAAACGAGTATGTCTGAGAGGTAGCTGGGATCGGGGCGAGTCTCTTCGTTTGATCGGCGGGGCCTTTTATAGGCCGGAGCGTCGAGGGGGGAGGGTGTCCAGAAGCTCGCCGGCTCGGGGGCCCTGGCAACGTTCGAAGGTCGTACCGGGCACGGCGGCCTCGGGGGCGTGCTGGGAGGGTGCTGGCTCAGCCGCGGAGTGCTGTGGGTCGGTGCTGGCGAGGGCAGGGCGGTCGGGAGCGTGCAGAGAAGAAGAAGACTGGGAGGGGGCCCTGGGCGCAGTTCTCTTCTTCCCTCCGCTTCTCAAGGCTTGGGTCGGGGCAGGGGGAGCTGGGTTCGACCGAGGCATCGTCCAGAAGCATGGCAACAGGGTTTGGGCGAGCAAGAACAGTGCAGCACACAGTGAATTCGATTTGCTTTGATTTCTCTCTGCCAGTGTTCGACGAAATGCCCGCAAGAGATTTAAATTTGAATTTTTGAAATTTTCCACTTTTGGTGATCAGCATATGAGCCCAGGTTTCCAATCATATTTTTGTTACAAAGAAAGAATAGGTTTTGCAGAAATCTTATTTCAAATTTTTGGTATAGTCACTGTTTCAGATTCAAACTTTGGTTGAAGTTTGAGTCAAGTTCTGGTTTGAATTTTGGGTAGCCACTTCTTAGTTGAGTGAGTGCTGAACTTGGTTAAGCTCAACTAACTGGCCAATCATTGATTTGAGTTGCAGATTTCTTAATCCAAGGGCTCAAAGTAGGGTAGTCAAACAGATTTCCTAGATCATCTTATTCTTCTCTTTTTCTTTAATATTTTTATTTCTGGTTTCTTTGGTTCCTATAATTCTTCTCAATTGCTTCTGTTGGTTCACTTAGAATTAACTAACCAATGCACAACCAAAAATAACACACATGAAATCATAAAAGACATATAATAGCAAATACATGTATGCATGAAATAATAGATAAAAAGTTTTATCTGGGTCCAAAATTTGGTATTTTAATTAATAAGAAGTGGATTACAATTTCTGAGTTGTTACAATCTTCCCCCCTTAAAATGAATCTCGTCCCCGAGATTCACTAATTAAGAACTGAAAAGATTGGGAAACTCTTTCTGTAGGTAATCCTCTTGTTCCCAAGTAGCTTCATCTTCGGTGTGATTACTCCACTGAACCTTCAAAAACT